>CM028363.1:58716989-59042906 GCA_016624345.1 Platycodon grandiflorus
AAAATGGTGGCTAATTTTGATCCATACTGGTAATCAGTATTCCAATTTGCTCAATGAGGGCTACATTAGAAACTGCATCCTTTACAGATTTTCTTGGGGTAATTTTTTGGATAGTGACCAAGGTCATGTGCCTCATGGTCCACGATGACAGGGCCACATTGGACCCATCCACGGGCTAAACTACCTCGGGGCCGTGAAATGCTCCTATCTTACGAAAATTTCTGTATGGAAGATTTTTAGTGTTTGCTAACCTGATCATGTAAATGCTTATATCTTATGAGATGAATGAAGAGTCATTATTAGATGTATGCCTCAATTGTTTTACTTATTGCACATTGTCTATACGATGATTGGTGGTTCATTTGGAAACTTAGCTATTGGTTATACGAATGTTTGTGACAACTTAAGGTGCAAAATATTTCAAAGTTTTTCATGACAAAAAGTTTCGTAATGCATATTTGTACACCAATTTTTGCTGCCATGTTGTGGTTGGCAGTTAGCATGCTAGCTTGTGAGTAACTAGCCTGAAATGTAGCCAAATCATTTGTGGGTCAAATTAAACCTTCTTCATTCGAAATATATTGTGGAAATTTGGTGACCTCCTTCCTAGTTTGCTCGTGTGATGTTTGAAAATAGAGAAATTGGACGTATGGTTATGTTCTGATATTTCATAGTGGAGTGTTTTCATGTTCTTTCGATAGTGTTTGATAGTTAGGAAGATGGCTATGAGTTATCAACTGCTAGGAGGGGTGCTATGATAGGTAAAAAGTCTGCCGGTATTGTTATCTTCATTGTTGATGTGTTGCCTTATTTCCTTTTAAGTAGCTATGCCATATGGATAAGGATGGATAAAACTTAAAAACTAATATTTCCTGCTCTTACTATGTAAGATGAATTTTATCCATTAGGATTACATTTTTTTTTTTCATTTTTCCTATGTTTAGTTTGCATCTTAGATCAGAAAGAGTGTATGTAAAGTCAGTAGATAATTCCTTGGAACTAGAATCTACGCCTAATTGCAAAAGATAACCAACGTACCGCTTAAGGGTTCCCTTTTACAGTTGAACTTTCAAATTGCTTGAAGTGACCAACCTACTCCGGGAAACACGATGAAGAAAATCTTTCAGCAGCTTCCTGTACAAAAATTAATGGAGGTGTTTAAACAGATTGTCCATGTCAGACTATAGGAAACTAGACTTAAAAAAAAAAATCATATTTCCAGAAGTAGTTGAGTTTTAAGCATTTCAAAAGTCCGATGATAGAAGAGATCCCTTAGGTAAGCCATGTTGCTTTCTTTTTCCATAATGCCTAAAATAGATGCTTAATGGCCCTGAGAGTTACAATGATGCGTGTGGATTAGGAGACTTGACTTGAATTGCATTCTTATAGTGGTTCATTCGACTATTTTTCTGAATAATCTCTCTAGTGATTGTGTTTTTGATGGATGATATTAAGTCAAAATTTGTAAAGGTGCGAATGGTTTGTTTAATCGCTCACGGTTAGTGGGTAAGTGTTGGGTAATCACACTATAACCTTTTAAGGAAATGATAAATATCAAATTACTAGCAGAAATGTTTTATGTTTTTCTGATGATATCTAGATGGGAATTTGTCTACCGCATCTTTATGCCCCGGTTATAGTACTCAACTTAGCCATTGTTCCAATTACTCAGTGACCAATAATCACATGGAAAATCTTGGACTTACCTCGATTACAGATTAAGGTTAAAACCTGAGAGACTGGGAGATATACTTGTTCTTATTACGGTGATCATGTGATCTGGAGAGCTTAAGAGGAGCATAGTGTAGTTCATGCTGCTCAAAGGGAATAGAATTAATAAATAAAGCAAATTAGTAGTTAACACCAGTTTATAACATTTATTTTGCAGATATTCTGGGTATATGGGATACTTGTTTAGTTTTGCGTTATACGTAGTTAAACGAGCACTTTTCATATAAGCCAAAGATGAATGTCTCTTTCTTCTTTCCTGCTACCATGGAACTTTCACTCTCAAATAATGATGCTTTGACCATAGTATGATACGTCCCAGTGTTTTGCTCCCTAATCTGTCAGTCTATTTGGATACTATCGATTGACTGAGCTGCTGACTGTATATTGACAGCAACAATGTCTTGGAGAAGGGATACTCGTCTCTCTTATCCTTCACGGTGATGGACATTAACAGTACGGTGACAAAACTAATGTCTTTAGGTGCAGAACTGGATGGTCCCATCAAATACGAGGTTCATGGGAAGGTACTATAAACTTAGCTTCCTAGTTTCATGATTGTATAAGTTGCCTTCATTTTCTCTTTGCCCAAGTATTTAATAAATTGCCACTGCCCTTTCGTTGCATCTCTCTCTCTTGATGGCTGGCGCAGGTTGCAGCCGTGCGGTGTATTGATGGGCACATGTTGGGTCTTTATGAGCCTGTTTGAAAGTTTCAACCATAAACACATTTAGCCAAAATTCTTTCAGAAAGCAGGTGCAGCTGTTCGATTTTTGGAGGCACCCATTTCTTGGGTTGGGTTTTAGTGGCAGATAGTTCCTTGCTCATATAGATTGATTAATCGTAGGAATATGTACAGGATGTAGATGTTAAAAAGTAAGAACTGAGATTTTCATGCATTTGGAGAAAGGCATTGATTGAATAGATTGCAGAAGGTTGAATTATTAGAAGGGATAATATTTCTTGTAAAAGAGAAGGCATAGTTGCACGTTATTATTGAGTTTCGCAATAATATTTCTGTTATCCCATCTGATTTGACTTTCTTCGTTAATCGAGCATGTTGTAGCTCGCTGCATTTCTTGAAAGAGATTGCGAAAGCGTGTTCATTGTTAGTGCTGTACCTTTTATCGATAATATTGGAATTGAAGCAAAATGTCAATGAACTAGCATTTGTGTGAACTGCTAGCCCTTTCCAAATGTGGTAAGACAGAGAGATACAGACCACAAGAATTGACAGTAACATTTCCTCTTATCGGTTGGTTCATCCTTTACCCTTTCTTTAGAACTTATCTTGATTTGTCCATGTTTTTATTTCCTAATAAAGGGAATTGTTATTAGCGCCTCTTTTTAATTTTGGTACAAATAAAATAAACGTTGTGAATTATGACAATTGAAATTTGGTATGGTAATAGTGATTTCTTGCATTAATACGTTGAAACATTGACAAACCATGACCTGGTCTAAGTTGGAGAACAATGTTCGACTTGTATTTGTCTAAGCATAAGCGTCATTTGGGTAAAACTAGGAATTTGAAAAGAAAGGATGAGTGTGTGTTTGGCATCGTAGTTTTGAGGTTAGTTTTTGGATAATTATATTTGACATGGTGGTTTTGAGGTTGATTTTTGAATTTTAGATTTTTGTTTTGTAATGATATATATATATATATTTTTTGGGAGGGGGGTTGTTAAGTGTGTTTGGCATCGTGATTTTGAGGTTGGTTTTAAAATTTTGTATTTTCGTTTTGTAATAATTGAAGAGATCGAGAGAACCTGGTGGGATAAAAAGAATAAAACCTTTAAAGTCTCTAAAAGTGTGTTGAAACTTTCTAACAACAACGAAAGGGGAGTGGCAATTTATAGAATACTTGGGCAAAGAGAAAATGAAGGCAACTTAGAAGTTTATAGTACCTTCCCATGTATTTGATGGGACCATCCAGTTCTGCACCTAAAGACATTAGTTTTATCACCGTACTGTTAATGTCCGTCACCGACTCACCGTGAAGGATAAGATCGAGAGACGAGTATCCCTTCTCTAAGACATTGTTGCTGTCAATATACAGTCAGCAGCTCAATCAATCGATAGTACTATTCAAATAGACTGTTTTTCAGATGGGGAGCAAAACTTTGGGACGTATCATATCATAATATGGTCAAAGCATCATTATTTGAGAGTAAAAGTTCCATGGTAGCAGGAAAGAAGAAAGACACATTCATCTTTGGCTTATATGAAAAGTGCTCGTTTAACTACAACCAGTATCCCATATACCCAAAATATCTGCAAAACAAACAAATGCTATAAACTGGTGTTAACTACTAATTTGCTTTATTTGTTAATTCTATTCCCTTTGAGCAGCTAGCATGACCTACGCTATGCTCCTCTTAAGCTCTCCAGATCACAATGGCTATAAGTTGAGTACTATAACCGGGGCATAAAGATGCGGTAGACAAATTCCCATCTAGATTTCATCGGAAAAACATAAAACATTTCTGCTAGTAATTTGATATTTATCATTTCCTTCAAAGGTTATAGTGTGATTACCCAACACTTGCCCCTAACCGTGAGCGATTTAAGAAAACATTCGCACCTTTACAAATTTTGACTCAATATCATCATCCATCAAAAACATAATCACTAGAGAGATTATTCAGAAAAATAGTCGAATGAACCTCTATTAAAATGCAATGCAATTCAAGTCAAGTCTCCTAATACACACGCAATCATTGTAACTCTCAAGGGGCATTATGCATCTATTTTAGGCATTATGGAAAAGTAAGCAACATGACATACCTAAGGGATCTCTTCTATCATTGAACTTTCGAAATGCTTAAAACTCAACTACTTCTGGAAATATGATATTTTTTTTAAAGTCTAGTTTCCTATAGTCTGACATGGACATTCTGCTTAAACACCTCCATTAACTTTTTGTACAGGACGTGGCTGATAGATTTTATTCATCGTATTTCCAGGAGTAGGTCGGTCACTTCAAGCAATTTGAAAGTTCAACTGTAAAAGGAACCCTTAAGTGAAGTATGTTGGTTATCTTTTGCAATTAGGCGTATATTCTAGTTTCAAGGAATTATCTACTAACTTTACAGAGTATATTTGTACTCTTTCTGATCTCAGATGCAAACTAAACATAGGGAAAATGAAAAAAAAAAAAAAAAAAAAACGAAATCCTAATGGATAAAATTCATCTTACATAGTACAAGCAGGAAACATTAGCTTTTAAGCTTTATCCATCCTTATCCATATGGCATAGCTACTTAAAAAGGAAATAAGGCAACACATGTCATCAACAATGAAGATAACAATACCGGCAGACTTTTTACCTATCATAGCACCACCCCCTTCTAGCAGTTGTTAGCTGATAGCCATCTGACTAACTATAAAACACTATCGAAAAGAACAGCAGGATTGGAATGAAAACACTTCACCATGAAATATCATAACAAAACCATATGTCAAATTTCTCTATTTTCAAACATCACACGAGCAAACTAGGAAGGAGGTCACCAAATTTCCACAATATATTTCAAATGAAGAAGGTTTAATTTGACCCATAAATGATTTGGCTACAAATTCAGGCTAGTTACTCACAAGCTAGCATGCTAACTGCCAACCACAACGTGGCAGCAAAAATTTGTGTACAAATATGCATTACGAAACTTTTTGTCATGAAAAACTTTGCACCTTAAGTTTGTCACAAACATTCGTATAACCAATAGCTAAGTTTCCAAATGAACTGACCAATCATCGTATAGACAATGTGCAATAAGTAAAACAATCGAGGCATATGATCTAATAATGATTCTTCATTAATCATTCATTTCATAAGATATAAGCATTTACATGATCAGGTTAGCAAACACTAAAAACTTCCATATAAAAAAAGAATACTACTGTATTAAAAATTCTCGCAGTTTCTGCACCTAACATGTTTCACGAAAACAAAGCAACTATTCCTGTAAAATTATCAGTATCACAATCGACAAATATTTATTTTCCTGCAATCTATCAATTAACTATTATAATGGAGAATATGAGTTTAGAAACCCAACAATGACAACTTACCTATTGGTATTTCTTTTGTAATTATGTAACAGGATGATAAAATTCTTTACCATCTTTAAATGTATTCAGTATTGTGTGTTAAGACAAAGGACATGTGATTGTGATAATTTGGTCATTCTTGGTGCTCTTTAGGCGTATAGGCTGCAAAAGATGTACAAACGCTGGGAAGAAAACCGTGTGACATAAGATTTGTGGTAATAGAGGTTAGTTTTCGATATTCTCAATTAGTTGATTCCTGTTCATTTCTTTCCAAGAACTTTACGTGTTTTACTATTCTCGCTGCTTATGCAAAGCAATTGATGCATAAATCGATTTTTCGAAGGGCAAATGCGGTATTTTGTGCTGGAGGGGATATTGTTGTTATCTATCATATGATAAGCAAAGGTACAACATAGGACCACTTTTTGCCATGGTAAATGCATAGTGATATTTTCACCTTATATGTTGTTTCTTATAGATTTTTATATAGTTGATATTTGCAAATTAAATTTAGAAAAATAAAGGCAAAAATTGGAGAGTTTGAAAAAGAGTTGGAAAGCTTGTGTCAGTTCAGTCAACACAAACACTTAATGTTGCTGATGCCGGAAAAGGGGAGAAACTAAGGAGGAAACACAAGTGAAACTTTTAAAAGGGATAACACTCACTACACTTAGGAATCCACCAAAGGTAACGAGTAAGAAAAGAAGAATTCGTCTTCTATAAATTGCCAATGGCTAAAATATCTTCCAAATTGCCCCTTTTCCCCTATCATCTGGAGGTTTATATAGACTAGAATGGAACATCCCTCCATTCATTAGGCAAAGACATATGAACCATGAACCTAGAGAGTACATGAATGGAGAAAGATGAAAAGTCAGAACATTATCAAAATACAAAGGACTAATCCAAAACAAAGAGGTTATCTGAACTTGTATCACTACTAGGGATGATGAACTTCCAGCCTTGTTTATTGGTGAAAAAGTACCTTGAGAGAGATCAAAAGAAAGTGAAAAAAGACTTGCGTAATGTGTGTGTGGCCGGACACCTTGTACGGAAAATGCCTTATCTTACTCCACGGGCTCAAAACGATAAACCGCTTTTTTTCCTTAAACTAGACTCGAATATCTTTCCAACGCATATAGCCACTCCTTCTAGAACCTCCCGAGTCAATACAGTTTATTAGTTAAAGTTGGCTGAAATTCTGGTTCTCGAGACTCTATCTTTAACCCCATTTCAGACCACTGTCGCGCTTTCCTTGAATTTATTTTCATAAGACACTCCTGTCGGTTGCCATGTACTATATTGAGTTACGTAATCACTCTATGCTATCCTTCACTTTTGACTTAATTTAAGTTGAGATATGTGGCAAAGATTGAAGTGGCTATGATTTATCGATGTTAGATTTTCACGTCATCTTTCTTATAATTAAGAAAGAGATAGCATTGCAAGAACTTCTAATTCAGTTCTTTGAAGAGCTTTAGAATTTTCTTAGTTATCAACATACAAGAGTTTTCCTTTATGCCCTCAAGAAACTTAAGCATTGATGCAAATCTAAGTATGAGTCTACCTTCTTGCCCTCTCGCTTATATCCATTGATGTCACGGACAAGTTCATAAGAATTATGGAAGTACTATTGATATGCAACTATTGAAATAGTTATAGCTACACTATTCATTCTACAATATCTTTGGGGCTTTAATGTCTTTCCTGTTACTATTGAAATAGTAAGCAACCAAGTTTTTGCTTTTATTCAAGAAGTAGTGTCTTTAATTTCTCATAAGAGAAGTGACAATAACATTCTGAAGGATGGTCTAATTAATAATGAATTTTCCTTCGGAAATATACCTCAGTAGAAACTACATTTTTCTTTTTAGCACCCTTCTTCCTTTATATCATATAATAAGTAATGTCACCTTCTGATACTCCCAACTGCACTCCAAAGACACTCCCTGAATCCTTTATATCATCTAATAAGTAATGTCACCTTCTCAATGTTCTCATACTCCTAACTGCACTCAAAGACACTCCCCGAATCATACATATGTTGTCTCAATATCACTTGACACATTTCTTAGCTTGATCTCACCTTGACCTCAAGATGCCTCTTAATTCTCTCCAACCAAATGAACCCTAACAGCATAGGTCAGGTTCTGAACTGAGTTAACAAGAATTTGGTATTAATTCAAGTTGAAATGTAAATGACTCAAATTGCTTAAAAGCTTTTTGCATTGCATAAAGCTTCAATCTCTTAAAAGTTATATGTGCATCACACCCACTTTATAAATTGCTTATCCTATTAAGTAGTGAAAATATTGAAAACTTGCCACATGTTTTCCAAAAGTAATCAAATCCACAATTAATTCAATATATATGATACTTCGATGTGGTGTTGCATATTCTCAAGTACCCATTGAGTAATACAAGTGTACAACATATTTCCTATCCTGTTTGTCAGTTTGATGGCTATTAAGAGTTATTTTTTCTCTTTTAGATTTATCATTAATCTATAGAATATCAGTCATAACAATAAACTCATTACCGTTCTGCTATGATGATTATGATCACTGCATAGATTTACTTTTTTTTTTTTTTTGGGTAGATTCTCTGTTTTAGACTTTCTTTCAAGTATTATGTGTTTTAGGGGTTGGTAAATTTTGCAGTATGATTTCAAAATATGTTTTGTGCATGTGTTTTCTTGCTAATCGTTAGTCAATTAATTGTTTTGATAACATTTAAATCTTGCTCATGCATAAGGAAAAAAGAAGTGTAGAATAGTAATTAAGTTCAAGGAAAAGAAAGAAAACTGGATGTTAATACGATTATCCCTTACTCTCTTGAATCAATTTTCCTCCAAGATGTTAAAGACATGATTATGCATTTTTGTGCCAATATCTTAACAACCCATCTCTACCCAAATTGGCAAAAGCTACGTTGGGTTGGGAAGAAGCTTGCATATACGTACGTGTAAATAAAGATGATGTAGATCTTACATGCTTGAATTTTGAAAAACAGATTCACTAAATGCAATCTAATGCTTCATAAAAGCCCAATAATTTTTACCACTTTTTTTCTTTATTTTGTATCTATTTAATTGACTTTTAAGTAGTAACTCTATTTTGATACAACAAATAATTGATAAATTTTCACTGACTTTGCTGATACATATACGCCGGGGATACTTTTTTTTTTTTTTCCTTTTAAAAGTTGCAAGACCATAACAATGAGTAGTCCAGTAATAACTCTAAACTCTATTTTTGTCTTTGCCTCATATTTATGCAAAACATGCTCCTTTCGTTTTTCATTATATGTCTATTATATATGTGAAATTTAAGTTTTGCTTTTCTCTTTAATCATCCCCTAATACTACTTGGAGATCACTTTCAAATGCCAATTTTTTCAAAGTAGAATATTTTCTTTTGCTCAATTATTGACCCCCCTTTTTTTTCTTTTTGATGTTTGGGTAATAGGTTGCCTTTGCAATGTCAAAAGCTAAATAGACAATATGTTTTTTCAGCACTGAAAAATTTGCTCTTGAGATAATATCATTGTCTTAGCATTCATTTCTGCAATCGTTTACTTACTATTGAATAAACAATTGCCGATTGAGGATGAGTGTTTTTTTTTGACTTGGCATCTATATCTATATCTATATATAAAAGCAGTATAGTCTCCAAAAAAAAAAAAAAGAAATATCTTGCCAAAAGTTCAGTTTTCCAAAAATCTATTTATATAGGATAGTTTTCAAAAAAGAAAATATTAATTCTGCCAAACTTACATATGTATCTCATTCTTTTGTCCTTCATGAGATTGTTTGATTAACAATTGTCCTAATTAAATGAGTGTCATTAGAAACTGGTTGTAATAGACAATTTTGGTGTTATTTTGGAGTTGTTATTGTCATGGTCTGTAAGCAACATAGGCGCGAAGAAGGTGGAGTCTTTTTTTTTTTTTTCATTTATAATTATTTGACTCTTTGTAATGTGTGTGTTCTAGCTTGAGATTATACTAACTCTTAGTTCTAATCTTACTTTTAACTTTTATACTTTGTTCATAAAATAGTTGGATTTTTTTCCCTCTCCCATAGTGCTGATGTTCTTGTTGGAATATGCTTTCCAAGAATAGTTTTTGAGATTCTCTAAATTAGTTAGATTTGAGATTGTTTTTGCCTTTCTTAAAATCTGTTTATACTTGCTTGATTGATGTATTTTTGGTAAATAATCTTTGACTTTTTAATTGATTCAATCAAGGTTTTTGATTGATGTAAATATAGTAAATTGTCATTCTATCTTTAACATTGCCTTCTAAGTGTTTTCGTGTAGCCCTGGAGCCTATTTAAGAAGATGGTGTCTTCTTCATTCAGCACGCTTTGGAGAGAGATCTGAGAGAGACAAGGTCTAATACACTGCTGTGTCGTGTGATGAATGTGAGCAGAAATACAGACACATCTTTCAACACATCTTATTCTGAAATTACTAAAACTGTGTTGAAGTTTCTGTCCTCGATGGAAGTCAGTGTTTATTAGACAAGATTGTATTACCAAAGCATAAGTTTGTAGTCTCTTTTGCCTACTTTCGTTGTTAGGATTTTTGTTAGAGTTTCGCTAGTTGTTTTCTTTGTAATCGGTTCTATATTTTCTAGTGAAAAGATTTTGCCATATTGGCACGTCTACAAGTATTTATACTTATAGACAAAGGATACATAAATCTTGTTAACTTTCGTTTTATTAATTCCGCCGCAATTTCTTGGATGTTATAGTAGATGTTATCACATCTTTGATAACATTTACTATATTCCGATTCGTTTTCTTAGTTACATAGCTATAAAACTTTCATTTGGTATCGAGCCTACACTTGACATAACTAAGTGAGGTTCCTGGTTGTAGCTATGTCGGATACTCGTATGGTACTCAACGTCCTCCGTCCTCGATGGATCTAATTACTCTACTTGGAAACCCAAGATGCGCATGTACCTCAAGTCTCTTGATGAAAGAACATGGCTCTCGTGGTTACAGGTGGACTCCACCTAGAGTAATTGACATCGATGGAGACTATAAAATCACCTCGAAGCTAGTTGGACGACGAAGAAAGAAGCGTAGCAAATTTTAATTCAAAAGCTATTAATGCTATCTACGTGTGGAACCAAATATTTTCAAAATAATTGTTCATTTTGAATCACCAAAGAAGTATGGGAAGCCCTTCAAGCTCATTGTGAGGGACCCGATAGCGTTCGTTTAACCAAGCTACGTTTACTTACTCGTTTTGAATATTTAAAAATGGAAGAAGATGATGACATTTCATCCTACTATGACAAGTTGGTAGATTTGTCTAATGAGTCTCTAGCCTTGGGAGAACCTATTTCCAATGCAAGACTTGTTAGCAAAATGATGAGATCTCTTCCAGAACGTTTCAATATAAAAATCTCTGCTATAGAAGAAGCTCATGACACTGGAAGAATGAGTTTAGATAAACTTTCTGGTATTCTTCAAACCTTTGAGTTAAATCTTTCTTTGCAGAACAAAAAGCAAAATAAAAATGCTAAAAGTATTGCTTTGCCTGTTGCACAAAATCAATCTGACTTGTCGGAGGAATTACTTGAATTTACAAATGATCTTGGAAAGGCAGATTTTGGAGAAGAATCTCGTGCTATGTTGGTCAAAAAGTTTAACAACATTTTGACCAAAGGACAAAACTATCAAAAGTATCAAAAAACAAATGTCGCTCCAAAATTTGCTCCAAGAAAATTTTCTTCGAAAAACAGTTCTGATAATTCTGATAATTCCAAAGACAAGTTTACTCCTAAACTTCCTTCAAAATATAAATCAAAAAAGGAAGAAACTGTTCAATGCAGAGAATGTTTTGGTTATGGTCACTATGCTGCCGAATGTATTAATACTACAAAGAAAAAGGGAAAAAGTTTGGCGGCTACCCTAAGTGACGATGATGATCAATCCGAAGAGGAAACCGCACTAAACAGTTTTTGAAACCCAAAAGTGTTACAAATAAATCCTCATGGTGTATCTAAAGGTGTTGCCTTAAATGTGGCTCCAACCGTGATCACATCTGTTAAAAGATTCATTCAGGGAATTGTCTCAACTCTTCCATAGTTGATGACAATCATGTCCACAATGAGTCCGATTCGATTCGAAAACTGGATTTATTAGAGGATTATAAGGCACTTTATGAAGATTGGGTAAAGAAGGAAGAAAAGTTAAATCTTCTCACCGAGGAAAATGAATATCTTTCAAAAGAACTTGAAGTTGAAAACTTCAAATGAGTTGCTCTCAAAAGAGAATGAAGTTCGAAAGCTTCCATTGCTAGGCCGGAAGTCATGCTCACCAAGAAAGATGTGGATTTTGAAAAAGCCAAAATTAATCTTGAAAAAGCAAATGAAACCATGTCCAAGCTGAACAAAGGCAAGGTTAAACTTGATGAACTTCGACTTATGGTCAAGAAGACACTGTTGGGGATTCAAACCATTGCTTTTGTCAAGGAAAGAATGAATGGTGAACATGTTAATCAAAACCAAATGGCTAACAGAAAAGGTCTAGACACCGGAAACGTCGATATTTGCCATTAGTAATGTTTCAGGTCATATCGGACCTTATTGTTACAAAATGAAGGCATTTGGCAAAAATTTTCACCGAAATCCTCCGGACGAAATGTCGTGGAAAATGTCTCCACATTTGAATCGGCACATTCCCGAAATTCGGAAAAATATGGGTCAAGAAAGCCGATGTAACGTGCAATGTTACATACACTTCCTTTAAAACCAATGTTCTGGCTCATGGTTTTTGATAGTGGATGTTCCGTCATATGACAGGGACGGATGAATACTTGTCCGAATACTCTAGCTTCAATGGTGGAAGTGTGACCTATGGGGTGGTGCAAAAGGAAGAATTGTTGGTAGAGGCAATCTTGATGTTGAGGGATTGCCAAGGCTTAAAAATGTTCTTCATGTGGAAGGTCTTAAAGCAAATCTCATCAGTATAAGTCAATTATGTGATGATGATTTGCATGTTAAATTTGACAAAAACTCATGTGAAGTATTTGATGGTACTAACAAATGTATTCTTGCAGGTACTAGATCCTCGGATAATTGTTACATGTATGGTGAAGTTGTTTCATGCCATACCTCAAGTGTTAATGATAGTTCTCTTTGGCATCAAAAACTAGGACATGCTAGTTTTCATAAAATTCATGATATAATCAAACATGATGCCGTTAGAGGATTACCAAAGATTAACACAAAGAATGTGGGTGTGTGTGGTCCATGCCAAAAGGGGAAACAAACTAGAGTGTCCCACCCAAAAATTCAACAACGTTCCTCAAAACGTTGTCTTGAGTTCATTCATACGGATCTTATGGGTCCAATTGAAGTAGAGAGTCTAGGGAGAAAGAAATATTCCTTTTTGTGTGTTGATGATTTTTCTCGGTATACTTGGATTATTTTCTTGAGAGAAAAATCTGAAACTTTTGAAGCTTTTAAAACTTGGTACAAAAAGGTCCGGAATCTATATGACTTAAAAGTTATTAAGATTCGTTCGGATCATGGTACCGAGTATGAAAATTCTTCTTTTTCCAAATATTGCGATTCAAAGGGGATTACTAATGAGTATTCAGCCCCCAAAACTCCACAACAAAATGGAGTAGCGGAAAGGAAAAATCGCACACTTCAAGAAATGGCACGTGTCATGCTTAGTTCTCAAAATCTTTCAAAACATTTTTGGGCTGAAGCCTTAAACACTGCTTGTCACATTGGAAATCGTGTATATTTGAGACCCGGTTGCACCATGACTCCATATGAAATCCTTTTGGGAAAAAAACCGAATCTCAAATATTTTCACGTTTTGGGTGTATATGTTATCTCTTAAATGACCGAGATCATCTTTCAAAATTTGATTCTAAGAGTGACAAATGCATTTTTGTGGGGTATTCATCAAATAGTAGAGCATTTCGAGTCTTTAATCTTCGGACTAAGACTATAATGGAATCCATAAATATTACTTTTGATGATTTTGCAAACCTTGGACAAAAGCTGCCAAGATGATATTACGGGTTCTTTGGATGATGCAGGCGACAAAGTGCCGAAAAAAATTGTTACGATTCACTAAATCCAAAGATCTAATGATTCGAAGGAAATGTGTCCGAAAATGTGGGGACATCCTCGAACACACCTACCAACGACTCAGATCGCTAAACAGATCGAACCGAACCGGTTGAATCGCTGATGAGGTGAAACGATCAAAGGCGGATGTGTCAAGCAATTCAAAAATCACCCTACAACTCAAGTGATTGGTAATGTGTTTGATGGAATGAAGACAAGACAAAAAGGTAAAGTGGATTACAAAAAATGGTAAGCTTGGCCTATTTGTCATCGATTGTTTAAATGCTAGAACTTGTTGCTTCATATCAAATCTTGAACCTAAAAATGTGAAAGAAGCTCTTGGGGATGATTTTTGGATAACGCAATGTTGGAAGAATTAAATCGCTTTTCCAAAAATGATGTTTGGTACTTAGTTCCTAGACCTAGTCAAGGTAATGTAATAGGAACTAAGTGGATTTTCAAAAATAAACCGATGAGTCCGGGAAAATAGTTAGAAATAAAGCACGATTGGTAGCTCGGGGGTATACACAGGTAGAAGGGGTGGACTTTGATGAAACCTTTGCTCCCGTAGCCCGCATTGAGTCTATTCGATTAATGCTTGCCATTGCTTGTCATCTTGGAATCACACTCCATCGATGGATGTGAAAAGTGCTTTTTAAATGGCGTTTTGAATGAAGAAGTTTTTGTGGAACAACCAAAAGGATTTGAAGATCCTCACAAACCAAACCATGTGTTTAAATTAAAGAAGGCATTGTATGGTCTTAAACAAGCTCCTAGAGCTTGGTATGGAAGACTTGAATACCTTCTTGAAATTGGTTTCAAAAGAGGTGAGGTTGATAAAACTCGTTCATTCAAAAGAAAAAGTGATATTCTCATTGCTCGGATATATGTGGATGATATTGTGTTTGGATCTACATCGAAAAGATGTTAGGACATTTTGTCAACAACATGACATCCACATTTGAGATGAGCATGGTTGGTGAGCTAAACTATTTTCTTGGTCTTCAAGTGAAACAAAGCAATGAAGGAATTTTTGTGTCTCAAACCAAGTATGCTCAAAACTTGGTTAAAAGTTTGGTCTTGAGAATGCATCCCATTTAAAAACTCCCATGGGATCATCTCAAAAGTTGTGTAGGGATGATGAAGGTGAAGGTGTAGATCACACCTTGTTTAGAAGTATGATAGGAAGTCAGTTGTACCTAGCGCCGCCAGACCGGACATTATGTATAGTGTTTGTGTGCAAGGTACCAAGCAAATCCCAAGGTCTCCCATCTAAAGGCCTTAAAACGTATCATTCGATATGTTAGTGGGACAACCAAACTTGGGTTGTGGTACACTAGAGACACTAATACCAATCTTGTTGGTTTTAGTGATTCGATTAGGCAGAAATATCGATGATCGTAAAAGCACCACCGGGGTTGTTTTTACTTGGGAACAATTTGGTTTCATGGTATAGCAAAAAACAAACTGCGTTTCACTTGTCAACCGCCGAATCGAATATGTAGCGGTTGGTAGTTGTTGCTCTCAACTTCTTTGGATGAATCGAGATGATCAATGATTATGGGCTAGAGAGTGATACTCTTGTTGTTTATTGTGATAATTCGATGCTATAGATATCTCGAAAAATCCTTCAACACTCCGCACCAAACATATTGATATTCGACATCACTTTATTCGGGATTTGGTTGAAGAAAATTATCCGCATGGAGTTTATAGGAACCGAGAATCAATTAGCCGACGTGTTCACCAAGGCTCTTGATTTTGAGAGATTTTCTACTCTTAGGAAATCTCTAAGTCTCGTGTGCTATTTGATTGTCTCACAACATGTGGTCTCAAGTGTGACCACATGTGCTTGTTGTAAAAAAAAAAATTCATCATCATCTTGCATGTTGTCTTGGGCACGACTTTGTCAAATGATTTTAAAAAAAATGGTATTTGAAAGACATTTTTTTGAATGTGGATCTCTATTCAAAATAAAAAAAAAAGAGTTCTCCGTGAATGAGCCAAATCGGTGATTGGAAGCCTTTGAGGGAAAAAGCTACCTTCTCAATGTGTATGCGACCACTCATATGTGATCTTATAATCTAGATCAATATGTTCTTTGAATTTTGGCGTGATCATATGAGAAAGGGCTATCCTTGAGGAAGAGTGAAAGCTACCTCTTGGTTAAATCCCTTCATCTTTAAGGCAAAAATCATCATATAAAGGGGAGAAGAGGATCTTGATCCATTGAATTCAAAAATTGCAAAATGTGTCTCTCAGTGTGCCAACATTTTTCTCCTTCACATTCATTGAACAAAGTCCCTCACTTGTGTGCGCATTGTCTTATTCTTCATGGTTAGGCATACCTATAGGGCATTTGGTCTGGTGAATATACTCTCATGCTAAAAGTTTCTCATCATCTATTTTCTCCAAAGTGGCCTATTGACTGTGAATCTTTATCCTTCATTGTGTTTGTCCATAAACAATTTGAATGGTACTTGATTTTTGAGCATTAAGATGATTTGAGGGTTCCTTAGCAGAAGATTTATCACAGGGACATTTTGGGTAATATTCAGATGCCTATTTTTGATGAGAATTTGAAAAAAAAAAGGAAGTTATTTTACCAAAAATATTTTTTTTGGTAAGTAGCAGTTTTTTTTGGAAAGGAGCAGTTGTTCTCCTTCAAAATTAGTTCCTTCTTTCCCAAAAATTAAACCGTGCCCTAACTGTGCCCTAACTGCATCTTCTCTCTTGTATTCTAACAAATTCTTTCAAGTGCGTCTCTTTCTCTCTATTCTTCCGATTCTTCAATGGCATCCAAGGTCGTGGGCTCTCCTTCTCCATCTCGAATCCAAGATCTCCTTGCCTAATGTCTCCCAAAATATGGAGACATCCGCTCTTCAGACACCCTCTCACGTTGTTCCATTCGATGATGCTCCTGTTCCTATTGACGCCATTCTCCCAGGCGAGGCAGGCAACGTCATTGATGTTGAAAACCCCCCTGATTTGAAGCAAGTAGGCGCCTCTCTTGGTCCTATTGGGCGTCCTACAGTACGTTTTTCAAAGCGGCAAAGGGGGCTTACTCCAAATTTGGAGCCTCTGTCTCCTACCTCTGTTTCTGAAGCAAAAAGGGGGCGCTTACTGCAACAAGAATCTCCAGCGGTTCACTTTGAAGATGATGACGCCACTGACGCTGATTTTGTTCCGCCTTCATCAAATGAGGATATGGACTTTCCTCATGTGTGTGTGGTTCGCTCTGTTGTTCCTCCCTCCTCTTCTGAGCCATCTCTTCCTGCTTCTGTGGTGCAAGAAGAATCTGATGATCTCTTTGAAGAGATTGACAATTTTCAGCCCAATGCTGATCTGGACAGTCCTGTGGCACCCTCGGTTCAAGCGGCCTCGCCTACTCACAGTGATGGTCTCCCTGATGACTCCACCCTTGCAGAAGTCATGCTCAAACTAGGGAAGAAATCTTCTTGCCCTAAGTCCCCTTCCTCTCCATCCAGTGATAGTGAAAGAACACTATCGAAAAGAACAGCAGGATTGGAATGAAAACACTTCACCATGAAATATCATAACAAAACCATATGTCAAATTTCTCTATTTTCAAACATCACACGAGCAAACTAGGAAGGAGGTCACCAAATTTCCACAATATATTTCAAATGAAGAAGGTTTAATTTGACCCATAAATGATTTGGCTACAAATTCAGGCTAGTTACTCACAAGCTAGCATGCTAACTGCCAACCACAACGTGGCAGCAAAAATTTGTGTACAAATATGCATTACGAAACTTTTTGTCATGAAAAACTTTGCACCTTAAGTTTGTCACAAACATTCGTATAACCAATAGCTAAGTTTCCAAATGAACTGACCAATCATCGTATAGACAATGTGCAATAAGTAAAACAATCGAGGCATATGATCTAATAATGATTCTTCATTAATCATTCATTTCATAAGATATAAGCATTTACATGATCAGGTTAGCAAACACTAAAAACTTCCATATAAAAAAAGAATACTACTGTATTAAAAATTCTCGCAGTTTCTGCACCTAACATGTTTCACGAAAACAAAGCAACTATTCCTGTAAAATTATCAGTATCACAATCGACAAATATTTATTTTCCTGCAATCTATCAATTAACTATTATAATGGAGAATATGAGTTTAGAAACCCAACAATGACAACTTACCTATTGGTATTTCTTTTGTAATTATGTAACAGGATGATAAAATTCTTTACCATCTTTAAATGTATTCAGTATTGTGTGTTAAGACAAAGGACATGTGATTGTGATAATTTGGTCATTCTTGGTGCTCTTTAGGCGTATAGGCTGCAAAAGATGTACAAACGCTGGGAAGAAAACCGTACGTGACATAAGATTTGTGGTAATAGAGGTTAGTTTTCAGTATTCTCAATTAGTTGATTCCCTGTTCATTTCTTTCCAAGAACTTTCTGTGTTTTACTATTCTGCCTGCTTATGCAAAGCAATTGATGCATAAATCTGATTTTTCGAAGGGCGGCGGGGTATTTTGTCTTGGAGGATATTGTTGTTATCTATCATATGATAAGCAAAGGTACAACATAGGACCACTTTTTGCCATGGTAAATGCATAGTGATATTTTCACCTTATATGTTGTTTCTTATAGATTTTTATATAGTTGATATTTGCAAATTAAATTTAGAAAAATAAAGGCAAAAATTGGAGAGTTTGAAAAAGAGTTGGAAAGCTTGTGTCAGTTCAGTCAACACAAACACTTAATGTTGCGATGCCGGAAAAGGAGAAACTAAGGAGGAAACACAAGTGAAACTTTTAAAAGGGATAACACTCACTACACTTAGGAATCCACCAAAGGTAACGAGTAAGAAAAAGAAGAATTCCGTCTTCTATAAATTGCCAATGGCTAAAATATCTTCCAAATTGCCCCTTTTCCCCTATCATCTGGAGGTTTATATAGACTAGAATGGAACATCCCTCCATTCATTAGGCAAAGACATATGAACCATGAACCTAGAGAGTACATGAATGGAGAAAGATGAAAAGTCAGAACATTATCAAAATACAAAGGACTAATCCAAAACAAAGAGGTTATCTGAACTTGTATCACTACTAGGGATGATGAACTTCCAGCCTTGTTTATTGGTGAAAAAGTACCTTGAGAGAGATCAAAAGAAAGCTGAAAAAAAAGACTTGCAGAATGTGTGTGCAGACAGCCCGGACACCTTGTACGGAAAATGCCTTATCTTACTCCACAGGGCTCAAAACGATAAACCGCTTTTTTTCCCTTAAACTAGACTCGAATATCTTTCCAACGCATATAGCCACTCCTTCTAGAACCTCCCGAGTCAATACAGTTTATTAGTTAAAGTTGGCTGAAATTCTGGTTCTGCAGACTCTATCTTTAACCCCATTTCAGGACCACTGTCTGCCTTTCCTTGAATTTATTTTCATAAGACACTCCGGTGTCAGTTGCCATGTACTATATTGAGTTACAGAATCACTCTATGCTATCCTTCACTTTTGACTTAATTTAAGTTGAGATATGTGGCAAAGATTGAAGTGGCTATGATTTACTGATGTTAGATTTTTGTCATCTTTCTTATAATTAAGAAAGAGATAGCATTGCAAGAACTTCTAATTCAGTTCTTTGAAGAGCTTTAGAATTTTCTTAGTTATCAACATACAAGAGTTTTTCCTTTATGCCCTCAAGAAACTTAAGCATTGATGCAAATCTAAGTATGAGTCTACCTTCTTGCCCTACTGCTTATATCCATTGATGTCACGGACAAGTTCATAAGAATTATGGAAGTACTATTGATATGCAACTATTGAAATAGTTATAGCTACACTATTCATTCTACAATATCTTTGGGGCTTTAATGTCTTTCCTGTTACTATTGAAATAGTAAGCAACCAAGTTTTGCTTTTATTCAAGAAGTAGTGTCTTTAATTTCTCATAAGAGAAGTGACAATAACATTCGAAGGATGGTCTAATTAATAATGAATTTTCCTTCGGAAATATACCTCGATAGAAACTACATTTTTCTTTTTAGCACCCTTCTTCCTTTATATCATATAATAAGTAATGTCACCTTCGATACTCCCAACTGCACTCCAAAGACACTCCCGAATCCTTTATATCATCTAATAAGTAATGTCACCTTCTCAATGTTCTCATACTCCTAAGCGCACTCAGAAGACACTCCTGAATCATACATATGTTGTCTCAATATCACTTGACACATTTCTTAGCTTGATCTCACCTTGACCTCAAGATGCCTCTTAATTCTCTCCAACCAAATGAACCCTAACAGCATAGGTCGGGTTCGAACGAGTTAACAAGAATTTGGTATTAATTCAAGTTGAAATGTAAATGACTCAAATTGCTTAAAAGCTTTTGCATTGCATAAAGCTTCAATCTCTTAAAAGTTATATGTGCATCACACCCACTTTATAAATTGCTTATCCTATTAAGTAGTGAAAATATTGAAAACTTGCCACATGTTTTCCAAAAGTAATCAAATCCACAATTAATTCAATATATATGATACTTCGATGTGGTGTTGCATATTCTCAAGTACCCATTGAGTAATACAAGTGTACAACATATTTCCTATCCTGTTTGTCAGTTTGATGGCTATTAAGAGTTATTTTTCTCTTTTAGATTTATCATTAATCTATAGAATATCAGTCATAACAATAAACTCATTACCGTTCTGCTATGATGATTATGATCACTGCATAGATTTACTTTTTTTTTTTTTTTTTGGGTAGATTCTCTGTTTTAGACTTTCTTTCAAGTATTATGTGTTTTAGGGGTTGGTAAATTTTGCAGTATGATTTCAAAATATGTTTTGTGCATGTGTTTTCTTGCTAATCGTTAGTCAATTAATTGTTTTGATAACATTTAAATCTTGCTCATGCATAAGGAAAAAAGAAGTGTAGAATAGTAATTAAGTTCAAGGAAAAGAAAGAAAACTGGATGTTAATACGATTATCCCTTACTCTCTTGAATCAATTTTCCTCCAAGATGTTAAAGACATGATTATGCATTTTTGTGCCAATATCTTAACAACCCATCTCTACCCAAATTGGCAAAAGCTACGTTGGGTTGGGAAGAAGCTTGCATATACGTACGTGTAAATAAAGATGATGTAGATCTTACATGCTTGAATTTTGAAAAAACAGATTCACTAAATGCAATCTAATGCTTCATAAAAGCCCAATAATTTTTTACCACTTTTTTTTCTTTATTTTGTATCTATTTAATTGACTTTTAAGTAGTAACTCTATTTTGATACAACAAATAATTGATAAATTTTCACTGACTTTGCTGATACATATACGCCGGGGATACTTTTTTTTTTTTTTTTCCTTTTAAAAGTTGCAAGACCATAACAATGAGTAGTCCAGTAATAACTCTAAACTCTATTTTTGTCTTTGCCTCATATTTATGCAAAACATGCTCCTTTCGTTTTTCATTATATGTCTATTATATATGTGAAATTTAAGTTTTGCTTTTCTCTTTAATCATCCCCTAATACTACTTGGAGATCACTTTCAAATGCCAATTTTTTCAAAGTAGAATATTTTCTTTTGCTCAATTATTGACCCCCTTTTTTTCTTTTTGATGTTTGGGTAATAGGTTGCCTTTGCAATGTCAAAAGCTAAATAGACAATCTGTTTTTCAGCACTGAAAAATTTGCTCTTGAGATAATATCATTGTCTTAGCATTCATTTCTGCAATCGTTTACTTACTATTGAATAAACAATTGCCGATTGAGGATGAGTGTTTTTTTTTGACTTGGCATCTATATCTATATCTATATATAAAAGCAGTATAGTCTCCAAAAAAAAAAAAAGAAATATCTTGCCAAAAGTTCAGTTTTCCAAAAATCTATTTATATAGGATAGTTTTCAAAAAGAAAATATTAATTCTGCCAAACTTACATATGTATCTCATTCTTTTGTCCTTCATGAGATTGTTTGATTAACAATTGTCCTAATTAAATGAGTGTCATTAGAAACTGGTTGTAATAGACAATTTTGGTGTTATTTTGGAGTTGTTATTGTCATGGTCTGTAAGCAACATAGGCGCGAAGAAGGTGGAGTCTTTTTTTTTTTTTCATTTATAATTATTTGACTCTTTGTAATGTGTGTGTTCTAGCTTGAGATTATACTAACTCTTAGTTCTAATCTTACTTTTAACTTTTATACTTTGTTCATAAAATAGTTGGATTTTTTCCCTCTCCCATAGTGCTGATGTTCTTGTTGGAATATGCTTTCCAAGAATAGTTTTGAGATTCTCTAAATTAGTTAGATTTGAGATTGTTTTGCCTTTCTTAAAATCTGTTTATACTTGCTTGATTGATGTATTTTTGGTAAATAATCTTTGACTTTTTAATTGATTCAATCAAGGTTTTGATTGATGTAAATATAGTAAATTGTCATTCTATCTTTAACATTGCCTTCTAAGTGTTTTCGTAGCCCTGAGCCTATTTAAGAAGATGGTGTCTTCTTCATTCAAAACTTTGGAGAGAGATCGAGAGAGACAAGGTCTAATACACTGTGTGTCGTGTGATGAATGTGAGCAGAAATACAGACACATCTTTCAACACATCTTATTCTGAAATTACTAAAACTGTGTTGAAGTTTCTGTCCTCGATGGAAGTCAGTGTTTATTAGACAAGATTGTATTACCAAAGCATAAGTTTGTAGTCTCTTTTGCCTACTTTCGTTGTTAGGATTTTTGTTAGAGTTTCGCTAGTTGTTTTCTTTGTAATCGGTTCTATATTTTCTAGTGAAAAGATTTTGCCATATTGGCACGTCTACAAGTATTTATACTTATAGACAAAGGATACATAAATCTTGTTAACTTTCGTTTTATTAATTCATTTGCAATTTCTTGGATGTTATAGTAGATGTTATCACATCTTTGATAACATTTACTATATTCCAAAGATTCATTTTCTTAGTTACATAGCTATAAAACTTTCAGTTCTAGTTCTATAGTTTGAATTTGAATTTCCTTGACTTTTGTATTTACAGTTAGCAGTTAGCAGTCATGTAATAGAAGTGGGAGAAAGTTTAATTCAAAATTTTAGCTTAAGGAGCCCAATGATCCTTTATACCACTTGGAGATTAGTTCTAAGAAGTTTTGTATTATTCAAGAAGAACTACCTAAAGTGCAAGACCAATGTCAAGGATGTGGAAGAAGTCAATCTCTCTAATGCAAAGATTTAGAGGCTCAAGTAAAGAGTGTGCAAGAATTTAAAGGGTTTAGGGCTCTTTATGAGAAAGATAACAGGCATTCTCACTCCTTAGAGAATTAGCTCGTGGAGAATACTAACAGGGATGGATTTATTATGGTCAAAAAAGTGATTTTTTATTTATTCACAAGTCTCTGAGTTTTATGCTATTTTCTTTGATTTTTATTATTTATGCCTAATATATGGTGAAGTATAAGGTATATCTTTTGGGTCTTAGATAGGTTTGTAGGTACTTATTCCTGTTTCAAAGATTTGTTGTAGCTTTTTGTTGTTATTGGTTGAAAATTAAAAAAATTGTTATGTTGTGCTCCCATCTCATGGGTTATGCAAAACGATGGTTATATCAATTAGTCATGGTCTTATATATAATTATTCTTTTTATAATCTAAAATTAAGTAACTAATAGTAATAACTGTAATTATGGTTACATTTTGCGACAGACGGAATAGTAATTAAAGTATCGAGATAATAATCTTTGAAAAGATAAAACTGCTAAATTGAAGAGTTTTCAATATTTCCTTGGACTATTTCAAATTATAAAAAGAAATATTATATATAAGATCATGACTAATTATATAACCATCATTCAGCATAACCCATGTGAGGGATGTAAAAAGCACAACATAACAATTTTCTTAATATAATTGTCTCTTAAAGGTCTTTTCTTTCTAACCTCTTTATTTTATTATTGGTTTTTTGAGTGACTAAGAGGAAAATGAACTGTCAATGGGTTTCATGGGCTTTATGTGTGCTAATTTTACTTTATTTTTAGGGTGAATTATAGGTCGGTCTCTTTTTGGACAGTTGTAATCGCTCCAGTCCACCATATTTTTTTAAAAATTGAAAAAAGACATTTTTAAGGCAAAAAGACGATTATGTCATTAATGAAAGATTTATCGGAGAAATTTCATCATCGCGATGCTTAATTTCGTTATCGCGATGCCTAACCATCATCGCGATGCAGCCAAATGAAGATTTACCGAAGAAATTTTAGTAAGTAAGATTCATTAGAGAAATTTTAGGACTCGATGCCCAATTACGATGCCTAATTTCATCATCGCAATGCAGCCAAAGGAAGATTTACCTGAGAAATTTTAGTAACTAAGATTCACTAGAGAAATTTTAGGACTTAATGCCCAATTTAAGGCATCTCGATGCGATGCCTAATTTCATCATCGCAATGCAGCCAAAAGATGATTTACCGGAGAAATTTTAGTAAGTAAGATTCACCAGTGTTTTATTTGAATGGAAACAGAGATTATCCACAAAAATCAATTTTCTTTGCTACGAGCTATTGGAATGGAAATAGAGATTCACCGGAGAAATTTTAGGAAATGAGATCCACAAGAGAAATTTTATGAAGAAAGGAAGATTCACCGGAGAAATATTAGGAAGAAGTTAGCCGGAGAAATATTATAAAGAAAGGAAGATTCACCGGAGAAATATTAGGAAGAAGTTATCTGGAAGATTAGCCGGAGAAATATTATAAAGAAAGGAAGATTCACCGGAGAAATATTAGGAAGAAGTTATATGGAAGATTGGCCGGACAAATTTTTGGAAGAAAAGAAGATTCACCGGAAAATTTTTAGGAAGAAGTTAATGTATATGTTATTGCGGGGCATTTCAGGAATAATTTTATGAAAGTGCCTTTTAGCGGTTAAAAAAAAATAATGAACTGGAGAGAATAAAAACTTTTCAAAGTACACCGACCAGTAATTTTTCGTATTTTTTTAGTTATGATTTGATCTTACTGAAAAAAGAAAAGTGGTGTTTTATGATGCCAATTGTAGGAGTGAAGAAATTAATTAAGAAAGATAGTTGAAGTTGAATACTATATATTTCTAGCAACGTATTGACGAAGCTGAAATTTAATATTTAGGGGGCCATGTTAACTTTAACAAAATATCTTAAATAAATTAAAAGCACGTTTAGTAAGCAATAATTACTGAATTAGAAACTTTATTTGATTCAATTTCTATATGCTGACGTTTCATTTATATATAAGTTATACAAATATTATGATTTAATTGAAACTGTCTTGAGAAGATAATTTTTATAATGAAATAGATTATCACCTCTAACTAAATAACATGTAATGGTTATTTTTTGATCAAAAACTAACAAAGTTACTCATTTTAGAGTGTTAAAATTTGATTTTTAGGAGTCTTGATGCAACATACCCTATTAATTTAAAAAACACATGTTAGGTCTCATTTTTTAACGATTACTAATATAAATAAATAGGAATTATGCACAGTGAAATTAAAAGTTAATTAGTAATGTAAAGATGCCCTAAACGAATTAAGATATGTAGGGCAGTAAGTAAAGAGTTTAAGGGGTGACCCAATAATAAAGTTGGGGCTTCACAAAGTGTGATGTCTCAGGTTCGATCCATTCCGTCTCCTTAGGACATCAAAAAAATAAATAAATAATTTGAGAGTTAGAGAAATTGACACAACTATTTATAGTGGTTCGGATCTCTTATTCTACATCCACTGTCATCACATCCCTTTGGCTCGATGAGACAATAATTCTCACCAATATCTTTATAGGGATATTTGAGCTCAAGACTCTCCGTGTCATTCTAATCGAAATGTTGATTTGTTAAATGATGTTCATACTCCTAAGTTTTTAAATGGAACTAAATGTTCTGAAATTCCTAATCATGAGTTAAATTTGAAAGTTAGAACTCGTGTAATGTTGCTCAGTAACATAGATTATTCCCTTGGATTATGCAATGACACAAGATTGATAATTACAAGGCTTGGCAATCATGTTTTAGAAGGACAAGTTCTTTACAAGGACAATTCTGGTCGCAAGGTTCTTATTCCAAGAATATCTCTGACGCCATCAGACACAAGAATTCAATTTAAGTTACAACAAAGACAATTTTTGCTGATGGTGTCTTATGTAATGTCTATAAATAAAAGTCAGGGTCAATCGTTCTCTAATGTCGGGGTCTTTTTGGAAAAAACATGTTTTTAGTCACGGTCAGTTGAATATTGTTTCATCTAGAGTTACCAATTTGAAGGGACTTCGAATTTTGATATGTGATAGTGATAGTGATAGTAGTTATGACCCTAAATATTCGACGAACAATGTTGTATTTAAAGAAGTATTCCAAAAATTGTAATAATTTTTTTCTATTTTTAGATGTCAATTTATATGATTTATATTTCTACGTTTTAACTATTTATTAATATAATCTGTTCTTAATCTTTACATTTTAATTATTTGTATAAAATAATATATCAAATTCATAATATTTACATTAAAATTATTTTCTTAATTAGTTAACATCAAAATTTATCTAAGAAGATATTCAAATTAATTTTTTTTTTCATTCCATCCCGTGCATCGCACGGGTTAGTGGCTAGTATTTAATAATAAGAGAATTAGTTGTTGGGACTTGAAAAAAAAGAAGAGTAAATTTGAAAAATTATGCATTGAAAACTTCAAACGACACTTATTTCAGATCAATTTTATTTTATTTTATTTGGTTATTAAAACGACACTTATTTTAGATCCAATAAATAATAACATATCAAGTAGGAAAAAAAAAAATGAAACGGCAACTAATTGCGGCATGATCAAAATTCGAAAAACTTATTAAAACCTACCATCTAGAAAACAAATATAGAACGCCTTTGGTTCAATTTCTTGACAAAGCTGCTGACACGCAAAGCTTGATAGATAGGCTCTTATTAACGTGTAATATCTGAAAACAGTGAATCAAATACGGTAATACTTTCGTTTCAGAATAATATTTTTTATTAATTTTAAACTGGTATGAGTAAATAGTTATTTTTATACATTTTTTTTTATTTTTAAAGTATCGATTAATGATATTAAATTGTTGTGTTTCATTTTCTTTTTTCATATTGCAGCTAATATAGATATTACAGGCATATACTTGAAGAATTTTTACAAAGTTAAAAATAAAATATATTTACTTTGGCACATATTAAAGAAAGATAACAATCAACTCATTCTGAACAAAGTATAACTGAAAATTTTAAGTTATCACCTTTTAACTTAAAATTTTAGTTATTTTTAAGTAATACTTAATTTATTAAGTGATGTAATATCGTACTATTAAATATTTTTATTTTTAAATTTACTTAGAATTTTCCTAATTAAATTCTTAATGAAGTTAGCAAACAGGCCAGGACACAAAGGAAGTACTTATTATTGACCAGCTAATTATCGATCAAGTGTCAAAAAGAGACCATTTTTTTTTATGCTTAAAATTGCTTTTCGAATGACTCCGAAATACAGCCGAAGGTAGCTAAAGTTGGGCTGCTAACAGCCTAAATTCAATTAGCGTAAGTTTGTCAAAAGGCTCTCAGTCCAAACCCAACGTACGACGAACTCAACCCAAGCACCATTTAAAGATGGGCCAAATAAGAACTCGTCTTTGTAGAATTTCAGTTAGGATTTCGAGCAGAGGTTATAGAGAGGTCGTTTGAAGCAGATCGAAAGCAAAAATGATTCAGCAGAAGCTCAATTCGTTCACAACGGACAATAAATTAGGACATTTACTCTCCACTTTTCCTCTCCTTCCGCAACCAGAAGAGCGGCTCCTCCGATAAGAGGTATTTCCCTTAACTTTTTGTTCTATCAATTTTTAATGATCATGTTATATTAATGTTTACACCAAGCACGCATATCTATTTGTTTTTGTGCGCGTGTGTGAAATTTAATTGTGCTTGAATGATTTCGTTAGAAGTTGTGTTTTCGTCAAAAAAAATAATAATAATAAAGAAAGTTCAAAATAAAAATAATTTTTTTAATAGAAACCAAAAGCAAAATCGATCAATTCAACTACAACAATATGACCATGCTATATCTTTATCAAAGAATGCACGCTACTTGAAAACATAAACTTGATTAGGATCGATGAGAACAACAATCGCAAGGAAGAATGCATCACTTTATCGGAGATATGAATGAACACGCAAGTATATATAGAACCAAATGAAAATTGAGTGTACCTTGCATCTTGGAAATCCATTGCTTGCTTCTTAAGAATCTGTTATTGCTTACATCTAATGACCAAATTATAAATAACAATTAACATGCCAATATTAATTAAGCACTCATCAAACAAAATAAATCATGCACTTACCAACTAAATTCTTTTTGAAATTGCGCAGCAACCTCAAACTGTCAATATCGAAAGGTCGGTCATGATCTCCTTAATAAATGTACTTGCATCAAACAGTCTATATAAATTAGATATCAATAATTACCCATTTCTAATGATTCGATCGCTTCATCATACATTAATGTATCATGTATATAAAGTAGAAATCGGTCTTTAAAAGTAATTGATGTAGACAAATAAAGCAAACAAATTCACATATTCTTATATTCTATTATGTAGAAAGCTCTTTAGCATATTTTCCAAACATCTACACCATTTCTACATGCAAATAATAGCAGCTTACACAAATCATACTATGATAATGACATTTATTACTAATTTTTGATATCACACACATGCTTCATACCTTTACAAAATGTCCCAATTTATTACCAAAACAAAATGCAAAGTGAAGCACTGAAGCTAATCTGGAAACAACACTTTAACAATCTGAAGATGTAATCAAGCAATTTTATGAAATGCATTTTTGAAAATATATAAATGTTAATACCTGATTTGCTGATTTTTCTTACGGTATGACTTTCTTATCAGCAACATAAACATTATTTTTCAGATCAACTGTAAAACTTCTTGGCTTATTAAACATAGCAGAAGCCAAATCACCGTCTGAATACCCAACAATGCCATTACCAGAAAGCTTTTTAATTACGCCCGCTGAATACAGAAAGCAAAATACTCGATCAATGTGTGTGTGAATGAAATTTTCTACACCCATAACACGTGCAGCCATGTGCATACTCACCCCAAGAATTGTCTATGTACACACACGTGAACACACACACAGACCTTAACCTTCTTCCCATTCCTTACATTATTCAATTGGGCCAAAATTGCATAATGACCAGTATGATTTGTTGTTGTTGTTGAAGAATTTCTTATAAACAATGTAGATGCTAGTGTCATCAGTGGCCTTTTGGAACAGGACTGGATGAATCAACATTTCAGTTTTCAAGACAAGACAATGGAAGTGAGTGGGATGGGAGCGGGTGTAATATTCTTGCTATATTATGACTCCAACTTCGAGTTACGATTACGGATTGTATGAAAACTGAATAGACCATTTGTTTCCTAAGGTAGTAAAAGAAGTTCTTCCGCTATTTTCATTTGAAGAACGCAATCAGAGGTAGTATTAGGGGTATATACATATAGGTATACCTCTTGTGTATTAATTAGTAGTTTTGATTAAGGTTTAAATGATATTGTATTTACTAATTGGTATATGAAAGGACTAATCATAGTTTATTATGATAAGTCCTACTATAATTGTTTTATTATGGGAATATTTGTTATTTCTCTCAATAAGCTATAGCGGGTAGTCATACTATAATTGTTTTATTAAGTATGATTAATAATCACAGTTATTATCTTATAGTGATAGAAAATACTAACATAATATAAATGGTTGAGTTGATTTAAGGTGAGTTTTCGTATTTAAAAGAGTGTGTGTTTAAATCTCATTGGCAACACTTTGTTTTGTTTTTCTAGCTTTTTCATTGCTTTGCCAATAGCTAAAGCTCTTCAAATAATATTATTAAAGAATATTATATACCACAATATTATACCCATAGTAATTAGATAAAACTATTAGCTAATTGCATCCTCCTAGAATTTCAAAAGTCAAAGCATTGAGAATGAAGATTTAACAAAAAGATATGAGGTGTCACAATCTAAGGTATCCTCACCAACTTTAAATATATATATATATATATATATATATATATATATTTGTGATTTGTCTTGAGATGTGTTAAATGACACCCTAAAAAAAAAAAATGCTAAGTACTATCTTTGTGCAAATTTACTATTTTACCCATGTTTTTAATGAAAAAAAATTTTTTTTTTGACAAGACCCCCACCTCTAGGCGGTTCTAATGGAGGAAGACCCCCTCGGGGTGGCGGTCCTATGGAGATTCCGTTAAAAAGTTAATGATTTCGTTAATTTTTTAACGAAAATGTTAACTTTAGGGTATTAAAGTTAATATTTCCGTTAAATAATTAACGAAATTGTTAACTTTTTAACGGAACCTCCATTAGGACCACCACCCCTTGGGGGTCTTCCTCCATTAGGACCCCCACCCCTTGGGAGTCTTCTTCCGTTAGGACCGGCACCCCTTGGGAGGAAGCCTTGGGAGTCTTCCTCCGTTAGGACCGTCACCCCTTGGGAGTCTTCCTCCATTAGGACCCCCACCCCTTGGGAGTCTTTTTTTTTTTTTTGTAATTGAATTAGGAGCAAAATAATATTTTTCTAAGGGGAGGATGGTGGTACTTAGCATTTTTGGGAGGTGTCATTTAGCACCTATTGTCTTAGGCCCCCTAATACAGTATATAATTACATATTTAAAAATATGGAGTATTTAAAGAACAGTAATATTTTTTAGTTAATTACATATTGACTTCGCTTTATTAGGCCTTAAAAAGAAAATTTGTTACTGGTCTACTACATGCTTAATATTCTAAAAAAGAATCACACGTCACACATCTTCAATCTTGATTCTTGAACAATCATCAATAAAAAAAGCTACTCCTTCCATTTCAGGTAAAAAATCTACTATACTATTTTAGAATGTTTCACATAAAGAGTTTACTTTCAAAAATTATACCTACAATCTTTATAACTTTTTTCAACTTTGCCCTCTACATTGATATAAGCATGTTGACCATTCTAAAGCATTTTGATAATTATGACAAACTTTAATGATACTTATATATATATATATATATCTCTCTTAATTATTAGACTTTTCAAACGTGAACTCTTTGAGTGGAACGGAGGGAGTACTAGAATTTGGCTTTAATTTTGTTTTTATGCATGATGGGATTCTCCCAAATACTCATCCTACGTATCTTCCACCTCAGCCTCGGTGGATCCCGAGATCCACGCTGACAAGGACAACCCACACCTCGGAGCAGATGAGGTCTCCAATCGAGGTTTTCAGCCGAGATCCCCAGCCGATGTCTCCAGCCGAGGTCTTCAGCTAAGCTAGACCTCGGCCTAGCTTATCAACTTCCTCGTCAATAACGGGAATACCCCGGCAGCGAGCATACACTTTCCTCGTCAAAAAGTCAACATCAAACATTCAATGCCCACCGCATGTCAGCACTTATCCTGGAAGAGGCAAGACATTCTCATTGGAGGTAGACATTCCTTTCCAGTGAAGATACGACGGCATTTATGAGTTCTTTCTCCTCCCAAGATGTAAGCTTTAGTTTATCCACTTTAACTTAATAGAAGGACTTGCCTCATGGGCAGTCCACTCTCAAGCATTCAAGTGAACAAATTCATATCATTTACACGCCATCTTCAGCTATAAATAGCAAGTATCACCTTCATTTATGACTAAGATACGTTTACTCCTAAAATCATACCAGAGTGTTGTCTGTTTGCATTTATACACTTGCCTTCAATACACTCTTACTTCAGCTCTTTAGTGTTCATTAGAAGACAGTATGTACCACATATACAAACTACCTTCCTCATATTTATCACTGAACTGACTCCTACGCCTGAGGGTAATAGTCAGGTCAAACCTCTGACACCCCCTAACGGTGTTTTCTTTGTTAAACAGTTGAATGCTCATTTATTTCATGATAGTCAAGTTCCAGCAAGACATTCCTTCCCAGTGAATCTACGGCGGCATTTATGAGTTCTTCTTCCTCCCAAGATAAAAGCTTCTATTTATCCACTTTAACTTGACAGAAGGATTTGCCTCACTAATGGGTAGTCCACTCTCAAGCATTCAAGTGGTCAAATTCCTGCCATTTACACGCCACCTTCAACTATAAATAGCAGGTATCACTTTCATTTACGGCTAAGATACATTTACTCCTAAAATAATACTAGATTGCTGTCTGTTTGTATTTATACACTTGCCTTCAATACACTCTCATTTACTTCACCTCTTTAGTGATCATTAGAAGACAGTTTGTACCAAATATCAATGTTCGAAAACTCAGCCTAGGCGCCCCCAAAACGCCGCGCCTAGGGCCAAATCGAGTAAAAAATCGCCAATGAAAAAAATCGCCGCCTAGTCGCCCGCCTAGCCGCCTAGCCAAATTGCATTTTTTTTATTTTTAATTATTTTTTTATTTTTCAAAAAACAACATCGTTTTGGTTTAAAAAAACAGGAAAACCTAAGTTAAGTAAGTTTGTTTTCCATACTTTATATGTCGTAGTATTGTTATTTTGTTTTAAAGTTTAAATTTTGAAGATTGGAATGATACTATTGAATTTGGTTTTAATTTTTTACTATTAATCTTGTAATGTGATCATTATTTTAGTTTATTTTGTCATATTTAGTTATTTACTATTGTTGCAGCAGGTATTGATTATTGAATTAAATTTTAATTTTAACTTTTAATCTTGTAATGTGACCATTACTTTTAGTTTATTTGGTTATATTTAATTATTAATATTGTTGCAACAAGTATGATTTAAACTTATAGTGTAATTATGCCTCAATTTCTAGACCCCGCCTAGGCCCCGACTAGGCCCCTAGGCGCTAGGCCCTGCCCTGGCGCCTAGCGCCCGCCTAGCGATTTTTAGAACATTGACAAATATACAAACTACTTTTCTCATATTTATCACTGAACTGACTCCTATGCCTTAGGGTAATAGTCGGGTCAAACCCTCGACATCTTTTAACGGTGTTTTCTTTGTCAAACAGTTGAATGCTCATTTATTTCGTGATAGCCAAGTTCCAGCAAGGCCTTTTGAGAGCCGAGACATCCTACCTATAGACTAACTACACATGTGGATCCGACGTGATCACTAGTATCAATTTTGGCGCGACCAATGCACTCATTCTTTAAGCCCCAATTTTCGTTGGGTCGCCTAGTAGGCTAACTTTCTTTGAAACTAGTTATTGAGCCCGTGCTCCGCACGAATTTAATTTGATTTTGAAATTAATTAAAATATTTTTAAAATATTTTTGAAAATTTTATCATTGTTTAATATTGGCGTTTATTGACTTAATGTCTGACAAAAGTGAAGTATTATCAATATATGTAAATTAATTGTCGTTTATTATAATGTTTTCATTTCAGAATAAGTATTTTTTATTAGTGGTCAATATATGTATTTTCGTTTCTAATTTTAAAAAAAAAAAATTTTATGCATCCTTTAATGATATCAAATTGTTTAGTTTTTTTTAATTTTTTTATCTTGCACTTAATAAAGATATTTTAGACATATATTTGAAAATTTTTAATAAAATTAAAAATAAAATAATTACTTTGGGACATATTGAAGAAAGATAATTTTTTTCTAAGCAAAGGAGAATTGCTTAAGGATTGAATATAATTATATTTTTAAAATAATTTTTGAATATCATTCAATGATTAGAAAATGTTAAGTTGGATACTATATTTACATATTTTTGATACAATATCAGTGTGAAAAAAGAAACTTACTCAAATATCAACAAAAAAAAAAAAAACATCAATTTTGAATGAAATGATTTAAAATTTTTTTTATGTATCATATATTATAAACATTATTTTATGACATATTAAATAAGAATATGAGACCCATAATTTGACATGGAGAGAGTAACATTTATAAAAATAAAAATTAGTTGGTTTAAAGTATAAAATGACTTATGTAATAATGCAATATTTTTTAAAAAATTATTACAGATAGTATAATTAGTTGAGTTGGTTTAAGGTGTATATTTATAATTAAAAAAGTGTGAGTTTAAATCTCATTGATAACATTATTTTATTTTCTTTTAGGAGAAGGTATTACCTAATAGTAATACCTATTGTGGCTTGAGCACTGATAGAAATCTAAAGGTTGGTGGGATGTCACACCTAAGGCATCATGTGAGCTATATTTTTGACTTTGTTTACACTCCCATATGTGGATTAAACAACTTAAGAGTTTATCATCTGTCACTCGTTACAAGTCTAAACAAAGTAAAAAATACAGCTCACATAATCCTGCACTGTAACATGATAATAACATTTTACCTTTTTTTTTATTTTATAATTTCAATCATTAAATTATAACCCCTCCGTTCCTGAATAATTTTCTTGTTTGACTAGTTAAAGAGATTAAGAAAAATTAATTAATTCTATTATAAATATTAATATAATAAATAATTTTCTTTAACACTCATGTGCATGTAATACTATTAATAAAGTAGGAAGATTATTATGCGTCAAAAAAGGAAAACTTGCACCGGAAAATATTAGGTGCGCCCATATAATTTCACAGTGATTGTATATAAATGTGCGTCGCTGATAGCCTAAAATATTAATTCTACCTCTGAATTATTCAAAGATTTTCTGAAAAATTTGCCTCTAATTGGTTGGGAGAAGTTATGATCCATTTCTAGATAAATTCGTGGGTGATCTCATTGCTTGATATATCAAAATCTCTCATCTCTCTTTCTTTCTCAGATCTTGTTGGGTGTTGGCCGAGAAGATTACATTGGCTTTCGATTTATTTACTTTTCGAGGCAATAGATGTTCAGAGCCTCTTATAACGAAACTAGGGAGGAGTCTGATACATTGAAGAAAAAGTCTGATACCTCTTACATATTTAGATAATGATTTCATTTTTGTTATTTGCAGAACTTTTGGTAGTTTTTGGCCTTCTTCCTAACAAAACCTGCTTTGCGCTCCCATTAAACCTGAACACATTGGTCCACAACTTGCTATGAGATACTGACTATATCATTATTTGATTGGACCAGCACCAGCAGCTCTTTTAGTTCTAGCCTCGAGCTTGCCCCAATGTAGAAGTAAAATATTTTAGACCTGAGGTTAACCAGAATAGCCCAGTAGTCGTTGAGCCCACGTTTTGAGGCTAAAGGCTTTTTGCAGTTTTCACTGTTGTCGCAAAATTATTTTTCTTTTTTAAGATTCAAGGGATAATGACACTACTAGTCCCTCGACTATGGCTGATTTCACCATTAGTTCCTTAACAAATTTTTTTCATATTTTTGTCCCTTGACTATGAAAATTAGACACGGTTGGTCCTTTTGGTGGATGCCGTTAGTATTTTCCCGTTAAGTCTGTCATGTGTCTCTCACATGACTTTGGTTAAGGGCATTGTTGAAATTTCACGTACCCCTATGACCAGTGAAGTTAATTACAAACACACCCACACACACACACACACATACACACACACTCTCTCTCTATCTCTCTCTCTCACAGACACACACACACACACACACACAAAGACACCACACACACTCACCCACACACTCTCTCTCTCTTTCACAGAAACACACATACACACATCCAAAGACACACCACACACACACACACACACACACACATCCATTAGCCTCAAGTCCTGTTCCGTCTTTTCCCACTCCGACTCGACTTCCTCCGACTCACACGGCAGCCGCATCCCTTCTGGAGCTAATCTCATTTCCGGAGATAATCTCACCGGAGCTCCTTCCCCTCCAATCTTCCATTTTTGAAAAAAAAACAAATTAGGGCATAGAACGAACTTCAGTCCAAATCAACCCAAGTCAAAAACCAAATCAAAAAGTGAAACCTAGTTCAACATTTAAACCCAAATCTTCTCAGATCTCTTGGCATTGCCCGTGATCCTCAGATCTGCTCCGCTTGAATTGCCGAGTTTGGATTAGGTAACAAATCTATCTTTCTTTCTTTTCTAATCTATTTCATCCTTTCTTTTTGCAGTCAAACCCCCCTTCCATCTTCTTGTCCTTTCTGTCACACATAAACAAAATTTTTTAAAAAATATTTAAGGAAAAGAAACCGCAGAGCTGGGCGTCACCAAGTCAAACCCCTAAACTTCAAAATCTGCATCGCGGCCATCATCATCGGAGTCTGCCAACCCTCATAGTAATTCCTTTCACCGGTACCCTAATAGTTCGCCGCCATCAACAACGCCCCTGCTTGGACTCTAGATAACGAGCCGACACCAACAAAACCCTCGTTGCAGTGTTTTTCGCAGACCTTGAACCCTAGTAAATCCATCGATATCGCTTCCTTGTCGATGTTCTTTCCTCTCTCATCTTCTCCGTAGCCAAACCCTTGGCAAAACCCTCAGTGCCGCAGTTTGCATCCTTCGTTCTCCTCGATCTGACGACCCAGAATTTAAAAAAAAAAAAGCAACAAACATAAACATAAAACAAAACTTCTACATTAATTTTCCCAGTCTAATTTTCCCAATCTTCGTCATCGTGTGTGTGTGTGTGTGTCTGTGAGAGAGAGAGATAGAGAGAGAATGTGTGTGTAGGTGTATTTGTAATTTTTTTACTATTTAATTATTTATTATGAATTTCTGATAATACCCCTTAAAAAATGGCATGTGCAACGCACATGGGTCACTTAACGAAATTTTACTAACGACATCCATCAAAAGGACTAGCCGCGTGACTTTTTAGTACTCAAGGGACAAAAATATGAAAAAAATTTGTTAAGGAACTACTGGTGGAATCGGTCATAATCGAGGGACTTGTAGTGTCATTATCCCAAGATTCAATATAAAAATTTAGAAAAATTGCGACAGGTCCCCTTTTATGGAATTTGAATTCGCTGCAATACCTCATTTTTGTTTTCATTTGCTAAAGTCCACTTTAAGTGATAATTTGATTATTTGTTCCAAAATACTAAAATATGCATCGTCATGTATTTTTGTGTAAAAAAACATACAAGATGCATCATCAATATATTTTTTTGCTACAGCTTCATCTTTCTCTCTCTCTCTCTTTCTCTCTCTCTCTCTCTCTCTCTCTCTCTCTCATTTTCTTTCTCTCTCATTTTTTTTATCAGAAACATCGATTACCAGGAAGGAAAATGGTCATAGATCAAGCCCCAAAAATAACAAAAAGATAAGCTCAGTGTGATATAAACACAATATATTAACATAGAGGGAGAGAGAGAGAGAGAGAGAGAGTAGACGCACATTGTTGTGTGGAAGTCTCCAGCTCCTTCCTTTCGGTAATCGATCGGAATCTTGAAAGACGTCGAAGCCCCCTTTTTTGATTGTTTATGTTATAGAGTGGGGGCAATTCTTTCTCTGGTGAAATTATAGCGAATGAAGAACCAACAGCCAAGGCGTGGAAGGGGTTTGAATGAAAAAGTTAAAGATTTCGGTGCTCGCCTTAGTGAGACATTTCGGTGCTCGCCCTAGCGCATCAGGGAATAAAGTGAAAATTCAGTACAGTTGCTTCTCACCTCAACGAGCTATTCCGGTGTGCGCCCTAGCGAGAGTGGGGGGCAAGTAAAAGATTGGAGTTTTTCCGATGTAAGCCTTAGCGAGCCCATCCTCTCGCCCTAGCGAGCAACCCTAATAATTTGTGCATCATCTCAAAATTTGTGCATCGTGCATCGTCCGTCTTATGTTGCGATGCATCATTTTTGTTTGTGATGCACAGTTTCTTTTCGTGATTTTTATGTGCATTTTGTGATGCACTTCGTCCATTTTTCGTGTTTTAAAAGGGCACAAAATCTAACAAAAGTGTCATTTTTATCGTGGACTTTAGCGAATTCAAATTTTTTAATGGGATCGGCCCTAAAAATTTATGTAAAGGCCCTCAGAAAGTGTATTAATTCAAGGGTGAATTACGGGCCGGTCCCTTTTTAAACATTTGTAATCGCTCCAGTCCAGTCATCTTTTTTTAAAACCAGAAAAAGGTATTTTTGGGGCGAAAAGACGATTATGCCATTAATGGAAGAAAAACACGCGCGCATCAGTAACCCAAGGCATCGCGATGAGTAATCCAAGGCATCGCGTGGGTTAATCATCGTGATGAGCAACCAAGGCATCGCGATGAGCAACAAAGGCATCGCGATGAGCAACCAAGGCATCGCGATGAGCAACACAGGCATCACGATGAGTAACCAAGGCATCCCGATGAGCAACCAAGGCATCGCAATGAGCAACACAAGCATCGCGATGAGTAACCAAAGCATCGCGATGAACAACCAAGGCACCGTTTGAATTTCAACTGCTGGAAGGGACTTGATTTTCCAAGGCATCGCGATGAGTAACCAAGGCATCGCGATGAGCAACACAGGCATCGCGATGAGTAACCAAGGCATCGCGATGAACAAACCAAAGCATCGCGATGAGCAATCAAGGCACCGTTTGAATTTCAACTGCTGGAGGGGACTTGATTTTCGTTTACCTTTTTTACCCCGAACCCGAGGACGCCGTCCCCTAGACCCTGCGACCGGCGGTCGATCCCGTGCGTTGCCTAGCATACTGCGATTGGTGAATTAAAACTCAAATCATTGATTAAAGTCCAAAAATCAGTCCAAGAACATCTCACTCTGTTTTTGGACAGCACATTGCCAAGCTCGATTTGGATCTCGAAAATAGTATTTTATTATTTTTTTTTTTTGTAGAAAATTGTGCACAAATATAGTACTAAGTTAGGATAACAATATGGGATTGATTTTAAACAAATTCGGAACTTAAAACATAGATTAAAGTAGCCAAAATAGCCCAAGAACAAGGAAAAACGGGATGAACTCAGAAAATTCGAATTTGATCAAATTCGTGTTCTAGGCATGAAAATTGATCCCCAAACATGAGGGAAGACTATATTAATAACATGAAATCGTTTACAAGTTTTCAGTTTCTTTGATGTAACTAAATATTTTTTATGTTTGTGTGTTTTTTTTTAACGAATCTCTAAAATAAAAGAGTGTTCATGTTGCATAGGGATATTTTAGGAAGAAAATTATTAAAATGTCTTTTTCTGGTTAAGAAAAAAAAGGGTAAACTTTAGGGGTTAAACATTTTGAAAAGGAGACCGGCCAGCAATTTCCTATTAATTCAAATTGTCCAAAAATACCCAAAGCCCCATTAGAGAAAAGAGAGTAATAAGGCCCAATCCGATTGATCGAAAAAGACAACTTGTTTCAAAAAAATCTCATTAGAACTCTTTAATATTATATTTTTATAATACTTATGATAATTATTAAATAACATTAACATTAAATGTTTTTGTATAATACATGATAAATATTATATTTTTTGGAAAAAATGGATAATTAATAAAGATTTTAGCTTCAATTTTAGAAATGAGACTCAAACTATTAAGACAAATCAAAATACAACATAAGATTCTATTTTTGGGGCGGATAGAATACTCAAGAATGTGTGAATAAAAATGTACTATTAAAATAATCATTACTAGTGCAAAAAATATTTAACACGTGGAGATTTGGAATAATTAATACTCCATCCTTGTCACGAGATAGGAAAAGGTATTATAAAGTCTTTGATTCCATAAGAAGTAAGTGAGGTGAAAGAGAGATATGAGGATTAGGTTCTTTCTTTCTTTCTTAACTTAAACATCTTTGCTACCAATACGAAACGATTTAATTCATATATGTACCCAAAAAAAAAAGAAAAAGATTTAACTTGATGGGAAATATTGAGTTGTTATTCCCTAGCTACTACACTTTTTGACCCACTAAAGAAAAGGACACATTTAAAAGTCAAATTTACAAACAAAAAAAAAAAAAATTTATCTTTTGACTTTTTAAAGTTGTATCTTTACTTTTGGTAGAGTATATATTAGTAACAGTGACATTTTTTGTTTTATTCTGTATTTTAAATAAATTTTTAAAATTTTCTAATTATTGGTAGTGGTTATTACTAGAGTAACAGGATTGTTGGTGGTTATTTTGTTCTCATTTGGCAATTCAAATTTTTTTAAATTATAGCTTTACATGTATTTTTAAAAAATTACACTATAATTTTAACATTGTTTTTTTAGAAATGGGACTATGTTACAAACCAAAAAGGAAAGAGAGACCAATTTTACAGTGAGGAGAACGTGTATACTATCATGAATTGTTTGGAGAGATTTTTGCAAGGTGTGGGGCAAAAAATCTATTTAGCAACATCTTGTTTTGTTTCTAGCTACATCTCTCTCTCTCTCTCTCTCTCTCTCTCTCTCTCTCTATATATATATATATATATATATATATATTGTAATGCACGTTGCAAGATTTTTGAGTGCTCGATCGGTGTTTGGAAAAAGTATAATGGGTTGGAAAGCTAGCCAGGGAGTTCCCTATGGCAAGGCGTACTTTCATGACTCAAGCTAGAAAGGTCTACGTACGGCAATGTATCATGTAATCAATAAACTGCCCCAGTACCTATATGTGTGTGTGATTCCTTAAATGGAGGGAAGCAGGATATGTTTATGGACCAGTGGAGACAATGATAAGATGAAAGTTAATATGATATCTCTAGAGAAAGCTAAAGGGAACTGGGTATATATAAGGCTCTCGCGCAATGAGGCCTTTTATGGCCAAACTTTGTTGGCTATTGATGAGAGATGATGACAAGAAGCTTTTAAAATAGATATCATTAATTAAGACGAAGAAGAAATTCTTAAAGGTTATATATATATATATATATATATATATATATATATATATATTAACGAGCTGGGTATGTACAAGGAGCTAGCCAGGCCAGGGCCGTACACCCTGGGACAAGTATATATAGAAAATGCACGTAGGTTTGATCGATTTGGTTCGTGGTGAAGAATGGACATTAATTGATTTTATTTCTTTTTACAAGGAGAATTGGTTGTATCGATCACACGAGTTTGAGCGAGCCAATTTCGGTTGAGCAACAAGATTGTGTATAGTATGCATGGCTAAATGATAATTGCTAGAGATGGATGGTATTGGTCCTAGTTAATTGTGACTTGGCTTTCACACCAAGTATAAGGGCCTGTCTGTCATATTGATAACTTTTCAAGTGTCCAAGACAAGACAAGACAGACGAGATTTGGAGTGAGGAGTCACCTTCCCCTAAATTTTGATAAACACGCATGGAGAGTTGGAGTTGTCCAGTTGAGTTACTAGTGTGCAAGCTAGCTTCTATGGATAATTAAAATCTCAATTCAACACATTTTTTCCCCTGCTCATGATGGATTACTAACCAATAATGCCCGATTTGAGATGCTTATGTGCGAAGATCCTCTTTGTAAATTCAAGGTGATAAGCTCTCAAGTACACTCTTGGAATTTTGGAAATTACACACCTTGTTATTGAACTACTGGAGGCTTTATATAGCCTTTACAAGATAAGAAAACAAGAGGCAAGAACAATCCACATACAAATTGTGGTGTTTGTTATAGACTAATTCAAAAACAAACTTTAAACAAACTCTATCTACTTGACTCCTAGTAAACTGGAGATTATTAACTGAATTAATCAAACCAATAGCTATTGTATAATTTTCAAAATTATTTTTTGTGTATTTGTTGTATTGATAATATTCGTCATTCGCTGAATGTTGCCACAACGAAATGGGGATCCTCCATTTTTTTCCCTATCCCGATGTGAAAATTCAAATAAGTGACCACCTTTTGAAGTGTCTGTTCAGAAAAGGTGTGTTCTTCCAAAAGAGACGAATCTCTTCGGAAGAACCATGTCTCTTAGAAATTGCTGATGACCATTTCAAAGGAGGATCACTAATCTACTATAAATAGAACCATTTGGCGATCATGGAAAATACTTAAGAAAATTTGAGCATCATCAGATTATATAGAGTGTACTTGGCTTGATTGAAATTTCACAAATCAACTCAAGCATCCTCCATTGAGTGCTTCAGATTTTTCAATCAAAAAATATACCCATACCTTCCTAGTATAATCATCAATGAATGTTAAAATGTACCTCTACCACAGTTAGAAGATGGTGTGATTGGGCCACAAATATCAGCATGAACGAGTTGCAATTTTTTGGAAGCACACCACTGACTCTTCTTCGGAATCACCTCTCTGTGTTGTTTGCAACCCCTTATAGCTCAGATGTTCATATCATATCTCCGATGCCACAGCTCTGATTCATCTTCTATCATTGTTTGTAAAAATCAGAGCTTTCTTGTATCACATTAGCTAACAATACAAACATCATATTCGCCGTCATCCAAGTCTGCATAATTAGACCCCTTTTTGGATGATAAATCTTGCATACTCCATGTTTAATAAGAATAGTTAATCCCCTTTCTTGAAGTTGCCCTACACTCAGCAAATTATTTTTCAAATCCGACATATAATAAACATCAGTAATCACCTGAATTTTGTCGTCGATCTCTAGCCGTATATTTCTTTTCCCCATTACTCTCATTCTTGTAATATTGCCTAGCTTCACTGAATGTCTGTGTGAATCGTCAAAATTCGAGAACCATTACTTATTCCCACACATGTGGTTGCTACACCCGGAATCCAAAAACCACATCTCTTCCTTTTTTTTCATTGTTAGTTTCTACAAAAGCCATCAGTAGCATCTCTTCTTCTTCATCAATCTCAGCATAGTTGGCTCTCTTGTTCTAACTAGGACATTCATATTGAAAATGCCCCAGTTGATGACACTAGAAACATTCCACGATAGCCTTGTTCAGTTACCTCCTCTCCTCTTCCTCGACCTTTAGCTGCAGTTCCTCTGCTTCTTCCTGTTTCATAATGACTAACCTTTAGTGTTTGCTCCTCTCCACCACTCTTCTTAAACTTTTGCTCATGAACTAAAAGTGAGCTTTACAATGCATCAACTGAGAAATTATCAATGTCCTTCAACTCCTTAATCGAGCACACAATGTAATTGAACTTCTTGGTGAGAGTGCGTAGAATATTCTCAACGATCTTGACATCCGACATGTCTTCACCATAATTTCTCATGTCATTCGCCAACACCATCACTCTCCCAAAATAATCAGTGACCTTTTCTCCCGATCTTATCTCTAGAAGCTCAAAATCTCTGCGAATAGTTTCAAGCTGAGCACGTTGCACCTGAGCATTCCCTTGATACTTAACCTTCATTGAGTCCCACAGCTATTTGTCGTCTCCTTCTTAGTGATTGTTTTCAAAATGGTCTTCTCAATTGAACTGAAGAGATAATTCTTGGCCTTTAAGTCCTTCAACTTTGTTTCTTCTAGAGTCTTCCTCTGAGCGTTGTTAATGCTTCTTCGCTGGCTTGTTCTGTATAACCTTCTTGAACGACACTCCAATACTGCTTTGATCTGAGAAGATTTTCCATGATCAAACTCCAATGATCATAATGGGAATACAAGGCTGTGTGATCACGCCAAAAAGTTGTTTGATGATCACGTCAGGTCCACGTACGCAGCTAGTCTTCGGTCAGAATGCCTCGGCTCTCAAAAGGCTTCAGTTGCCGGGGATCCAGATGCTGTTGACGAGTGTGCCTCAGCTGTTCTTAACAAGAAAACCACCGTTAGGTGTGTCGGGGGTTTTCCCGACTCTGACCCTCCGGTGTTAGAATCAGTGTTTGGAATAAATGTTTTGGGTAATAATTGGTCTCAACTGACCTCCTAATAAGTAGTTGTTATATGTTCTGGATAGTAAGGAAATAAATGTGAATGTAAGTCTTGTGTATAGTTGTAATTAATGTCACTTAAACTTTTTAATGAAGGAGATACCTGGGTATTTATAGGTGAAGATGAAGTGTGGAAGAAGATATGTCTTGCCACCTGTTACTCCGGAAAGGGGCTGCTCATTAATGATAGAAGCTTCCTCTGATAAGAGATAAGTCCCCATTTAATGCAGCCGTGATAGCTACAGTGATGAATATCTTTGCCCAATAGGAATGTCTTGCTTCCTTCAGTCCTCTTGTTGGCATTTAAGGAGACATTAAATGTCGATGTGGACATCTGCCGAGGATGGCTTGATCGCTGGCGAGGTGGACCTCCAGTCCAACGAGGACAATAATGCCTCAGATCGGTGGCTAGTTCAGAATGCTTGGAGAAGGATGAGGCTCCGAGGAGGACCTCGACTTTACTCTCCTATTCATGATGCTCGCTTACTCGCTCCGAGGATACCGCGAGGTTAATTTTGCACCATAGGTCCCACCTGAAGCTGACATGGCAATGACGTGGCAGGCCATTTAGACCGATCCCATCACTGTGCAAAGCTGTTAGCCTCATCCATCTTTACACACTCACAAACTCACTTACTCGGGCAATGTTTCACTCCCAATCTCTTATGTTTCACTCAATCACAATCAGGCCTCTTTTATGGCTTTTATACCAAAATTTGATAAGCTCTCAAGTACACACTTAGAATTTTGAAAATTACACACCTTGTTATTGAACGACTACTGGAGGCTTTATTTAGCCTTTACAAGATAAGAAAACAAGAAGCAAGAACAATCCACACACAAATTATGGTGTTTGCTACAGACTAATTCAAAAACAAACTTTAAACAAACTCCATCTACTTGACTCCTAGTAAACTGAATTAATCAAACCAATAACTACTTTGAAATAGTCAGACCCAACAATGCCTCCCCTAAACTGAATACAGAAGCTCAGTGGTATCTCGCACACTCTAAGCTCTTTTCGTAGCTTCATGAACACATCAAGCTTCAAAGGTTTAGTCATTATATCATCTACCTGCTCCTTTGTGCTACAATGAACAAGTTTCACAACATTATGTTGGGATTAAGGACAACATGCATGTATCGAGAGTACTGAGTAAAAGCAAATTCTTCCTCCTACCTTTGTGTTCAACACTTCGACATGAAATTAACTTGGGTAAATCTAAACCTCAGAAATACAAAGGCATGGATGTCTTACTATTTGCTACTATAGTAGGGTTCTAATGAAGATAGTGGAATGAACATTCAAAACAAAACAAAAAAAGGAGCCCCGAACAAATGGAAGCTGGAAAGTCCCAACCTAATGGGTTACTTTTAGATATTTCAATTGAGCGTCTATATTGTTTTGTTTAGATTATCAATGGTACGTTATAGCTCAATGGGATTTTGGTATGGTGTTGTCAAGTTCTATGGTGTTCCAAGTTCTAGAGTTTTAACCATTCTAATTTAATACTCCCCCCGTCCCAGATAAATGTTCCTACTTTTTATTTTGGGATGTCTTAACTAGTATTCCTAAAGACTTTTGATCTACCTATTCTCTATCATTCTTCCTAATATACCCTTAAAGTTTCATTTAATATAACCCTTCCCAAAGAAACCTAATTATTTAAAATAGTTGAACTCAATTAATGTTCATGGGTATTATTGTGAGAACACATTTACAGCACATTATTAATTATGTTTTTTAATTCCTGTGTTTTATCCACTATATGAACATTTATCCGGGACAGAGAGAGTATTAACCACCCCTACTAATCACCCTAATTTTACATTAATCACCCTACCAACTACCCTAATAAATGCTCCTTAATATGCCCCCCCCCCCAATCAGTTAAGATGTCTTATTTTTAACATTTTTTTTTAGATGATTTATGATCTCGAAAGCAATTAATTCTCAATCAAAGCTTAAATTAACAATAAAAATTTGAAAAAAATTCATGAAAATTACAAACTTAACAGACACAAGTTAACAAGACCATTTATGTTTTTATCATTTTAATTATGCTCGATCGACTGTCTCAATAAATGGAGTAATACTCACCACAAATTTGACTGAGAGCGTAGCTAAGCCTATGCTTAGAGGGCTTAGGCTTGCATGTCCCCATCTATGATCTATAACTAGATACTCTTCCTCAATTATATTTATGAGCAGATCTTCTGTGAAATCGTCTTACCGTAAAATAGAATTATTTTTACCAATTATTCACTACATTAAAAATACATTAGTTATGTGGAATCGTCTTATTGTAATTTTATCTAAGTGTTTACCTATATTTAATACTGTATTCGTTGTGCTCAAAGAGGTTTTTTATTTTTATTTTGTTTAATGTCAAAACTGGTAAATAATGTACATATCGTTTTTTGGTTACTAAGTAGTATTAATAAAAGAGAAATGTATACTTGAGTTGCTTGAAAAGAATCTATCCAAAAAAATTCTGAAACAAAATTTTAAAGGGCACTTGTTAGGAAGGTATGAAAAATTAGAAAAAAGTAAAGCATCTAAAATGTTCGTTTCATACGGTGGCTAGGATTGATTAGAATATTTGTATAGTGGAATTTTTTTTTTACTAATGCATAACTATTGGAAAACTTCTGATTTTCTTGACTAATAATAACATAATATATGGAGAGAGAGGGCGGGGTAATAGGGAGGAGGTTATTTATTTAGTATTTATGTTAGATTACTCTTATTTGTAAACTAGGTTTTGTGTCCGTACCTAGGGTACAATGTCAGTATGGATTAGATCAATGCGTATCCGAGATTTTTGTAGGCATCGAATTCAATTAATATTCTAAGCAGTCACAGAGTCACTCCTACAAAACCCCGTGCATGCATTGATTTGAACTCATACTGATAAGTATGGCTGGAAAAGAACTAACAAATTTTCGATTTTTGAGTTGTTCACTAATGGAGAAAATACTGAAAGACACAAAAATAATGAATTATTAATTTATTTATTTTGTAAGCAAACCAATAATGAAATATTAAAATTGTAAAACAAAAATGATTTGAAATGTAACAACATTATTTTATTATTTTCTAAATTACAAAAACTTAATCTTCTTTCGGAGTCTCTTGCTTCACAACAATGTTTGGTTTAGCAATGGGAGCTGCAATACATTTATCCATTACTTCCACCTACACGTGAGACAAAAAAAATGTCAGACACATTCATTGAACAATATTTTATGCATAGGAGTTGATTAATTTAAATATAAAAAAAACTTACCGCTTCTTCTACAAAACTCGGATCCTCCCAGATATCATCATCTAAGATAATAGCCGTATGTGTAGTTGGAGTTGCAGGTGTAGGGGGAGTTGGAGTTGCAGGTGGAGTGTCAAACGGAGTTGCGGGAACCTGTGATTTTTAAAGCATTCTAACAGCTTCTACTAAAATTTCCAGTTTTCAATTTTCATAAAGACACACCCAACCCCTTACACCCCCCTCCAAAAAAAAAATGCTTATTAATGAGAGGGTAAAAGGTATATGTGTGATTTTTAAGGCCTTTTAATGAGATGATAAAGGTATATGTGTTATTTTTAAGACCTCCTAACAGCTTCCACTAAATTTCAATTTTCATTAACACACCCCTAACCCCTTACACCCCTAAAAAAAAAAAAAAAAATTTACTATGAACAATGTAATATTAGGAAGTCAAATGTAATTTTCTAAATAAGAAATAGTTGAAATTTTTTGTGGTTGTTCCTCTGCTAAAGTAATGCATAATTATGGTGGTAAAGACTGTATTACTAAGCCTAAATCTGTAGAAATCCAAATAAATTTAAAACTATGACATTGCATTGGATGAGTACCACTTAGCTCAAGTGGTACTCATTCCCCACAATCAATGTACTTAATCTGGAGGTCATAGGTTCGAATCCCCAAGTGTGATTCAGGGAGTGAGGGAGAGCAAAAAACCCGCAGCCATGGTGCGGGGAGACCCCTGTGAGCGTGACCGACTTCCGCGGCTGACTCCCGGAACGATTATGTCTCATCAACAATTATAAAGAGACAAATATAAACGAGACGGAGGGAGTAATATTCATGAAGCAATTTGCTACTACACATTTATATAATTGTAAAAATTTCTGGAAAGTCCCTCCTATTGTTCTTCAAGCTGGTAATTAGTTGCTTCAATAATGCAAACAATACTCAATTTAAGGTATAATGTACTCCCTCCGTCCACCCACAGAGTCAACATTAAAAAAAATTTAATTATTAAGGGATATGAAGATACTAAAATATTCAGCCTTCATGTGGCGCTAGTGGGACACGTGACCGAGCTTAGCTGGAGCTCGGAAGAAAAGAATTCTCGACCCCGAGCTTAGACTATAGCTCGGAGTCCGGGTACATATACCCACCATCTCGTCCCGACCTCCCCGAGGAGCTTGAGATAGCCAGAGACGCCTTCCACTTCGGACGTGAAGAGCTCGCGAGGTCCTTATCCCGGGCTACAACACTGAGATCCCGAGGTCTCCACCCCAGGAAGTAAAGATAGTCAACAAAAACTGCCGCATTCAATGCCCACATGCTACTACGTCATCTCGGGGCCACCAACTAGCACCTCATTGGATGAAAGAGTGACTTGCTCTCTAAGTAAAGCTGCGTCTAGAAGATCAATGTCACTTTCAGAGAAGTTCTATCTTCTACATCAATGCAGGTCACTTCCTCATTAAAGCTCATCAATGCAGATTACGGCTGCCATAAATGAACACATGGCTGCTTACCCCAGGTCGACACCTGACAGTCCCACTTGTCTCAAACCAGCATTCTCCTAGTATAAATACAAGGTGATGGCCTTCATTTATGACCTAAGTTCAAATTAACACACACAACTACCAAATCTCTAAAGCATTCAGTGCATTCACTCTCAAAGAGCAGCCTGAATCCTCACCGGAGACCATTAACCTCACCATATACTGATTATCTCACCGGAGGGCTTTAGCTGGACCTTCCCTAACGGTGCTTCCTTTCATCTCAGGTATCTACCGGAGGACAAGTCTCACTGACACTTGTGCCTATTGAGAGCCGGGGCATCCTACCTACAGACTAACTGCATACGTGGACATCGACAGATCACTAGAGCACTTTTTTGCGTGATCAGGATATATTAGTATCATTGAATTTGATTATAATTACAAAAATACTTAAGCACAAGTGGAGGGTAAAGATGAAAGATTATGAAAATTGTAAGTATAATTTTTTTTAAAGTAGACTATTTAAGTGAAACATCCTAAATTAATATAATGAACTTTTTGCATAAAACAGAGGGAGTATTTGCTAGCTGCAATTGACCTTTCTATCTCTCTGACCACTAAAAATATTCATTTAGTTAGAGAGATTAAACGGTTTCATGTTTTTATGAATTCTTTGTAGGTAAGAGCAGTGAGATTTGGCTCTAAATTCTGGAATATTTGAGTGATATGTACATTGGAGAAGTAACTGAAAGAAAGAAAACCAAAAGCAATCAATAGTAAATTAGTTCCTAGCTCTTGAGTACACTTGGAAATTCCCATCTTTACAACTTTATATAAGCTCTTCGGATCAATTAAGACACTAAAATGTTCCAATTAGAGTAATATTCTTATTAGTACGTAGATGTTGATATCAATAACGTGGTATTACCGATGCACTAAATATTTTTTTCTAAAATTGGGTCCTTCACTTGTTATTATTCACTCCGAGCATGGGATTAGGATTGGTGGTTGAATATGCTTTTTTTAGTGAAAATCAAATAAATTTTGACTTATCCCGTCAGTCCATAGCCACTTCTTCTCTTAATCGGTAAAAAAATTTCTTATACCTATTACATGTCGAACCCTCTTTCCATCACCCTTTGTACTTCATTTCAAGTCAATTTCACTCTACCATTAACGTCTCTTATTACCTTAGTGAAACATATAAGTTATATAGTTAATAGTCCTTCTGTTCAGTTAAAGAGTTTATTATTTTATTTTGAGATATTTTACATAAATAATTTATTTTCAAAAAATTATGCCTAAAATATTCATAAATTTATAACTTTACCCTCTACATATGGTAATAACATAATAACTATGTACAAGTATTTTTGCAATTATAAACAATTTTAAAGATACTTATATACTATTAATTATTAGATTTTTTAAACGTAAATTATTTTAGCGGATGAGACGGAGTCTAACAATTTAGTTTTTATTTCTGTAGGCTCTGTAAGCAAGGACACATTCAATTTCTCAACACCTCTCCTCGATGGGTACTAACTTTTTTATTCCGGTCCATAATAATACAAGCTTTTTTTTTAATGATGAGCAACTTTTATTTCCTTTCTCTTTTGTACTTTTTTTTTTTTTTTTATTCTTTTGTTTGTTTGTGTGTTTGTGTGTGGGGTTGGGGGGAGGGGGGTAAAGTTCAAATACAGTTTCTTTATAGTTTTTTTTTTTTTTTCAAAATAGCAATTCACTCTTTTTCTCTTATGAGTTTCAAATGTTTCAACTTTATTTTCTCATAATTTTGATTTTTTGTAATGAAACTAAAATACATGCTACCCACCATTAGTTAACATAATTAAAAAGCATATTAAGCCTCATTAAATATCACAAAAAATCATAAAAATTATGAGTTCCTATATGCATTTTTGTGAACTACGTATTATTAATTTTTGTTAATCAATCTTAACTTATACTCCCTCCGTTCCAGACTAAGTGTCAACTTTTCTTTTTTAAAAGTTAACATGTGACTAAATCAAATCAAAATTTTACATAATTTACTTATGCTTTAAAAAACAAAATTGTATTAATTAAAAACTACCTTAAGAATACTATGTATTACAATTTTCATTACTTTGTAAAAATAACTAAATTTATGTAAATTATCGGTCAAACTTTAACTAAGTTGACCCAAAAAAATCAAAAGTGAACTCTTTACCTGAAATGGATGAATTTTTAAATCTTTAATTGTAATGTAATAATATCAATTTTTTAGTATGTGGTCTTTGTTTTCTTTCCCTTTTTTTTATTGGAAGTGGGGTTAGATTAAGTTCAAATACGGTTATTGACGCAATATTCTTATCAAACTAGTTTTTACTCCCGTGCGTTAAACGCACGATATGTAACTTTTACAACTAAATTATATATAAGAAAAATGAAGAAGAAAATAAAATTGAAAGAAAAAATAATGTTAGAGACAAATTATCCAATGCACACCAAAAGATTATTTGGAACTTCTATTGGTGTAACACCATCATTTTCACTCTCATATGTCCCGTCTCCAAAACTCAAAAGACACTCAAAAGATGCTTTCAGCTCGAACCGAACCAAACCAAACCACCAAATACTAATATATATATATATATATATTAGTATTTAGTTATATACATATATATCAATATTTTACCAACTTTAAAAATAATAAGTTTATGGTTTCAAAATAATAATAATGGAGTAGTAAGTTTAAATTAGCCGTGACATTTGGAATAAGAAATCTAGGTCATTGATCCTTTGATTGAGATAAGGAAAGCCAAGAAACTCTATCTCATTCGGTCATCCACATTTCACAAAACCCAAACAGTGCAGCTCTCTCATCACCCCCGAAATGTAAATCGCTTTGCAACCCTCTCTCTCATCGGCGTTCTCCCTCTCTCTCAACCCACTTCACAGGCGTACTTCCTCTCTCCCATCTCACCGGAGGTATACTCTCTCTCTCTCTCTCTCTCTCTCTCTCTCTCTCTCTCTCTCTCTCTCTCTCTCTCTTGAATTTCTGTTATTTTTGTTTCTACTATCGATTTTGGGATAACTTAAGGAGAATTGCAGAAAAGTTGGGCTTAAAAAAATTATTTATTTGGCACAATCTTACTCCATAGATTTGTTGTGGGCTAATGGCTTAACATCCCCGCCAAAAACTCCGACTACAGTGCCAACTCCGGATCCGACTACGGGAGCTATGACTACTCTGAAATCAATGGTCTTATTTTTAAATTTAATCCTAAATACGTTGCTTAATTTTACTCAATTTTGCTTTAGTTAACTCTTCGTTTCTGTGGTTGTTCCAGATTTTTAAAAAAAAAATACATGTTCTAATTTGGAGAAAGAAACATAAAAATCCAAACCAAGATTTAAGTATTTTGCAAAAAATCTGGTTAGTTGGTTACATTTTTTTAAAGCTAAATCAGTTTTCTAGTTTTATTTTAACTTTTTCATAGTTGAAGAAAGAAAAAGTAATAATTTTAAGATTTTAAACATACACTTTAGCTGAAATTAGTTATTTAAAGTTAGATCAATATAATTTTATATATAGTTCTCTCAACTACTAATATTTAATTGCCTCTACTTTTATTCCATTTCATCATATGAGTCTTTTAGTTTCCAGACCTGTAACTTAATTACATCAATTTATTGCAAGAAGTTAGTTTCGGTGGGTAATTTTTCTGAGTAGTTAATTTAACTTCAAAAAAGTGAATTGGATGACTAAATATAACAGTGTTTTGATTATCAAGGTAAGCAATTTGTTTATGTATTGAGATTTTCAACTAATAATATTTAATTGCCTCTACTTTTATTCCATTTTATCATATCAGTCTTTTAGTTGCTAGACTTGTAACTTAATTACATCAACTTATTGCAAGAAATTAGTTTCGGTGGGTAATTTTTCTAAGTAGTTTAACTTCAAAAAAGTGAATTGAATGACTAAATATAGCACTGTTTTGATTCTCAAGGTAAGTAATTTGTTTATGTATTGAGATTTTACTGGCATCTAGGTTACTTCCATTCAAGAGTCGATTAACATTAGTTTAACCTAAGAATGTTCTGCCCTTATAATACCATTTTGGTTAATCAAAATACTTGATCTAAATACTGGTGAGTGGACACTATTCTTGTTACCTAATTTTAGGAGGACTTCTTCATTATGTTTCCATTTTAACATCATGCTTAACTTTTATACAATCCAATGCAGTAGTCACCATTATATTATGATTTCATTTTTAAAAAATTCAATATATTTACAAAATTCAATATATTTATTAAAAATTCAATATATTTATTGATTTTTTTATAATTATTGCTGAAAATCAATATTTGCATTATGCCGAGTATCAGTTTTTGGGCACATGTGGAATAGGGTTATTTTTAATAAATGTTCGGAACTATTGTGCATTTATGCTTTCAAATTTGAATTCAATTTACAAAGATTTTATAATAATTCATTTGTATTAGTTTGTTTTATTTACAGTTTATTATTGTTTTCCCATTATACAACGATTGAATTTAAAGGAAAAGAAGATTAAGTAAAAAGGAAAGGGCGTACCGGTGAATGATTTTCATTGCTTCTTAGACGTCTGTTAATTTTAAGGAGAGCCTTTGCTGCCTCCTGTAAAATGAAATTAGCTTTCATTTCATACATCCATCAAAGTCTTGAAACTATTAGAAGAGGGAAGGGGAAGGAAAGAAGAAAATACATCAACTATTGGCAAACCCTTGGTGCATCTTAAACTATTGTTGTTTAAATGTTAACTTATGCACTTCAGTTAATTCAAGTCATTGGTAATGTGATTAATCTTTCTGACCTCTGAATAATGTGCTCTAGCACATAGAAGCTGCTGGCAACTCATCATCAATACTTTATTGGAAGTTGTGGTGACATCTACAAGCAGTATCAATGTCTTCAGTTACTCCATCCTTGCACGATGTGGCCGGCGTGATTTCAATACTCCCATAAACAACTTAAAGGAGAACTGTTTGGTCTAGTGCAGGCAGCTGATCATCAACACTTTAATGGAAGCTGTGGTGACTCCACAAGCAGAATTAATGTCTTCGGTCACTCCATCCATGCACTGATGTAGCCGGCGTGATTTCAATACTCCCATAAATAGCTTAAAGGAGGACTGTTTCGTCTGGTGCAGACGCTCTCCATTAATTGAACCCTTGTAAACTTCAATGATGAGAGAGAGAGAGAGAGAGAGAGAGAGAGAGATGTATAGGCGAGGTATATATAGACAGATAAACGGAGGTGGTTAATTTCTGCCCAATAAATTCCAGATTTGTTTCTTGTTTATTGCAAAGCAATAATCACAAATACAACATTCAACTAATTAGATTCTTGGAGAAATGAAGAGTTTTTTCAATACTAATTAGAAGAAGTTGAAATGATCTAGTTCATGAGATTTATTTATTTTTTATTAAAATAATAGATTAAATGTAATTAGATATTGGTTTCATAGAATTCTGTGTAACATTTAGTATTCCAAAATGGCATATTAGACAATGCATCTTGATGTTCCGTTTTTAGCAACATGTTTTAGGCGGGAAACTGCTATATTTAGCAGGCTAATATGCATCTGTCATTATATATATATATATATATATATATATATATATTTATATTACCCAAAACTTAGTAAGTTATAGGTAACGATTTGGTCAAAAATCCAAAATCTTAAAACTGTCATTGTAAATAATTTTAATAGCAATTTTTTTGTCACATGATATAATCTTTTGAGTTAGTTGAGCAAACATCTTCATTGTTAAATCGATCTTAAAGTACAGTTATGATATGTAATCTTAATTGATCAGCTTATCTATTTCTTTTTGGTTCTAAGGAGCTGTTGAGAATGGAATGGCTCGATTACTCAGGCAAGAGGCCAGTTCCCTCTTAATTGATCAGCTTATCTATTTCTTTTTGGCTCTAAGGAGCTGTTGAGAATGGGATGGCTCGATTATCCAAGCAAGAGGCCAGTTCTCTCCGGGATTTTGGAAAGCATGCCGCCGCATAGTGCGTCCGCATGGAACACTGAAAATTAAGCGTTCGTGTAAGGCGTCCGCGTAAGGTTCTGAAAACCATGCGGCCGCATAGTACGTTCGCATGGAAGCTTTACAAATCGTATATATGCGGCCGCATAGCGGCGGGTTTTAGAGTTTTCTATTGTATCCATATAAATAGTTGTATACCTTGAACGTTTGAAGGTGTGAGCCTCTAATAAAATTTCGACAGTTCGTTGACTCCAATCTCTCTCTCTTCTTTGTGATTGATCCTATTATACTCTGTTAATTTGTTTGCTAGTCTTTCGCTGTACATAACAGGAGCAATAGAAACAAATAAATTTTCAATCGATATTTTTAGTTATTTGTATGTTCAGTATATACCAGATCGGTAGGACTTGTTTTTTGTTAGTTCACTACTAGGCGAAAAATACCTCATATACGTATTTTTAATCATTGGTAACTAAACTTCTCTTTACACTTTTTTATTAAATTAAATATTACTCCCTTATTACTACGGTTCATGTTAATGTATTTTCTCACCTGAAGTTCATAATTAAATTTATATAACTTATTTAACTTAATTGAGAGGAGGGACAAATCAATTACAAAAGTGCACAAAAATGGTAAAGGAATTAACTTGTTATTACCTCCATCCCAAAATAAGTGTTGTTTTAGAAAAAAAAAATTTATCTCGAAATAAGTGTCGTTATAGGATTTCAAGAAACATTTGCACATATTCTATCAAAATGTCATTATTTATTATTTTCATTAAAAAGGATTGGTAAGAGGAAAGTAAAAAATGTTCCTTCAACTTATCTATATATAATAATTGAACTTAAATAAGAATAGATCAGTGTTTTTGTAAGTTTTCTTAATCAGTGAACAAATTGTTAAAATGACACTTATTTTGGGACGGATGTAGTATAAAAAAATAATTGTGGAGGCTAATAGATGAGGAATTATATATGTATTTCGGGATTTATTAAAGATTGATTTTGTTAATTTGAGTCCTAAGGACATATGTTAAGGATCATTAATTAGGGTGATTATGCATAAAATTATGTAAAAGTGAAAGGGAAAAAAAATTAGGAGTATAAAATGTGAATTCATGTGCCCATTTTACATAATACTATGCATAACCACCATAATTAATAATTCTTAACATATACGTTTGGCAGTCAGGATTAAGGCCGGATAGGATTAATAAGTCGAAATGTCGGATATTTGGTACGCAATAGGTGGTCAGGACTATTAGCATGAGTTATCCGGATAAGGTCCTTATCCCCTCACTAATAATACCAAGGGAGAAGGTGGTATTATTAGCACCCTCACTAAAAAAAATACTTGATTAACATTTTTAATTCTAAAATTACCTCCTATATATAAGTAGGAATTAATAGCGAGGGCGCTAATAGCACCTGAATTAATAATAATGGTTATCCATGCCTAACTACCGAACAACCCCTTATGGTACTAGTTAACAAGACTCATTTAAGAAATTTAAGTTGTAATAAATGGCATTTTTGTCTAGCAATGAATGCCTATTAGAGGTGTCAATGGGCTGGGCCGAGCCAGCCCAACCCCAACTCATCGGGCTAAGCCTTGAAATCGAGCCGAGCTGGCCCAAACTTTGATCGGGCCTTTATAACTAAAGTTAAACCTCTCTTAATATCGGGCTAGGTCAGGTCAGCCCGTGGACCGACGCATTGTTTTGGACTAATTTACACTAATTTTGATATTTTTGTCAGCTCACACGCAAGCCAATCGGGTCGAGACTTAAAATTCGGCCCGGCCGGGCCGAACTAGCCCAGCCAAAATTTGCATCGAACCTCCAAAACTAAAGCCCAATCAGTCATAATGTCGGGTTGGCTGAGTTAGCCCTTTGGGTCAAGCCGATTTCACCGACTCTAATTTGCTTCACGGTGGTTCATGTTTCTAATGACATATGGACGGAATAGTGTAAAGTTTCAAGTAGTTGTAAAATAAGTTTCGTTAACTTGTGTATTAATACATACGTTAACAAGCATTAATTAGAGATTTAGAATGTGTTTGATTTAGTAATTTTAGTTTTGTTAACTTGTACTTCCTCCGTTTCTAAATTATTGACTTGTTTGATCAGACACACGGATTAAAAATAATAATTGACTTGATTATTAATACTGGTATAGTATGTAGTTTTCTTTAATGTCAATGTGTATATGACACATAATTAAAGTACGGAGAAAAAATAAGAGTAAAATGGTAAAAGTGAGGTATTAAAAAAGAAAGTTTCAAATAAAATAATTATTTAGGAACGGACAAAAAAATACAAGACAATAATTTAGGAATGGAGGAAGTAGTATTTTTTGTAATAAATATATAAAAAGTAAGAACAAAAAAAAGTGAAAGAGGTAGAGAGAAAAGTATGAGAGAAAGAGAATTGAGAAAAAAGCTGGCGGAATAATAAAAAGAGAAATTCTATGATCACAAAATCAAGTCACGAGATGACAACAGAGAACACCCTAAACTCTCCGGTGTTTTACAGCAGGAGGTTCTTTAAATAATTTGACATAGAACAAGGGAGGTTTACTGTAATTTAGCCTTTTGTTAATTAACGGTTGAGATATTGGGATGCGTGCCCGACTCTATCACACGGGATGTGCGCATTTTCAATTGTCACTTTGCAAAGTAGTTGGGAAGCTTCCAACATACAATTGATGACTTACCCTTCACCTTTAGGCTAACGCACGCTGTTGTAATTCTTTTTCTTTTTCTTTTTAATTTGAAGGAATTTTAATTTTTATTAGGGTTAATGAGACTACAAGTCTCTTAATTATGGTCGATTCTACCAGTAGTTTCTTAACAAAGTTTTTTTCTCATTTCAATCCCAAGAGTTTTAAAAATGTGACAAGCTTAGTCCTTTTGGTGGATGTCGTTAGAATTTATCCGTTAAATTAGTCATGTGCCTAACACGTGCATTTGTTTAAGGGCTTATATAAAATTTCACGTACCCTTGCTTTGTGTATTATTCAAATACTGGATATCCATTTCTTAAAAAGTTTTAAAGATATTTTAATAATTGCAAAAGAGTTTTTAGTAACTAATTTTTTTTTAGTACTCCCTCCGTCCCTAAATTATTGTCTGGGTTGACCCGGCACACGGATTAAGAAAACTCAATTGACTTGATTATTAATATTGGAATAGTATTGAAAAAGTGTGTTGTTTCCTTTAATGCCCATGTGTATGTGGCACATAATTAAAGTAGGAAGAAAAAGTAAGGGTAAAATAATAAAAGTGATGTTCTAAAAAGGAAAGTTTCAAACAAGACAATTATTTTGGGACGGACGAAAAAGGAAAGGAAGACAATAATTTAGGGACGGAGGGAGTAATACTTAAACAATTTATTCTTCTTTTTCTCTCCCCCCACATCTTCATCCCCTTCCACCATCTCTGTTTTGGCAATGGGTCGGTCCAGCCCAAGCCAAACTCATCGGGCTAAGCTCTACATTTGGGCTGGGCTGAGCTGGCTCGAAGTTAGATCGGGGCCTCCAAAATTAAAGCCCAGTCCCAGCCAGCTCGCGGGCTGAAGCATCGAACTGGGCTAATTTGCACTAATTTTACCAGCCCATATGCAAGCTCATCAGGCCAAGTATTAAAATTGGACCTGGTCGGCCCAGCATAAAGCTACATCTGGCCTCAAAAACTAAAGTCCAGCCAGCCTTAATTTTTTCGGTTCTATCTGTTACTGACCTCCCCCTCCCCCACATTTACCGCCTTATTCTCTCTCTTCTTTCGGCATCGGCGGTCATGGCCACACATTAAGTCTCATCGATAGTGAACCTACCTTCATGAGATCGAGATCCCTTGCAGTCACTCATCGTCGCCATCTCATCCCAGCCCCATTAACCACCACCATTTACGCAATCTCTGACGAATCTCTCTCCTGAGGCTTCACTTTTCGCAACACAATTTTCGATCTCATCTTGACCACCTCAACTCCGTCTTCGTAGCCGTCGGGTTCCCCAAACGCAACCCTGATTAAGTACGAGTGGCTTTGGTATTTTTTCCTAAGGTTTTAAGACGATACCTATGAATCTCAGCTTCGCAGGGGCGCTAATTAGCTTATCTGATTGGATCTATTCTCGTATGAACTTGGCAAATATGGATTTAGGCACCGAAGAGAATAGAGTATGGCTAAAAATGGGAACCAAATAGAGAGTAGGAGAGAGAGAGAGAGAACATGAGAGAAATAGAGAGAAATAGAAAGAGGAGAAGTGTGTACACAGGAAAAAGATATGATTTAGTGAGCAATGTAATTACCTTAATACCCTTGAACAGAAGTGATGGAATTACTCTAATACCTTTAAATAATGGTATGTGCCTCGTATGAAATTTCAATAATGCCCAGAAAAAAGTCAGGTGCCTTACACATGACTGACTTAATTGATAAATACCTAACGACATCCATAAAAAGAACTAAGCGTGTCACATTTTGAAACTCTTGAGACTGAAATGGAAAAAAACTTTTCTAAGAGACTACTGGTGGAATCGGCCATAGTCGAGGGACTTGTAGTGTCATTAACCATTTTTATTAAGGTATTGTAAATTTATACTCCAACCACCCCCCAAGTAGTAGACAATTCTATTTTGAGATGTTCCAGAACTTTAAAAAAAATTCTTACAATTCCCAAAAAAATTTCAACTTTATCATCCACATATGTTATAAACATCTTAACTAAGCTAAATTTTTTTTGTAATTATGTCAAACTATAATACTACCTATACATCCTTTAATTATTAGACTTTTTAAACGTGGACTCTTTGGTGAAACGGAGGGAGTAATACTCAGCAGGGCCGGCCCAACACTTATGGAGGCCTAAAGCGAACTCTATAATGAGGCCTTTTTGAAGTAAATAATAAAATTTTATTAAAACTATTATATTTTTATTTAAAGTTTATCTTTCCTGCTTTTTGGGATGCAAAATCATTTATTAAATAAGATTAGTCCACTTAATCTTTGTTGAGACATTGTCGATCTTAGATAAGATTTTATTAGTATTAATTTTGAAAAATTTCTTTCTGCCGAAGCAACAGTTACGCGAATCGTTAACATTATTCCATAAGCGATATACACATTTAGAAAATAATCAAGTCTTATTATATAATTGAGTATGTCAGTTAGTGTATCATTTTTCACTTGTATAATTTCTCTTAAAAAATTTAGTTCTGTGAATAAATCTAATATATCAAATATGAGAATTGTCATTATGTTTTAATGAATGTTTAAGATGACGACAATTTTCTTTTAAGTTTTTGTTATCCAATGACTTTAATTTCTCAATACTAAATAAAAAAATTAAAAATATCTTGATACATTTTAAATTATTCAAATCTACTTTTGAAATGAAGTGAAAAACTAAGAGCCTCTTACTCTCTTAATATGTAAAAAAATAAAATAAAATTATAGTAGTAATTTTTTTTTTTTTTGAGGCCTATCACTTTTGGAGGCCTAAAGTCCTTGTTTCCCCATCTTCACCCTTGGGCCGGCCATGAGTAATAGCGAGTGGCTATTAGAGATTATTTTTTTTAATATAGTGGAATATATTATAGGTAGTTATTTTTTTTTAAGGTATTAAATATTACCTTCTCCGTTCTTAAATTATTGTCATGTTTGAATTTTTTTGGGTCAAACGGATTGTTTTTTAATTAAAAATTTGACGTATATATATATATATATATATATTAAAATCATTAAGCACGCAAATAATTTTTTGGTACTAAGAATTATAATTTAAAAAAAATAAATGCCAAAATTTCATCTACAAAACAGTTAGTTTGAGTAAAAAAGGTCAAACATGACAATAATTTAGGAATAGATGGAGTTGTAAATATCATCTTGGATCAACCCTCTTGCTTATAATTAATTAATTATATTACCAAAGCAAAACTTGAGTCTCTTCTTTTGTTCAATAATCATTTTCAAACTTAGAAGTTTTATAAATAAATCGTTAAGTCCAGTGAGTAAGCGTGATTCCATTTGTTCCTAATCGCAAATTTGAATTCCATATATCATCGAAAATAGGGGTTTTGGTTTTATCCTCATATAGTGTGACATTGTATTTGTACCTTACATTTTAGTCCCTCGATTTCTCTAAACAAGCTAAATTAATCAAATTTTGATCGATTTCGATCAATTTTCAAGCAAACGAGCAATCATCATCAACACCAACTTATGGTTCAACAAGATATCTGTATTAATAAGAGATCATCTATTTAAACCATAATCCGGAGCACAAACCCACCCTAGCTAGAACATTAATCTGCATTCAAATTTAAAGTGGATATATTTTTCATTAGTATTATTGACCTAATTATATAACATCATTTTAATGAATTATATCTTTACATAAAGGTTTCGGGCAGTGAATTATATCTTTACATAAAGGTCTCGGACGAGGGGAGTATACAACTTATATACTCTCCTCGTCCTTTTCTTAATTTTCTTTGGTTTGTTTTTATTTCTCTTACGTGTATATGTTTTTTGCAATATAATATGGCAAGTATGGTAAAAATTATAGACAAAGTTAATAATTACTCAAACCCAATAATATATTTATTGGTCTTTAATTGAATACTACATGCGTGGTATTTCATGACCAATAGTAGGTCTTAAATAAATACTCAAGAGTCCACTATATTGTTTTAAAATGTTTTACTTAAAAAGTTTACTTTAAAAAATTATTCAAATAATTTTTATAATCTTTCATCTTTACTCCTCCATTTGTGTTGTAATTATCTTGGTTGTACTTAAGTATTTTTGTAATTATGATCAACTCTAATACTAATTATATATCCCTTAATAATTAGACTTTTTAAACGTGGTCTCTTTGGGTGGAACGGAGGGAGTATCTTTTTGGAAGGTTAAAGAAAAGTTTAAAATGTAAAATTTTCAATTAAGAGGTATTCACAAGTTATATTAGTCCAGAAACAACAAATTAGCTATTAACTTAATACTCAAATACTAGTAAATATATTTTTTAAAGTAATACAAATCCTTAGTTATTGTCACAAGACATGACCACCACAAAAATGTAGCATCACCATCAGTCTCCACCATTCTCCTCCATCAATCAAATGTGAATCTTTTTTAGGGATAAGTGCACCACTAGTCCTTCTACTATGCAGAAGTCCACGAACAGTCCCTGTACAAAAGAAATGCTCACCACAGACCAAAGTACGCATTTTTCGAACATCAATAGTTCTTGTCCCTAACTCCGTTAGTTGAAGTGTCGTTAAGTAGACATGTGCGCAACATGTGAGTTTTTTTATGGCAAAGAAGTCATTTTCATAGGAGATATTTTTTCCCTTCATCTTCAACCTTAACCTAACACCCACTTAACCCCTCCGTCCACCTTCACCACCACCACTACCATAATCACCACTATCACCACCCATTTCCTCTGTTGGAAAATTGTTTAGCTTGATTGATGAGTTCAAATAACTGGAGGAAGCAGTCTGATCTGGCTGAGGCCATGTCAGCAATCAGGGCTTTGGCTTCGGTTATTAGGTCAAGTGAGGCCACCACTATGATGGAGCTCGAGATTGAGCTCAAAGTACGCGCCTGAGCTTCTGGTTTCACTTTTTTGGGGGAGACGAAAGGGCGGGCTGGGTACAGGGGTTAAGCGGGCTGGGTACAGAGCTTCTGGAACTTGGCTTGACTACAGGGGGTGGCGCTGTATATTACCTGGGATGGTGGTGATAGTGGTGGTTATGGCAGTGGCAGTGGTGAAGGTGGGTGGAAGGGTTAAGTGGGGTGTTAGGTTAAGGTTTAAAATGAAAGGAAAAAATCTCTCTCCTATAAAAATGACTTTTTTGCCCTAAAAAAAACTCACATGTTGCGCACATGCTTACTTAACGGCACTTCAGCTAACGGAGTTAGGGACATGGACTACTGAAGCTCGAAAAATGCATACTTTGACTGTAATGAGCATTTCCTTTGTACAGGGACTACTCGTGAATTTTTGCATAGTACAGGAACTAGTGGTGCACTTATCCCATGTTTTTATACTTTCTACACTTTGAACCTTTTTAGCCAAATTTTCATCCTCAAAAACCTCTTTCAAGCCAAGGACCACTAGTCATCACTAACAAAACATTAATTTTTTAGAGTGTCAATTGAGAATAAAGCAAGAAAAAATTCAATCTTTGAAGGGATAAATATAGCAAAAATATTTGAGAGTAAATAAATACTAGTAGTAAAAATTACAATCCCAACAAACTCAACTCAATGAGAGAGAAGGCAGTTATGAATGACATATCCCATTGTTACACAAAGTAACAAACAAAAGCTTTGGCTTAAGTCACCTTACGTTAGCTGTCCTGCTTCTCCATTTTTAACGTCCCTCACTTTAATGCACTTTCAACTCTCTCTCTCTCTCTCTCTCTCTCTCTCTCTCTCTCTCTAACTCCATACTCTAACTCCATACTCAATTGTATTACTCAATTACAAACACGCACGCACACTCACTCACTCACTCTCTCTCTCTTTCTCTTTCTCTTTCTCTCTCTCTCTTTCTCTTTCTCTTTCTCTTTCTAAAACAACAAAAAGAAAGGTAGAGAAAAGCCAAAGCCAAGGCCACCTGTTGTTTCTCCCGTAAACCACACCAGGAACAAACCCACCACCTGTTTGATCGATTTCCTCAACAAAAAAAACCCTAAATTTCTCTCATTTCTGATCTTCTACAAATGGGTTTCTCTCTTTAGGCTTGAATTCTCTCTTTTCTCAATGTCTTTATAAATAAAGAGGGGGAATCCATTGAGATTACAGTCTCAAAGATCACCCAAATCTGTAAAACCCTTTCTTCTTCATCTCTGTATAGAGAAAGAAAGATTGGGTTTTATCTAAGCAATTTTGTTTAATTTGATAAATTTTAAGTCTTTCTGTTTTTGGGGTTTGTTGGGTTTTGATTTCCATGGCCGCTGGTCCTGACATGTCTGGTGAAGCAGCAGTTGTGGCTGCTCCGGCTGTCCAATCTTCACCAAAGACTGAGACTCATGTTAATAATAAGACTGATGCCAGTGACAATGGTGTCTCTGTGGTTGTTGCTGCCAAGGACCCTGACACCAAATCCGAATTGAAAATGCAAGACATAGTTGATATGCTGTCCAAATTGAAGTTGAATCCGCTGGCTAAGGAATTTTTCCCTTCTTCTTATGCTAGTGATCGCAATCGCGATCAGCTTGGGGTGAATTTCTTTGTGCCAGCTAATAAGAATTCTGGCAATGAGGGGTTCCCAAATAACAGAAGGGTATCATTCATTTTTCTGCCTTTGATTGAATTGTAGATAGCATGTTTGATATCAAGTTTTACTGAATTATGTGTTTTGATGGGTGGGTTTGCTTGGCTTCATAAAATTAAATGTCTTTTTAAGCTGTATTTTGAGGTTTTACTCTGTATATTCATGTTTATTATTTTATTTTGATTGAATAATTTCTTCTGTATATGACTGCATTTCTAAATTCTGTTTCGATAAATTTGCAATTCATGCTGTTGATGTCTTGATCATGTGGATTTTAGTGCTGTTCTGATTGTTACTCCGATAACCCGCCGAAACTTGTTTTCATATTGTAAGAAAGGCTTTTGACATTTGATTTGTCGGAAAAGAATGTTCTTCGTATTCAGTTTGTCGGCTTTACATATATATATATATATATATATATATATATATATATCTGGTACATTATTTCAGTGTAATTATAACTGATATGATTTGGATTGAGTATCTGCAGTTGGCATGTGTTTCGTTGCTCTCTATAATTGAAATTTACCATTCATGTTTTTTTGATCAAATTTAGTGCATTGACTTGTTAGTCTCTATTGATTTCTCATTGACTGATGTAAAACTAGGTCGTGCGGTTCCCATTTCTGGTATAATAAGCTTGGATTTATTCTGATTTCATACTATCGAGAATTTTTGTAGCGACATGAAAATAATAATTCATATTAGGTTGTGTCTTGTCGTTTAGGAATTCAAGATAATTAGTCCTAGATTCTAGGTTTTATGACTAGTACAGTTCATGTTGTCGTTATTATCACTTAATGTGATTTGAACTGAGTTTTCCAACTGAAATTTTACCTTGTTCCTAGAGAAAACATACGTTGGATCAAGTTAGAGCATCATCTTTATGCAGTTTATCGTTTTCAACTTCAAACCCCGGACACATTGGGGGTATTTAATAGGGAGTCTTTGAGTTTCTGTCACGATATGAGATATAAGTGTTCGTTGGATTTTCTATCATTGTTGTTCAAGTTAACTTGATTGGATGTATGAATGAGAGCGCTATTGTATTCTGTTTGTTCATTTTATTTCTGTCGTATGGTGCTTATCCATTCTTTGTATACCTAATGGTTAGTTTGATTTGTACTGAATATTCAAGGGCATATACCTGTATGATACAGGTAAATGATATACATTTCTTGTATATGTGTTATTGGAGATGGGTCTCCCTTTTGTTCTTTTTTCCTTTCTTTTCTATGATGTGATGATTCTCTGTTTTGAGTGAATAGACTACCCCTAATCCACTCTCTTTGACCTTCTTCTGTCCCCTGCCTCTCCTTTTCATAGCAATTTCTGATATTTCATTTTCTTTTTGTGCCAGAGGAGAAACAACTATACCCAGGGCAGAAGGAGGTTGAACGGGAGGGCATATAGAGCTCAGAGAGAAGATAGTATTAGGAGGACAGTGTATGTTTCTGACATTGATCACAATGTGAGTATGAATGAGCATTATCTCTTGTCCTTGCTGCATTTGTAGGTTCTATTTTCTAAGTGATATTTGGCAAATTTCTATAATGACGTTTTCCTCTTCTTATTAGGTCACTGAAGAGCGACTTGCTGCCTTGTTTAGTGGCTATGGACAAGTGAGTTATTGTTTTTAGTTAAATGTTAGTTCACTTAGTAGATTGTAATTTTTATGATCAAAAAAATGTCTAGTGCTTTCTAGGTGCAAATCTGGGAGCCCCATACTGAATCTTTACAAGTGAAAGATGATATCATTACATATTAAGGAATGTTTAGTTTGTTTATAGTGACTTAATCTTCAATTACACAACTGGTTCCGTCCCCATCTTCTTCAGTCTTTCTATTGCTTTATCCAAGGACCTTGACTATGTAAAAGTAAAAGTCGTTTCTGTGTTTTACGTTTGGTACATCTTAGCTCCTTCTCACGTCTTTAAAAGAGGGTTTACGCGTATGGAGCGTCTGCCAGTCTGAGAACTTGTGGATGTCCTCTATTGAAGAAAAACTACCCTCGCCACCCCTTAGGTTCCGCAAAGCAAAAAATACAATGGTTTATAATAAATCAATGAGGGTATGGAGTTTGATGATGCCATTAAAGTAAGAGATTGTGAATGCAAAAAATGGCATATCCCTTGATTTTAGTACCTCGAAGAGAATGTGGAACAAGAGTAATGATAACCATCAATATTCTGCCAAATCAGCTAAGCAAATTCGAGATTTCTAGCCAATTACTTGTCAAGACATTGTGTTTCTTAATCGAACCTTCTAAGGCCGTGTGACTTAAAGTTATGACTTAACTCGCGCCTCTATGTATGACGCTCATGGTTTTGATTGAACTGGAGATATATTGTATATAATTTATTTACTTTTTGGTATCTTTCAGCCGGTATTTTGTATCTTTGCCTGTTTTTAGTTTCCAGGGTGCTTTGAGAATATTCAGATGTGTTGGAATGACCTTTTTAGTGGCAAGTGGGTCTTATTTGGTATAGGCTTCATCTTTGTTGCTAATATAATATAAACAACTATTTGCAATATTAATTATCTGATTTTCACATTAACTTGTCAAAATTCTCAGAGCCTACAATAAATTCTGGGACAATGGTTTTGGCTGAACTCCTGAGTAGCTAAAGTCTGTTTTGGGACTGAGTCTTATCCTTTTCAACTTCATCCTGAGTAGTGATAAATATTTCAAGACGCTTCATTGAATTGGGGAATGCTTGTTCAATTTGCTGATAGAACCTTTCTGCTGATGAAAATCCTGCTATCAGTTCAAGTAGTTTGAGTAACTTCCTATATGTTTTGAGGAAGAGCATTCACTTTATCCGTAATAAGATCAGGTTCCTTAAGGGGGGAGGGTTGGACTTAGGAGGAATCAAAGAAACCTTACCTCTTAAACAGGCCTTTGTGAAGAAAAAGAAAAGGTCAAGTCAGAGGTGCCTGAAGGTATGATAACTGTTATTGTTATGGATTTGAATGGGAATTGGAGGAATCACAGAAACCTTACCCTTTGAAAGGGCCTTTAGGTAGAAAGAAATGGTTATTTCAGAGGTGCCTATAGGTGTTATAACTATTCTTGTCTCGGATTTAAATGTGCACACCTCTAGATGCACTGATGCAGTATTATTTCGAGTAAAAAGTAAATAACCTATTAGATGTTGTTGCACACCATTGTGTGCCACGACAACTTGTTCTTCTATTCTATCTAATAAGTCTAAGGCCCAATTTTGTACTAAACGATTTTCTTACGAAGAACATTTTCTATAAGAATGACATTTGACACAATATGAAGAGAGAGAAAAAGGAAAAAACTAAATGTGACATTGGAGAGAAAAATAAGGAATACATGATAGAGGATAAAGATTATAATGCTTGATCAGTATAAAGGTGGAAAAAACTTCTTAAGAGAAACAATAGGAAGAGAAAATAGATCTAGAAAATAACAACAACAAAGGAATGAAAGAGTTAAAGTAAAAAATGTATTCTAAATGCTTGCGCACACATTGCATGTGTCGCAACGACTAGTATCTATTAAAGGGATTCGTCCTTGGCAGTTTTCATGCATAGAACTTGTCAGAGAAAGGATCAACCATTAGGTGCGGGAGTGTGGAAAAAACTTAGGAGATAGAGGAGAGAGAATTATTAGAGATACCGAGAGAGAAGAAAAACATAACAGAGATAGAATGTACATGGTACATATAAAGAAAATAAACGCATAAAGGAGAGGGAAATAAAAGCATGATACTTAAGTAGAGAAAAAAGTTTCTATACATTGCATATGCTTTATGCATAGTAATTTTTTAAATGCTTATTGTTGAATTATTTTCTCTCTCTTTACATATTTCTTTTGTTTTATCTCTTTCATTCTTGTCCATGGGGCACCCTTGTACTTTGTAGGGAGAGTTTTGTGTACAAAAGCTGCCAGACAAACTTAATAGAAACTAGTCAGTTATGGCACATGCGATGAATGTGCAAGGATTTGAAACGCATTTTATAATTTCCTTTCTTTTTCTTGATTTATTTATTTAACCTTCCTATATTTTCAATTTTTTTTAACATTTTTTTTCTCTCCTTTACTGATCAAGTACTATGTTTTCTCTCTCCTCTATCATGTATTTCTTATTTTTCTCTCCACTGTCGCATCTTTAGTTTTTTTTTTCCTTTTTCTCTCTTTTTCATAATGTGCTATGTTTCATTCTTATAGAGGCGTTTTTCCTATGAAACTGCTTTAGTACGGATTTGGCTTCAGACTAAATAGATGGAATATATATCTAGTTGCTATTCTTATGCAATAACATCTTATATATATATATATATATATATATATATATATATGTGTGTGTGTGTGTGTGTGTGTGTCCCTCTTACCTTTCAGATGTGTTTTTTTTTTACTCTCTTCTTACCTTTTCTCATGAACCCCCCTTTTTTTTCTCTCCACTACTCCTCTCCTTACCGCTTATCTTTCTTCCTTTCCTTTTGCCACATGTCAAAGTTTCAAGAAAAAAGTTGTGTACAAAAACTTCAGGGGATGAATTGCCATCTCACTTAATGAGATAGAATATATAGATAATTCAAAATTGTAAATCAGGAAGAGCTTTTTGATCTATACTCGAGCAACAAAACATCTTGATTGACAATTTAGAGTATTCAAGTGATATTCCGTGGAAGTCATAACGGTTTATTACAACATACAATCACTCGAGGATCTCTCAAGTCAAGGAGATCTAAAGGTATAATAACCATTGGTTTGTCCATTAAAATGTGCATCGTGGGAGTTATATAACTATGAAGTCAAAATTGAAATGGCATTTTGGGTTGATTTCGGCCAGTTTTTATGGCTAAACTGTAATTATAGCGGAGGTTTAGGTTATACAGAAGGCGTGAGAGAAGAATGAGGATTTCAGCCTTGAAATTGCAATGTTCAAGGCATTGTGACAGTACTTCTGAAAAATAACATGGGCCAATTACTATTGGGATTAGATTTTTGGTGTCACTATTGGATGGGTTTATTATTTGAGTTGAATGGAGTAGATTTTAGCTCCGGTTGCAAGGATAACAAGCGAGGACAAAATAATAAAAGAAGAAAGAATTTAGAGCTTGTTCGCCAAAATTGAAATTAAGCATGGAATATTTTAGGCTCTGAATTACTAATTGTGAATAGTTTTAACTACTCGTATAACCTGCAAAGATGCTCCATCAGTTTCAATTAATGCAATACTTTCCAAGAAACATTCTATGTTTGTCTTTTAAGTGGCGGCATTTTTCCATGCAGGACTAATAAATTCTTTGCAGATATAAATAACAAAGTAATTGATTCAAAAACAATAAATAAATAAAGTATTTATTAGATTTATTTGAAATAATAAATTTTCTGCAGAAATCACTAAACATTTTTTGGTGTCTGTTATTGATAATCACAGTAAATGATAGTTTTTTCCAATACATCTGACCTTCGTTTTATGCTTATGTTCAATATGTTAGATGGTTGTACCACAGATTCGAAATGCAGTATGACATAAATTCTCATTTGATCATTCATAGAAATATTGTTGGAGATGCATTTGGCAACTCTGGTTGATTTTCTTTATGAAGTCTCATCTTTTATGAGTTAAATCGGTGGTTGGTTGCTGTGAAGGTTGTGGACTGTCGAGTTTGTGGCGACCCACATTCACGGCTTCGCTTTGCATTTGTAGAGTTTGCTGATGAGCGTAAGTTGGATATTGCGGATTTTATTTATTGCTTGTAACTTTATTGGATTGTACTTTTTGTAATTTCTTAAATCATATGCTTGGAATTAATCTCGACAGACTCTGCAAGAGCAGCTCTCAACCTTTGTGGAACGCTGCTAGGTTTCTCGCCAGTTAAGGTCTTGCCTTCGAAAACTGCCATCCTTCCCGTCAATCCTACATTCCTTCCAAGGGTATGAATTACTCGCTAGCTTTCTCTGTTCAGCAATTAGTCGGTAAAGAATTGCAAGATCTTTTCATATAACTCTGATCAGCTTTGTGATGGTTTGAAATTCAGTCAGAGGATGAGAGGGAGATGTGTGCAAGGACAGTCTATTGTACAAATATTGACAAGAAGGTATTCAGCTTCTCTCTCTCTCTCTCTCTCTCATGCTGAATATTAGGTGTATTGAACATCTGATGTATGTGTTGAATAAATATATTTTGTACTGATGGGATCGTTCATCTACCCTGGATTGAGTAATTAGGAATTCTCTTAATTATTTTAAGGTTATTTTTGAGAAAATAAGTTTGGGTCTTGCTTTAGGTTTCTCAAGCTGATGTCAAGAATTTCTTTGAAACAAGATGTGGTGAGGTTAGAACACTGCTCTAAGATTTTAACTTTGTTGTCAATACTGTTGCAGTTTAGACTTCCAATCATATTAAACTTTTCTGCCTGCAGGTTTCTCGTCTGAGGCTTTTGGGGGACCATGTGCACTCGACACGCATTGCTTTTGTTGAATTTGTGATGGTAAGTACTTATATTTTTCGAAATCCGCTGTAGGTTTGTGATGACTTAATTATGATTATTTTTATAAAGTTTTAGATGCATCATAGGAAGTTATAGTAAACCCATTTATTTGGAAGGCACTAATCATGTCTTGCTTCCAGAAATCTTTGTTTCCAGTGAATATTTGCAGTCTGACTAAGAATTGCGATATCTCTGAAAAGGGTCAAAACCGTTGCTGAAATAATATCTGAGACAATTCGTAAATGTAATTAGTAAAGGTATCCAAAACTTAAAAACTTGTTTAAGCATGATATGCATAGTTGGGGCCGCCCTCCCTGTAACAGCGTAAGCCTTAATCACTTAACATGGATGGCATTGGACTTCTAGTTATGCAAGATCTTGGACTCGAATTCTTGCTTTTGCATTTGTTTCTCCAGTACTGTTAGTGTTAAGTCAACTCCCTCTTTAATTAGTGATGCTCCACAGATTATTAAGATGTAAGAAGAGTTGTTTACTTGAACACATATGGACATTGTAGTGGATTGATGAGTCATGATGGAACTCTGGGATTGAGTGATATAGCATATAGTCAAAACATGAAGCATTGATGTGGTAGGTGAATGCTTATTTGGGAAATTGATGGATAGACATAACCAGTCAAAGAAGGGGTATTCGTAAGGATGTGATTGTTTTGGAGGAAACATATGATGGGGACTTAGAAATCATTGAGCACATATATTGTCTAGTTTCTTGTTGTACCCCTATCCAAATTGAGTATTTACAAGGTAAACAATGGACATTAACTAACTAAATAAATGGTACAAATGAAAATCCAAAAATTAGATAGCATTTGTTGAGGCATTTATTAGGGATTCTAAAACGGCAAGTTTTTGTCCGGTGGCCAATATAAACGAGATGGAGGGAGTATTAGATTCATTCAAATGGTCAACAACATGAGCTCCCACTCATCGTATTTTACATCAAAAAATTTCAAAGTCCTAATCATTACCCTTAGTAATGGACAAAATGTCTAAAACATATTCAATATGAGGTAGCAGGGTAATGTGCTGATTGCATTGTTTTAAACTGAGAGTAGTACAAGGGTTAGTGCGTATTTAGATGTATGGAGGAGGCTCTTAATTTAGAGGCAGAGGTTAAGAAAAGCATGAGTAAGGACGCAGTATACGGACAGTGGACTTCAGCAAAAGTTGGACTTTGATTGCTGCGTTGTTGAGCTCAATAGCCAAAGATGCTAGAGTCCTCAGTTTTGCTATTTAGTCTCATAATCTGTCATGGTTTACACAATGTAAGCCATAGATGCACCAATAATCAAGAGTGACTTTATATGCTAGGGATTATTCATTGAAACCCTTCTGATAGGGAGGAATCTAATTGGTCAAGTAAGACTTATAACTTGCAGCACCAATTTATATGACCAATCAAGTCCCTCCTATTCAGAATTTGGTATCCCCTTGCATTACTCATACCTTTCTCTTCGAATGAAAGCAATTTGTGTGTAAAAGCCACTGGGCATGTCTTTTTTTCATGTCACAGTGTCTAATCTGATATCAGCTACTACAATTTCAATTGAGCAATGAAGTTAAGATTCTGCAGAGTTGACAGTGTGATGTGATTACGAGACTTTGATTTGCTGGCACGTTTAACAGAGTTTCTTTTGACCTAGAAATGATTTGTTTGTTCTTTTGGGATGTACAGGCAGAGAGTGCAATTCTGGCACTGGATTGCTGTGGGCAGTTGTTGGGAACCCAGCCTGTCAGGTAAAGAGCCCTGAAATAGAAGCAAAAATTGCTCTTTTCTTGACGGATCTTGATATGCAGCACCAGGGTCATAACTAAATATTATTTGTTACTACTTGCAGGGTAAGTCCTTCGAAGACACCCGTAAGGCCTCGAGTCCCTCGCCCAGGCCAAATCAACTAGGTATCAGAAATCCATGGAAGGAATCTGGTGCATGCAAGCACCAGTGAGGGAGACTTTGTTGTGATGCAGTGGTGATAAACTTCTCTGTTTCATTCAGTGTTTCCATCTTTTTTCATAGAAACAGTTAAAACTCTTCCCTGCAACTGAACATCTCATGGCATGAGCTTCAGTTGAAGCTTTGAGGGGACCTCTCCCAGCGTTGAGAACTTTCTCACTTAATCTATCGAATGATTGCAGAATGCAATCTATATAGACAATGCTAATTTCCGTAATTATTATGTGATGGTTGCGAGCAAAAGTCTTTGTTCCTGAAAGTTTTTGTTCTTATGAGTTTATTGCACTTTTTCACCCGGTAATTGTTGTCCGAGGCTTTTCTGTTCGTTTGCTCCTCTGTCCTTTGTTTCTTGCGTATCCTATACAGGGAAAGGATGGGCATACAAACTTTTTTGTACAAATTTTTCATCTTAACCTAGGCGCCAAGTATGTGATGGGTTAAAGGGTGACATTACATGTAAAGTGTTGTGATATCTAACCAATTACATGCTTCCTATCTAGATTCAGATGAGAAAGTTGGACAAAGATTTTGTATCCCTATCACTACTTGCTGACTTCACTTTGGTTAGCAGACCCCGTAGAATGGAGCCTATAGTTGGAGTTTTACATAACGGGTGAGCTCGAACTCTAGATGGGGATGGAGCCTCAAACATTGAGTTTATGATCCAAGGCTCAACAATTTCAGTACCCTTTTGGGGCTAGTGTTGATGCAATATGTCTTGGCTATTCAAGCAGTCTGAAAGATCTCTATTTTTGGGGTTTGCTTTGCTTTCATGATAGTAGAGGATTTTCCATATTAGAGGGTAATTTATTTTTGGAGTTGAACATAAATACAAAAAAATTTGTGCACGCACGACATGGCTATATGACCCTCGGAGGATGAAGGTTAGGGAGATTGTGAGCTTGGATTCTGAATCCAATAGCTGTACAAGACCATGTTGACTAGACCCCATTGTTGAGGTTTATCGCTAGACTTCATACACTCTAGTAATCTGTTTCATTTATATGCTGTGAAACAATTGATACCCCGACAGCTCAGCTCCCATCTCAATCAACAATGTCACCCTAGTTTGAACGAATTAACCTGGCTCAACCATAGAAGCTTCTCGACTTAACCTGCCTCAACAGGAGAAGCTTCTCAATTTAGTACTAGTCGAATTAACTGCAATCTGAAATTGACCAACTTTTTAAATAAAAGAAAATTTATTATTATTATGGTCTTTATAACCTACCTCTTTTGCGCTGTTTCTTCATCTAGTTCTAGAAAAGTACAAAGAAAAAGAAAATGAGTGATAGTCAAATAATAAAAATAAAATAAATACTAATAGACGAGTAAATGCGACTCAACCTGCCTCAACAGTAGAAGCTTCTCCATTTAGTATCTAGTCGCTATAACTGCCATATGAAATTGACCGTTAAACTTTTTATTTTTATATTGAACAATTCTATTAACCTCCTAAAAATCTAACTACACCCCCTATTTTTCTGTTCTACCATTCCTAACATTTTCTCTAAAATCAATTATTTTAAACACACACACACACGTATTCCCTCACTCACTTACACAAACACACAGCAACAATGACCATTCAAACTAGATTTTTTTTTTTTTTTTTTTTTTGCATTTTAGGTTTAAATAGTACTTGCTTTGCAATTTGTATGAAAAACTATTGTTAAAGTTTAGTTACATTTCAATTTCTTTACAATTTGGTTTTCACATTTTGTGATTTATAGCAAATCTACATTGAAAAATCAAATTTTCTGGGCCATAGCTGTTCAGCCTTGTGTTACTGAACACCACTATCAAACACCTTTACCGACACCCTTAATGCCGAACACTATAAACTCCCTCTGTCCCGGATAAATGTTCCTAGTTGATAAAGCACGAGAATTAAGAAATATAATTAATGATGTACTGTAAAATATGTTCTGGCGATAATACTCATGAACATTAATTGAGTTCAACTATTTTAAATAATTAAATTTTTATGGGATGTATTATATTAAATGAAGCTTTAAGGGTATATTAGAAAGAATGGTAGAGAATATGTATATCATAATTCTTTAAGAATATTAGTTGGAACATCCAAAATAAAAAGTAAGAATATTTATCTGGGATGGAGGGAATTTTTTTTTTTAACCTAAAAAATAAAAAATACATAAGGACATTTAAATCAAAATTTATTTATAGCATATAAAGGGGATGTACTTAGAGAGGTATTAGGGTAGGAAAGGGGTGTACTTGGAGGTTTTTAGGGTGTTAATAGCAAACCCTCTTTTATATTTTAGGGCTAATGGCATTATAAGTCCCTTGATTTTGGCTACGTTTAGTCCTTTAAAAAAGTTGTCTCCTAATTAGTTCAAACATTTTGAAATTTGCGCGCAATAAGTTATTTTTATGAATGCCGTTAAAATAATTCTGTTAATCATGTACATTGCACGTACCAGGCTTCAAGGGTACTACGGGAAACCCTTATTTGAAAAATATAAATATGGGTTTTCTCCTATATTTAAATATAAAATGCTCAATTTATCTAATTTTAGAAAGAAAAAAAATGAGAAAGGTGGGAGGAGGAATACCCAACACCACCAGTAAAGCTTGATGCCAATCCATAAATCCATATACTCTCTCCCTCTTTTTAATCTCTCCAACAAATTGTGTCTTTAGCAAGAACTAATTGATGGTCCAGCTCAGTCACAATGAAAGGCTTTACAAAGTCTAATTTTTTTTGAGGTCTTGTAGATTCCCCGTTTCAGATCAATCTCTTTGCCTCCCAGTTCCCCTAAAAAGTTATAATCTCCCCTCCCTCGTGACTTAAAGTCACCCAATTTTTCATTCCCCTCCAAAAAGGATCTCTCTAATTTCTTTCAATCTCAATGTCAATGATCCCGCCAAAAAGTATTCTGGTGATCCCATCAAGTCCACGTATACAACTAGTATATAGGTAGGATGCCCCAGCTCTCAATAGGCACAAGTGTAAATGAAACTTGTCCTCCGGTAGATACCTGAAAAGTTAAGAAAACACCGTTAGGGAGCTGGACATGGTCCAGTTAAAGCCCTCCGACGAGAGAACTAGTATATGGGTAAAAGTTATGATCTCCGGTGAGATTTCAGGCTACTCTCTTAGAATGAATGCACTGAAAGCTTTGAAGATTTAGTAGTTGTGAGTGTTTAATTGAACTTAGGTCATAAATGAAAGCAATCACCTTGTATTTATACCGGAAGAATGTTGGCTTAAGGCAAGTGGGCCTGCCAGATGTCAGCTTGGGACAGGTAGTTACATATACATCTAGAGGACAAATCTCCGTTGGGAGCTGTGCAGATCTTCTAGAAGCAACTTTACTTAGAAAGCAAGTCACTTTGTAGACCAATAAGAAGCTTGGTAGTGGCCCCGGGATGACGTAGTAGCAAGTGGACACCTCGAGATCTCCGGTTTGCAACCCAGGTCCGAAACTCGCGGGTTCTCAGGTCCGGTGAGGAAGGCGAGCTATCAGTCCTTCCGAGCTCCAGGGGAAGACCGAGGTTGGATGATGGATAGATGTGTTCGGGGTCCGAGCTGTTGGCGAAGCTTGGGACGAGATAAGCTGACTTCCGCGCTCTGGGTCAGCATGACCATGTGTCCTGGCTATTGCCACGTGGGGGCAAGATATTATGGTATCTTCAGTAGCCCCCGACTTTCCGAGGTAAGGATTTATCCTTTAAGTCGGGATCTTCAGGAGAAAAAGAGGCATTTACCTATTACAGAGATGGTGCGATTTGATTCTTTTTTTGTTATTACTCTTATCTTACGAGAAAGACACACGATTCAGGATCGGTATGAAAAGAAAAAAAATCTATGCTTGTTGAAGGTAAAGTTTGGAAATAGAACAACTCCTTCTGTTGTGTTGTCTGTTCATACCGGGGCAGTAGGTAATGACTTCAAGAACACACTTTTTTTCTTGGAATTTATGCCACATCATTGACGCGAGAAGCTCTGATGGGGCATTAAATGCACGTCTCTTCGGTTTGAAATTTTAACCGTCGTTTTGGATCCAAACGACACCATTTTGTGATTTAGGAGAGAAAACACGCGGGTTACCCATTTGATGTCGGATCATACTTTGGATCCGAACTCAAAACTACGTCGTTCTGCAAGGATATAAATAGGGTTTTGGCATTGTTTGTCTTCACTTTGCGCAAAAATCCTAGATTTTCTAAAACCTCTCCGGCGACCTGCGATTTTCAGCGGCATCACGGCTAGACAAACCTCATTTTCCCACCTTCTTTCCTTGCTTTTTGCTATTTCTGCTCCGTAAGTTCGTGCTTTTTCAAGCTCCTCTCTTCTTCTAGCCACTTTTTAGGACATTTTTGCCCTTTTCCGTAGGTGTTTTGAATCCCGTTTTTTTTCCAACATCTGCCATAGATATCGGTACTAACTTCGATGTCACGTGTCTTTTCAGGTTGCTACCGTACAGTGTCGTCATTCCGATCAACCTCTACCTCGCCTTTGTACCCGAGCTCCTTTCTTTGCTTAAGGTACTCAAATTGTCCCTTTTTATTCACTCAGTTCTTTCCAAGTCTTTTCAATATGTTTACCGCTAGGAGGGTTGTCAGCCTTAGTGTCCTTGCCGAGTGTAGTTCTAGCTCGAAATCTTCCTCATCCTTGGGATATTCCCCAAACTCGGATAAAATAAGCCCCCAGCTTCCTCGTGAACCAGTAGATTTAGGTGAATCCCCTTCCCAGTCTGTATATGCCCGCTCTCCTGCGGGGAGAAACGTCTTCAGGTGAGTTAAAGACCATTGGGAAGTTGTAGTCCCTAGTGAAGCTAGGGATATCCTGGCTAAATAGGGAGTTGATTTCTCGGACCGAGTAGTTCCTGACGAGCCATACTAGGTTCCACCACTTCCGTTCTCCACGTCGATGGAAAATTTAGATGGTGGGGGAGAAATTATAACCGCCCTGATCTCTCAATATTTCGTAATGACCCAATATTTGCAGAATCTCCGACTTGAGCGTTCCCGTCGACTTCGCGAGGGAGCAACTACTGACAGACTGAAAGCTCAACCTACTTCGCCCAAACCTTCTACCAGGATGAGTGGGGAGTCTACCTTGGGTAAAGTGGAATCTTCAATGGACCTCGCCACAACTCTGGGTAATAGGAGGAATCAGGAAGGGGTTAGCCCGAGTGGCGGACAAGTTGCAGCTGTGCCCCTAAACTGGCGCAACAAGATCTCCTTTACTAACCTCCAAGTGGGACATCCTCTACCGATCTCCTGGGTTCCAGGGTTATATTCCCGACGTTCACTGTAGTTGGGTTGATCTGAAGACCTTTCGCGAGAAAGTTGGGTTCTATACGAGTTTCTTCACGATTGGTGAACTTCGGTTGCCACTGGATCCTTTTATCTGCGAGTTTCTCGAGCAGACCTCTTTTTTCCCCCTTGACCTCTCTCTCGGGTTAGTTCCACGTATGCAACTAGTATATCGGTAGGATGCCCCGGCTCTCAATAGGCACAAGTGTAAAGGGAACTTGTACTCCGGTAGATACCTAAGAAGTTAAGAAAGCACCATTAGGGAGCTGGACGTGATCCAGCTAAAGCCCTCCGGCGAGAGAATTAGTATATGTGTAAGAATTGTGATCTCCGGTGAGGATTCAGGCTGCTCTTTAGAAATAAATGCTCTGAAAGCTTTGGAGATTTAGTAGTTGCGAGTGTTTAATTGAACTTAGGTCATAAATGAAGGCAATCACCTTGTATTTATACCGAAAGAATGTTGGCTTGAGGCAAGTGGGCTTGCCAGATGTCAGCTTGGGACAGGTAGTCACATATACATCTATGGCAGCCGTTATTTGCATTGATGAGCTTTTAAGGAAAAGTGATCAACATTGATATAGAGGACATATCTCCGTCGGGAACTGTGCAGATCTTTTAGAAGCAGCTTTACTTAGAAAGTAAGGTAGACCAATGAGAAGCTTGATAGTGGCCCCGGGATGACGTAGTAGCAGGTGGACCTTAAATGCGACAGCTTTCGTTGACTATCTTTAGCTCCCCGGGGTGGACACTTTGGGATCTCCGGTTTCCAGCCCGAGTTCAAAAATTGCGGGTTCTCAAGTCCGGTGAGGAAGGCGAGCTATTAGTCCTTCCGAGCTCCAGGGGAAGATCGAGGTTAGATGATGGATAGATGTGTTCGAGGTCCAAGCTGTTGGCGAAGCCCGGGACAAGATAAGCTGACTTCCGCGCTCTAGGTCAGTATGGCCACGTGTCCTGGCTATTGCCACGTGGGGGCAAGATATTATGGTATCTTCAATCAAAAACCTATGTGTTAAAGAATTCACTCATCGATTCAAAGAATCAAAACTATCCAATCTCTCCTTCAAAAAACAACTATACCGACAATCAAGAAAACTCAAATCTCCTTAAAATAGAACACGAAAATCCAAAAAAAAAAAGAAAAAAAGAGGACTAGATAGATAGATAGATAAATAGAAAGACGAACTTGAGAGATGGGATGATAAATCACCTTAATACCCTTGAACATGAGTGATGTAATTACGCTAACACCCTTAAATAATGGCATGTGCCTCGCACATGAGACTTAACGATGATTTTGTAACGGCATCCATAAAAATGACTTAATTACTGCGTGCAAATTTTGAAAGCTTTGGACTAGTGGTGAAACAAAGCTTTTTTCAAAGGACTAAATGTGAAAAATCCCAAAGTTAAGGGATTTATAATATTATTAGTCCTATTTTTATTACGGTCTTTATCATTACCTCATTTGCATTGCTTTTTTTGATAGTTTTAGAGAAGTGCAGTGAGAAAGTATTAATAATTGTTGGAGCATTAACTATCAGATAAAACTTGTATCTTGCATTTTCGCCAAGTCAAGAATATCCAATCAATAATGGAGTGCCCTGGGGCACCTTGGGTTGATTGGATTCCCTAAGGCATCATGGAATTGATTATGGAATTGATTGAAGTCCTTAGAGCCACAAGGAAATGGTTGAATCCCACAGGGCAATTGATAACCACAAGATCCCATACTCATTTACTTCCTTATGCCACAAGGCCCTTAACGACTTTACCAATACCAAACAATATGTCAAGGGGACATTCATACGCCATATGGAGAGTTTTGTACTTTATAAGCCAACTTCAAAGTTTGAGGGGCTTTTTTTGACACATAGTGAAAATTGATGGGTTTTGGTGATATCAAACCCAAAGTTGATGAATATTTCCAATACAAAACCCAGAGTTGATGATTTTTGTTCCCTAAAAGTTGCTACTGATCCCAAGGACAGTTCTGGTAATTAGTGTTTTGCTTCAATATTGATTATGTTTATTTTAACAAGTGCTCCTCGGTCCCATGGAAGCCCCATTTGTTGCAGATAAAAACTCGTCTTAGGGAGAATCTAGTCAACACGGTAGGGACTAACAGCACCTGCAATACAAACCTAGTGAGGGCCTCCAAAATTGGACTTCGGGAGGACGCTCCGATGCCCAACTCAATAAAGGCCTTGAGGATGAAGATCAATAGATGGAGAACGTAAGAAAGCCCTCTAACCCTAGCCGTCAAGGGCCTATTTTTAGTTTGAGGTTACCTGGTAGAGTCCGTTTAGGATTTGGAGAGCGTCTCCCTGATTCCTTATTTGAGCAATAATAGATTTCCCTGGTGGGGAGGGTTACTTGGTTAGGAATCCTTGGAGGCCTCCTAGGTCGATCCCATTAAGGGCCTTTATTGAGCTAACCTCGTTAGGTGCCTTAAAAGATAATGCTTGTTTACCCTTGGTAAGTATCCACATGTCACGTCATAATTAATCGTAATTTTACCCTACATGGTTAGCATTGTCAATTTATCCTTTATTAATTTTTGAGTTTCATATTAGTTGATTTTACAAATTAAATTTTCAATAAAGTGGTACCAGTAACCACTATATAGATCACATTAAGTTAATCTTCTTACAAAATAACACCTTAGGTTACAATGTCAACAAAGCCCAAGGGTACACTAATACAAAAGAGGATTTTTAATTACATTATGCTAAGGCCCAAGAGTACGTTAACTAAGCAAAATGCTCATGGCCATCATCAACCTAGCCGAATAAATAACTAAGGATAAATAAGAACTACTCTCCATTGCTGGCCTCAGCATCGGCTCCCCCAGTGGCATCAATCTCGGCATCCTTACCCTTGGCTCATCCTCAGTGACACACCTCAAGACAAGTGAGGCCGACACAATGGTGGCACTGGTGGAAACACAAAAGGCAATAGAAAAAGTAGGTGTGGCATGAGCGGTAGAAGAAACAGGGGCACCATGCATAGCATCAGGGATAAGAGCAGGGGCTCAAGCGAGAAAAGTCTGCCTTAGGATTGTCCTCCTCCATCTGTTGAATGCACAAGGCAAACCCCCCTCATAAGCATCCCTCCTACCTGTTTGTTGAGGTCCGCGACGTGCTCCAAAACCTTGTAGGCGACAATAGCGTCTGCAGCCATCTCTCAGCCTCAGCCCTAAGCCTCGCCTCTAGTCAAAATACACAAAATGTTAAAGGCAAATACAGACACAAAGAAGCCTCAAAGAAGTCCTAGCCTATGCCAACTGAAAGCAACCCTGTCTCATAAGAGTTTAGGAATCTTTCAAGCCAAAAGGTGCCCAAACAAGGCTAGGCACATGGCCTAAAGCTAGAGAAAATTCTATATCCAAGTACTTGTAAAATTTTCCCATACAATCAAATAAAGCACACACTAATAAAGGCCATGAAAAACTCCTGATCTTGGTATGCGTTAGGGCACTCCAGCTCGAGTGGTGACATAGGTCTAAGGGGAGGCAATAAACCATCACCATCAAAGACCTCCAATCAAAAAGTTGTAAGTAGCTTGGAAGTTCTAATCAACAAAGACACACAATATGGGTCAGACACATAGTCTAAACGCTAATCAAAAAGTCCAAAAATAACACCCCAAACAAAGACTATATATTAACAACAAGGCGTGCTAGCAGCCGCTATATAAATTAGCTCCAACAAAGCGTGCTAGCAGCCGCTATACAAATTAGCTCCAAGATAACTACTTTCTTAACCCAAAAGGATTCAAGAAAGTGGCGGCAAATGATGTGGGTAAGAATTGATAAGTTACAAAATAGTAAGGGAAAATAGGGTTACATTAATAAAGGCTTTAAATGGGCGGCCTTAGGAAGCTTTCTTGACTTTCACTCCAAAAAAAACTTTAATTTAATCCAGATTCTAGAGCTCAAGTGCAAATTAAATAATAATTTAAAGAGGACTCTCCACACCAAAATCTCTCACAAATATGTTCTTCCTCTCAATTAAATGCTTACTAAAACATCCGTGAGTCCGGAGTCCAACTCAAAGGGACTTTTGCTAATGTTTGTTTCACAAGACCTTAAAGGTCACAACTTTGCCGATAAAATTCTCACTCTACAAGTTTTTGGGTGCAACAAATGTAATGATTGAATGAAAAAATAAGATAGAGATAAAATAATAAAAACCATAAAAGAAAAGTACAACTAAAACAATAACAGTGTTCTCGTACAAATCACGTTTTTTTTTTGTGAATTACAGGCCGGTCCCTTTTTAAACATTTGTAATCGCTCCAGTCCACTAATTTTTAAAAAAAATATTTTTGGGGCGAAAAGACAATTATGTCATTAATGAAAGAAAAACACGCGTGCATCAATAACCCAAGGCATCGCGATAAATAATCCAAGGCATCGCGTGGGTTAATCATCGTGATGAGCACCAAGGCATCGCGATGAGCAACCAAGGCATCGTGATGCACTACTTTGGCATCGCGATGCACCACTTTGGCATCATTGAGTTGGTTTTTCTAACTTTCACTTGCAAACAACCTTTGTTATCATCTCATTCAAAGGTTTCTTTCCAAATTCCTCTCCAGAATTGGGCATCTCATTCAAAGGTTTTTATATTTCTCAGATTTAAATGCTATGAAGCTTTCAAGCGTGGGAGCTGGGCTGTGAAAGTCAATCTTCATCATCAAAGAGACGAGGGCATTTTAGGAAGAAAATTTTCAAAGTGCCTTTTTCCGGTTTAAAAAAAAAGGGTGGACTGGAGAGAATAAAAACTTTTCAAAGTGTACCGGCCAATAATTTCCTTTTTTTTTTTTTTCATTTTGCGGCTTGTCTTGCTTCTCTTTCTGTGGTGTGTGTATATATATATATATATATATATATATATATATATATATATATATCCTAATTTTGTTACGATTAAAAGTTTAAAACTAAAACATAGGAGAGAGATAACAGAAAAATAATGTGTCAATGAGTGCGAAAAGGAAAAATAAGAAGAAGAAGAAGAAGAAGAAGAAGAAAATCACACTGCGTGAAAAGAATGACTTCAACAAATGCGCCCACCGTTCCAGTCTTAATTAAAAAGTTTAATTTATTAGGTTTTACAGAGTAGTTTATTTTTTTGAAAAAAAAATTTTAAAATTCTGATTATAAACTTTATAAGTCCTCAAATTTGCTTTGATTATATTAAATTCAAAAATAAAATAAAATCTTTAAAGCGTGAGTGAAAGAGTTGGGACTTTAAAGTATGATTTGTCCTATGTCCCTTAAGCCACTACAAAAAATAAATTAAGTTCAATTTCTCAAAATTCAAAAATAAAATTGTAAAGATATTTTAAATTTGGGTTAATTACACCACTAGTCTCTCGATTAACTTTTTCACGAATAGTCCCTTAACAAATTTTTTTTAAATTTCAGTCCTTAAAGTATCAAAAAATCACGCTGCTAGTCCTTTTGATGGATGCCGTTAATAAAGTTCCGTTAAGTGACCCATGTGCCTCCCACGTGCATTTGAGTAAGGGCAAAATTAGAATTTCACAAGCCCCTCTTTACTAACTCATCTTCAACCTCTCTTTCTTCTCAAACCCAGAAAAAATCATCAAACTTCATAAGTCTCCAATGAAAAATCAAACCAAATCCATACTTCAACCAACAAAACTCAAACAAAATATCAAATAAAATTAAAATTGTCAAATAAAATTTTCTTAAGAAGAACCCAAGAAACCCCTATTTCTACTCTACCCCAAAATAGGCAACAAATTGGGATGCTTAACTCCTTGATGGCCTCTGCTTTCTGTTCTGGTCTGGGTCCCTTTCTTCTAAATTCCTATCGAGAATTTCCCCTAAATTCTTGATTGATTATAAAATTCTAGGGTTTCTCTAGTTTCAACATTTGGGTTTTGTTTCATCTTCAATTTGGGTCTTGGGATTGTTGTATTTTCATTTCTTTATTGAGAATTTGGGGGCTTTAGGGGGTTCGCTCAGCTTCTGCAGTTTCAAGATAGTTCACCAAAATCTTGAATTTCGCCTTCTTTTAAGTTTTAATTTAGGGTTTTCAGCAACCACCAACATCGACCACGCCGTCCAACTCCGACGAACCTCGGCCTCCTCTGCAGCTGCTGCTGTGACTTTTTCAAATTCCACGGCGCTGGACAAGATGACGACGAAGACTGATTAGCTCTATCTTTTATATCCTTCTTTAATTCCCCAATTGCCGACGACGACGAAGCGGCGGTGGTGGTTCGAATGACGACGACGAATCTAAATACGAATATGGTGGGAGCGGACATAGAATTTGGTACGCCGTGGTTCTTCATATACGAGGGACTCCGGTTAGATCTAGATCGAGATCTGGGCTCACCTTAGTTGGCCATCACCACCGCTAGATCTTGAGAATGATTCGAGGGATGAGTAATTTCTGGGTCTGGATTTTGGTGTGTTGTGTGTGTTTTTTTGGGATTGGGAGTTAGGTGGAGGTGGGGGTGTTAGATCCAATGGTAGTGTTAAGCAGAGTAAGGAGGGTGATTTGCCCATTGATGATAATTGTGTTTTGGTGGGGAAGAGACAAGTAAAATCACTCATTTTTGGGTCTAGGTTTTGGTGTGTGTGTGTGTGTGTGTGTGTGTGTGTGTGTGTGAGTTTTGGGGATTAGGGTTTAAAGAATTGGTGAAGAAGATGATAAGTAAAATTTTAATTTTGCCCTTAGTTAAATGCACGTGGGAGGCACGTGAGTTACTTAACGAAATTTTACTAACGGCATCATCAAAAGGACTAGCCACGTGACTTTTTAATACTCTAAGGACTGAAGTTTGAAAAAAAAAATTGTTAAGGGATTATTCATGAATAAGCTAATAGTCGAGAGACTAATGGTATAATTAACCAATTAAATTTAAAATACCTGACTTTCAAACATAAACTTGTAAAGACATTTTACAATCTTAAGTGTGTAAGATTGGTGGAATATTGTAAAGATACATACAGTAATGCAACTTTGGTACGGAACTGGAAGTGTACATTTTGGTTCGCTTTTGATTTAGAATGTGCCAAAAGAAAAAAGAAAAGAGTTTCGCCCACACGATGTAAGTCATCCCTCTCCCCCTTTCTTTGGAAAATTGTCATCGGAATTGACCCTTTTCCTTTGACTTTTTGTCCAACTAACTTTTAGCGTGTGAAAGGCATAATCAGGAAAGTGTCACCTATGACGGTTTTACACAGTTAGTTGGGACCCAATATTTAGATGTTTCAGAGCACGCGTGGACACTATTTGACATTCCGAGGCACGAGACTTTTTGGATTGGGTTGGGTGCCGTACAAGCAATGATGAGTTACTGAACACATGAGTTGTAATTTGTAAATTGTGGAGTATATCCCGCCCGCTTAGAGCAAGAACAATATAGTAGTTAACGAGAGTTTGGTGAGATTTTTTTATTTAATGAAATAGTACGAGGATTGTTTAATAAGTAAAAAGGTGTTTGGGTAGTAATATTTGTTATTAGAGCTTATCAATCGAGTAAGGAACAAAACGATGTCGTTTAAGTCTAGAATCAATCAAAACGATGTCGTTTTGAAGTGAGAAAAATTAAAAAAAAAACCGTTCTTGACGATCGACGACACACGCTTTACACGTGTCAACATTTCTGGTGGAGCAAATAATTTTTTTCCCCTTCACTGTTTTTGGCTAATTTTTAGACAAAAAAATTTTTTTTTGTATTAAAGTTCACATTTTTCTCTATAAATAGAAACTTGGTTTGTTTCATTTGGACAGCAGATCAATTTTCTAACCATTTTTTCTCTCTTCTTTCTCCTCAAATCTGATTTTTAAGTAAAATTAAGTTATTGATCGAAGATAAAGATGGTGAGATATTAAAGTTATTGAAGTTTGTGTCATCATTGGAAGAAATTTTTTGTTTAAGTAGTCTATGAGTAGTTTAAAGATACTTTTATAATAAACTTGGGTAAAAAAGATGAGTAAGCTTTTTTTAAGCTCCCCAACATTATACATGCTCTTAGGGAACACGCTCTAAACTCCCATTGTCAAGGACCCCTCTCCGGCTACTTGCGTCATGCAATACAAATATATTTCTTTCATTCTTAAATAAGTGTTATAGTTTTATCTCCTAAAATTAAACTATTGAATCGATATGCTAAACCCTGCTTAATTACATATAAAATATTGTTGGAATCGATCTTGATCACTTAACACACGTACGTACCAAGTGCACCTAATTAGTGTTTAGTACTGATCCATGCATATATATATATGGTGATAGGCCTAATTAGTCTTTCCTAATTAATCCATGGCACATTTTACCAACATGGACAATTAATAATCGTAAACCAGCTCCGTCCGTGATAAACAAAATCGATCGGAAGAGTCGTCAATAGATGATTGCAGCGTTGATTGACGTTATCTTATATATACTAGATTGGTATTTGGTTTATTCGAATGCATGTGAAGGTGATCATATTCATATATATATATATATATATATATATATATATATATATATAACCGTACTTAGGTTTGGCCTCTTGAGAACAACTAATTAATTAAAATGATTATATATAAACATGCATGAGTCATGACAGTGACACAAGATCAAGAGATACAAACTAGAAGGAAGGAACTTTTCCTAATATTCGATCGGCTAATTATATATGTTTTTTTTATTACAATATAGAACACGGAATTCCTTTAAAATATTGATTAGTTAATCCCTGAAGAGATCGAGGAGAAACTGAAAGAGTACAACATTGTACTCCTATAAAAATTACTCCATTTGCATGATTTAGTAAAAGGCAATAAAATAACGAAAAAGGCCTTTTGGAGTCAAAGGACGCGTCAATTTAATTAGTGAAAGCTTCATTATAATTGACTCCTCCTCCTCCTCCTCCTCCTCCTCCATTATCTTATATTGTTTATGGAGTAATTTAGTAGCATCCATCACTTGGGCCTCCAATAAGGATAAAGTTCAATAATGTATTTCACTTATATATATATATCGGTTCGGCTAACTGTGCACGGGTTAAAATCAACTTACTCTAAAAGTTTTACTTGAGCAAATGATCTAAATCTTTTAGACTTCTTCCTAGAGGTTATAAGTTAATAATTGTAGTAGTGTTTTTCCATTCTCGTTTCCTTTCAAGCCGTTTCCCTCCATTTTTTTCTCCCTTCGTTAACGGTTTTTTGGGTAATTATTAATGTTTATCCTGTAATTAATTATGCTTATCCTATGCCCTATGGGATAAACACATCAGGTGAGTGATGAAAGAGATAAACACATCTTAAACTTTACAGTTATAATAACTAATAATTATTTCTCCTCGATCGATCTTCTAATTTAATAATTCACCATTATTTTTAAATTGTTTAAATCACTCCTAATTTTAAATAATAATGACTCCATATATCACTACTAATGTTAAGAATTATTTCCATAATAGTAACTTTAACTATCTAAAATTATTAACTTTTAGTTTTTTTTTTAAATATAATATATTATGAAATGAGAAAATGCTAAATAAATAAAAAAATGTGCACGCATTTGTGTGTTTGTTGTTTACTAGTCAAAAATAAAAGAGTGGACGAGAAGTTTAGAATAAGATATCAAATCAAATAAGATTATTTTGTACTCAGCTATATATTTTAAACAATTTTATCGGATTTTTCTATTGGTAGCACATCTTTATTTAAGGTGGGACAAAGTAAATCTAGGCATGTAATGAAGAGTATAATAGAAAACTAACAATGTTAATTGTTTTACATTTGAATAGTGGACAAACATGTTGGGAAAGAGCAAAAAGTTTCCACTACCATAAATTATCATATAGATTATTCCACATTTTAAGTTGAATCCATCGAGCTATTTCATTTGAGGGTTTCTTTAATCCAATTGGTTAGTTGCGTTTACATAACTATGCGAGACGCGCATGTCAAACTCGACTCAAACTCAATTTTGTATGAACTCACCCACAAACATACATCGACACAATTACTCTCATGATAATTGGAAGAATAGTATTAGAACCATAAAAACATCCTTGGAGTAATCACCCTAGTTGTAGATTTGCTAAGAGTTCGTGGCAAAAAAAAAAAAACTGCCAAATTATTAATTTAAAACATTGTTCACTATCGTTTAACTATCACAAATGATGGTATAAAAGTGGAGTTAGTCATAATGTATTCATGTATTATACCTAGTAAATAAAAGATAAATAACGCAACACCACCATGCATCTTAAGTAGCTTTCTTCAAATGGGTAAACCTTAACCTAAGTTTGACTTCCAATACCTTCAATAGGATATATAAGAGCAGTTGGTGTTGTCAAAGTGGACATGCATGAAAAATTAAGCTCCAAGGAGGGAGGGGGTTCTAAGGTGAGAGCAACTTGCATGATCAAGGGCTCCATTAAAGTTGACCGGGAATAATAGTCAGTTTGGACATTAGGCTTGAGCACAAGGGAAGCTTTAGCTTGTTCCCATAATTTTTATGAACTGTCAACAATAATAAATGATTGGAAGAGATATGTGGTATAGAATCTAGCAATGAAAATAACAACCGAAAAAGATAATCTAGTGATTAATCATATACGATCATTTAAATTTAACTCAAGAAAGATAGAGATTTATTTTACTGAGATAGGAATGAGATAATATTCTTTATATTCTTAAAGAGTCGGATTTAGTCAAGAATGTCATTCTAATCGATATATAAAAAGAAAAAGCAAAAAAAAAAAAAAAAAAGTGTTTTATTCTATAACAAATAGTTGAACAACAAAAGGTAAAATCTAATCAATGTGTTTGGCCACATATCTTTATAAAATTAAAAAATTCAAAATTATAGGAAAATGAGTGTTAGACTTTTAGACTCACATGATGAAAGAGGTGTATTGCTATATTATACAGTATAGATATATACATTTATATATAAAATATGCCAAGTATGAAATGTATAATTTTTAGAAATACTTAATAATGAAAAGTATAATCTTTAAGTTATTTCATCCGTAGGTTGGGTATACTGCGAACATTTAATATATGCAAAAAGTTCATATTTAGTCGGGTATCTAGTTGTTATATTTTGGCTCGTACCCTATGCATTTTGGTTCCCGTGGAGCTATATTTTCATGGGGTGTTTATACCTAGTGTTCTAAAATTGTTAGGTGGGCATTAGGCCCCGGACTGCGCCAAACACCTAGAGGGTCTAGGCGGGCACTATTATTAAGGCATAATTACCCTAATTTTTAATTTTTTCTTAATATCATCCCATTAATAAACATTAAACTTTCAAATATATTAATAATAAGAGCCCGTTTGTTCAAAACGCAGGGTTAAAACGCAGCTTATTCCTTAACTTAGCGTTTCAATACTGCGGTAGAAAAAGTTGCGTATTCAAAACGCAGCTGCGTTTTAAAACGTTGGAATTCCTAGCTTTTTCCCAAAACGCAGCAGATTTTAAAACACAGTAGGGAATAAAAAGCTGCGTTTTAACATAATATACCAAACGCATTTATAAATAAAAAAGTCATGTTTTAAATAATCTGCGTTTTAGAAACGCTGCGTTTTCAAAACACTGCGTTTTGAAAACGCTACACCAAACGGGCTCTAAATATCACCAAATAGGAAAATAATCTAAATATATATCATTCCAAAGTTCAAACAACACAACAATAATTAATAATTCAATAGTAACACCTGCTGCAAGCCTGCAACAATATAAATATAATGAAATAAGCTACATTGATGTTTTTTTTATTAATTAAAAAGACCTAAAACGACGTCATTTTGGGCCAAAACAAAACAAAAAAAAATATATCAGAGTTGGGTGCCTAGGCCGATTTTAGAACACTGTTCATATATTAACACGTTTTCGACATCATGCCTCGTCATTAAATGAGTTGACCGGATGCTTAAGATCAATAAAATAAAAATTTGTTTCTGAAATTGAAACGACGCTGTAATCTCGCACCTCATTTCTAAAAATTCAATCAACTACCTGACATGATATTCGTTGACCATAAAATTTAGGATCCATGATACCAACAAGAGCATGACGCATGCAGTACCAGTCAATCTTGGGTCTTCAATAAGCATGAGAGTAGCTTTTAGAGGTAGGAGGGACCGAAGCCCTGGCTTGTATGCCCAACTGGTGAACAGGGCAAGGCACAACTAGCTAGCATCAAATTGAAAGGCCCTACCCCTACATCCATGCACGACACCAATTCAACGAGTCTGCAATATTGACATAAAGTTAGTGACGAAACCTGGTCCGCGTCCGTCCGTACGTCCGTCATATCCTCCCTATCAAGTTGCAAAATACGTACAGCAATAAATTTTTATGTGGCACTTTCCAAGCACGTTCAAGAATTTAGTAAGTAGGAGTATTTGATTAGATCCGCGCCTTGACTAAATCCCTTTCACCCTCAGCTTTGGTCCTTCTAGACTGCTCCTCCTAATCACCCTCCCTCCTTCCCTCTCCCTATATTCCAACCTACGCCCCCCCTCCCCCCATCTCTATAAAAACCAACTACTTACTTCATATTATTAATTTCAATCAAGTTTTAAGTATTGTCATTTTGTTTCATCGATCTCAACGTACGTATCGTTATACTTCATCATGTCAAGAGGAGAAAATTCTTACGGAGAGCCAGTGAAAATTGTTATCATCAACACCCAATTCGTTGAGACCGATGCCATGAGCTTTAAGTCTGTTGTACAGAGTTTAACCGGTAAGGATTCCGTAATTCCCTGGACATCGTCCAAGAAGAAATTACAAAGAAGACCCACGGTTGTTCAAGGTGGCGATGGCACTGGTGGAAATAATCCGATGGCTGTTGTGTCTAGAGGAAACTCGTTTAAAGACTTGGATCGGTTACTTAAGGAATTCCCGTCCATGGATGAGCTGTATCGGTTATGCGCTGATTAATTAATATGTACCTCTCCTGTCTAATTCTCGTCTCTCTCTCTCTCTCTAAATATATAATCAATTCATTTTTTTCTTTCGTATATATATTGATCGAATTTGGCTCAATCCATTTTCGTTTGATACTATCTAGATTAGTAGCTATGTTTGTATATATACGAAGGTTGTAATTTCTTGATTGATGACTTGTACTATTTTTTTTCTTGAGGTCCAATATTACTAGCTCGAGCTTGTGAGATTATTAAAAATTTTAGTGTTAGTGTCGTTGAATCAAATCTACTTAGATTTATACATCGTTAGATAAATTTGATCTAACGGTGTAGAAATCTAAGCGGATTTGATCTAATGACACTAACATTAAAACTTGTTGTAATACCATAAACTCGAGCTCGTAATATCATTTGTCTTTTTGCTTATGAATCAAGAAAGAGATATAACTTCAATTGTTTCCATAAAGATTTGTTTATCAAGAAAGAGATATAACTTCAACTATTTCTATAAAGATTTGTTTGATTTCTTTCTCTTTTATAACTAGTTATACATAGGTGCTAAATACCCCCCCCCCACTCCCACTAAAAAAGATAATTTTGCCCCAAAATTTTTATATAGAAAATTTTAAATTCAACCCTTCATTTACATTTTTGACATTCTCACTTATTTAGCAAATAAAAAAAAAAAAACAATAGACAGACGCCCATTGTAGACACACCTGTCTCCAGAGACAGGTGGCTAGGGTTGGCACCACTCTTTGGAGAGAGACAGCCCGTGTTGGCGCACCCCAAAATAAATTAAATTTTTTTCGTCTTTTGTGGCAGATATTTAGCAAAATATATATATATATATATATATAAGCAAGATAGTTACCAAAAATGAAAAAATCCCGCCAAAAACTTCTTTCCAAAAATGGCACTATGTTGTTTATGCTTGACACACTATTTTGAGCCTAAAACCAGGTTGTATTAGTGAGTCAATAATTGGGCATGGTTTTGAACACAGTTTAAAGTACAAAACTGGCAAAACCAGCACAGAACACGGTGATGCATTCCGCCATATTCAAATTTCAAAAAAAATCAATTCCAACAGTTTTGGTAAGAACATGGGTTTGTTTGCTTTAAACTAGGTTGTTTTGTGTATTTACAATGCGGTATTCTTAAGAAAATCCAAAATCAGTTTTCAAATTATTATATTCAATTCGTTCTCATATTTTTACTTTAAACATTTCAATATATTTATTCAAAAAATGATCTATATGGGCCAATAACAAACAAAGCAGATTTAAAAATGAACAAAGATTTGAAATACAATAAATCTGAAATGTAATATTATTGATATTATAATACACGTCTTGGGAAAATGAAACGGCTGTTGCACTTGGAAAGAGAAACGGTCCCAGTAATAATAGTAGTATAAATTTCTTCTCAATCTTCTGTTTGCTTGCTGTTGTTTGCAGTTATATTCGCATACTCTTTAAGCTTGCAATCATCCACTACTCATACTCGAAGGCTGAAACTAATGTATTTGCATGGGGGCTTGGCATATCTGCAGTTGCAGTGATGTTTTCCTCTACAAGTATGACAGCAGTTGATATAGACAGAGATTAGGAAGTAAACAATTTATATTAGAGGTGAATTCTTTTTTGCTATCACTTCCCCTTCAACATCTTCTCTTTCCATTTCAGAAAGGTTGTTCAATCTTCTAATGCTTATTTATTAGTATTGTATAATGGGTAAATTCTTCTTTTGCATTTATCTATCAGAGCAATATATTGCAAATCTTAATTTCCAGAAGTAAAAATGAAAAATATTTCTCATTGTGTTTATGTTTGACTGTAATTAAAGAGATTATGCAAAATTTTCAACTAAAGAAAATAAATTCTTTCATATATGTTTTTTTTTTTGAGGCCGCATACGTGATACCCTCCATCCTTATATCTTTAAACACATTTAGCGACATATAAACATTATATTTTGATGATATTTACTGAAGAACAGGAACAAAAGGAATAGTTCAACATTCAGACTCATTGGTGGACACAAAAGTATGAAGGCAGATTCATGTTAATCTCCCCAAAGTGTAAAATGAATAGTAGCTCATCTTGAACATATTTTCAAATTAACATGTTAAAAATTCCGAGATTTCAAATAAAAACATAAATGTCAACATTTTTTTTCGAATCTCATCAGATTTGATCATGTATTTCGAAAAAAATTGAAATTTGACCAGATCAGAATTTTGATGTTAAAATATTACAAAATTTGAAATCAAACTAAAATTGAAGATCTGTACGAAAAAGAGTAATAGAGGCACAGTATAACTATAATTCAACTTAAATGTGGTGAGATTTGAAAGAACAATTCATTGATGTTAAAAAAAAATTCGAATCTCTTAAAAAATTCGAATCACCAGATGTGAACATGAACGTCAAAAAAAAAAAACATTTGATTTGACGAGTTCTTACAAACAACCACATCTTTGACTTAAAAAAAAAAAAAAGGTAATAGATGCAACGTTTCAGAAAATTAGGGTACAGATAATAGAGGAGAGAAAGCATTTCAAAGATTTGAGAGAAGAAAATGGAAGACGGAGGGCTTAAGGCGGCAGGTTATGAAACCCTAAGTCTTATTTTTCTGTGTTGACAGATAGAAGGGAGCATTTCAAAGATTTGAGAGAAAAAAATATGGGCTAAAGTGATTTCGAGAATTGTGCGGAAGAAAATGGAAGAGGGAGTGATGGAGGCGTCCGTGTGGAATGATATGTATATCCATGTCACCAACGATTTAATTTCAGTAATAGAGCCGATTTTGGGCTTATGTTATTGGGCCTGATAGATTTAATTTAGTTGTTTTCGTGGTATAAAATTGCTTATTCAATCTATCCTAAAATGGATCATATGTATATAGATTTAAATGAGCCTGATAGATTCAATTTAGAGTTGTAACATAATTTTTTGGCTTTTTATATGCCCAAAATAATTACTCAATCTATCCTAAAATGATTGTTTATGTATTGTTTGGGCTTTTCTTAGGTCCAAAATAATTACTCTATCTATCCTAAAATATCATTTTAGGGACTTTTTTGGGCTTTCTCTATGTCCAAAATAATTACTCCATCTATCCAAATCCATATTATTGGCCTTTTATTATTTGTCCAAGTGCTAATATTGATTTTTTAAATGTTTTTTATTTATTATTATTTATTTTATTAGTTGTCATTTATAAATTGTTCTGTAGAAAATGCTCATTCGCAACAGTATAGTATTGGGGGTTCTATTTGTGTTCTATATCCAAATTCAACTATCATCACTTACACTTAACTAAATATGGTTCAATTCCGATTCTTAACCAAATATTTACGTTTGAAAGAAATAATGTTTTTCATTACATCCCATGCATTGCACGGGTTAATGGCCAGGAAACATGTGTTGCTTTCTCTAGAGTTACCAATCCTAAATGTCTTCGAGTTTTAATATGTTAATGGTAGTACTGATTGTAAATCCTCAACTACAAATATTGTATTTAAAGAAGCATTCCAAAATTTATAATTTTTTTTTATATATCTCATTCTCAATTATTAAATTTTGTTTCTTAATTTTGAACTTTTAATTATTTGTTTCATTTTATTATATCGAACTCATAATCTATGTAATGAATTTCTTAATTTTTTATCTATAAAAACATAAATATAATCTAAATTATATTAATATAGTACGTGCATTGCACGGGTGCATTTCTAGTAATAATAATAACAACATAGGCAGCCCAATGGCGCCACTCTTTGGAGAGAGGCAACCAATGTTGACTCCCCATAAAAAAATTTGAATTTTTTTTTTCAATAACTAAAATTTAATTGGGGGGGGGGAGGCAAAATGTCACTTTTATTAAGGGCACTATGATCATTTTGCTGGGAAGAGGGTGGTATTTAGCATTTTAGTTGGCGGTCTTTAGCACCACTCATCGTTATGATCTAGTCAACCGACAAATTTTTAAGGGCAAACTACACAAATGGTCCCTGTAGTTTTAGTGTTTTTTGCAATTGGTCCTTACACCTCGCAAATGGTCCTTGTACCGAGACATTTTACCCAAATGGTCCTTCCGTTAAACTCTGTTAATTTTCTACCGTTAAGTGCGCACACGTACCACACACGTGCATATGTGAATGGGTAAAATAGTCATTTCATCTTAAAAAGTACAGGGGCCAATTCTGAAATGATTAAAATCAAAGAAAATCAACAATTAAAGCCAAAATCAACGTCAACCTAATTCACCATTTCTAACCCTAACCCTTGGCACAAAATCCCCATCAGCTCTTCCCCAATTCACCATTTAGAATCCCACTCCGCCGCCTCTTGACGGACCTCCGAACCGCGGTCCGGTCCGGCGAGGCGAGCCGCACTGGGCGTGTCTCTCCGGTGGCGGCTTTGGATTGGTAAAGGTCGAAGTTGGTGGAAAATGCGGCCATCTCTCGACGGTAGTCGCATTTTATCAAAAAGTTTGTTCTTAGAAGGGTTGGGTGGGACCCGTCAATCTTTTATCATATTTCTTTCGCACTATCCATTCTTTGGTGACTTAAGGGCCCTTGCTCATCAAGTTGAGGAGTTCCCTCCGGAACCATTGGAAGAAAAGAAAAATCTGATCTTTGGCATTAAGTTACTATAGGAAGCCGAGGACATGGTGGCTTTAAATCTGTTGAGGAATTTGTTGAATAATAGAGAGAATCATAACTGTACATTCGAGTTGCTACCTTCAAAGATTTGTGGAGAAAATTCTAATTGCCTTGAAGAGGAATAGGCCACTTGCGGAAATTGCTCCAAAGATTTGAGGGACGATGTGACTAGATGGTGAGTATTGCAAATTACTTACTTGGTATTTCCCTTTCTCAATCAAGACGGTTGCTTCGATTCTCAAAGGATTTCAAGACAGTCTGAAGCTCGAGGCACTGGAAGCGCCCAAAAATAATTGAAAGAGAAAACCCTAATGTTCTATTTCATCTCGGCATCGTTAATGCGAGCGAGAGAAAGTTGGATCTTGCTCTTTATTATGCAAACAATAGTAAAAGTTGAAGTGGGTTTAGCGTTAAGGGATGGATTCTTTTAGCTCGTATTTTGTCACTCAAAACGATATATTGATCTTGAAAACATAATTAGTCTTTGCTATAGATGAGACAGGAAAGTGGGATCAGGGGGAATTGCTGCGAACCAAAGCTAAGCTGCAAATTGCACAGGTTTTTACCTCCTCCGTTCTACTTCTACCTCACAGCATTCCTTTTTTACCTCCTCCGTTCTACTTCTACCTCACAGCATTCCCCCCACAACGATATTTTGAATGTCGCAGATGAGCATCCCGGTGGTGCAGAGTAAAGAGTCGACCCTATTCTTCATTTTTACCTCCATTTTTGGCAAATTTAATTTGCCATTTTGATTGTTGATTGATTCTTTGTGACCCTTCTTTCATTAAACATCTTGAAAAGTATGTGGAGCCTGGATATTTGCCTTTCACGGAGAAAGACGTTAGGAATTTGCTTCAATCATTTAGGAAGGTGGATCCGGAGGATGAGGGCATTGACTTGTTGAGAATGTGCAGAAACATCAAAGACAAAGACCCCAATTTCCAATTTGAATTTACACTAGATTCGAACAACCGATTGGAGAACATTGCCTGGTCGTATGCCTCGTCAATTCAGTCATATGACGGAGGGCCAATTTTACAGTTTCACAATTGGTCCCTGTACTTTCAAAAGCAAAATGACTATTTTACCCCGTCTAAAATGCACGTGCAATGCACATGTCAAGACTTAACGAAAAAAATTTAACGGAACTAGACGGAGGGACCAATTGCGTTCAATTGATTGGTATAAGGACGATTGGCAAAAAAAATTTTATACAGGGACGAATTGCAAAAAACACTAAAACTACAGGGACCATTTGTGTAGTTTGCCCAATTTTTAATCAACTTTTTGTCCACCTTCTTCTTTTTGTCCTAGTCAATACTGTACACTAACTAATAGGGGGCCGGGCCTGCAATTGGATTGGGAACTTGGTCATTGCTTTCATTTGGAACCACCTTGGCTTCTATTGGTACTTATTAGTGAAGCAACATTAACAACAAATATACAAGGAAAATTACAAGTCAATATTTGGTTTGTTTTGAGCTGCACCACCTAATTTGTCGCAAAAATAGGTACCAAATTTTGAATACAAAATCTCAATCACTAATTGTCTATTCGTTAATAGTTTAATTTTTAAGTCGCATTACTGAATGATGCAATATATACATTTACAAACAATTATATGCATTTTTGTATGAATAGTATCACTGAGTGTGCGTGTGTTGATTTGACAGAGTTGTAATGATAACAAGTATTCTTTTTACATATTCTTTTGGACTACAATATACTGGTTGCCATACATGACATATGACCCACGAAACTTTTCATTTTTTTATTTTTATTTTTTCGGAAATATCACGGACAAAAATAAAATGAAGCAGAAAATTATTTTGCTTAACTTTAATAAATGAAGTCGAGACTTGTGTTGGACACAATTTTCGCAAGACGAAATTGCCCCGTATTAGTACTAACGGTTCTTGACAATCGTCCCTAAGATGCAACGACTTTTCAATCAGCATTCCGGCGAACTTGATCGGTGTTTCTGAACTTCCAAGACTCTAGAAGGGAATATATGCAACAATATGATAATTCTGACTAACAGACTAAATGCTCAGGATTTCGGTGTTAAGAACTGTCAATCCGGGGGGTCTATTTATATTTACTGAAGAGTTGTGGTGCCTTTCTGCGAATAGACACAATTTTAAATCTGGCGAATCTGGACCGTCGGATCACACCTGATCGTGTAAGCGCGATCCAGCGAATTGGTTCGCACTCTAACTGCTGCGCAACCACCCCTAACTGCACCCGTTCGATTAGTAACGATAACCGCCGAACCACTTGAACCATAACCACCCTGAACGTACCTGGGCCATCCCCCGAGCTGACTGAGCCACCCAGCTAGTTAAGCTGAACAAAAGTTTAAGGCTCTTTAGCTCCTAGTGACGATGCGTACGTGTGAAGTGCAAAGTGCGCCTCTAAAGCGCCCATTGCGACCTCGCACCATCCTCGCAGCTGCTTGTGCTAGCCAAAAGCTAGCCCAAGAGACATCACCAAGTTGGACCTTGGAGGAGACCACTTGAATGCTTCCTCCTAGAGTGGGCCAATTAATAAGGTGCATTTAATCACCTTTTTTATTCAATGTGGGATATGACTTTTCATATTCCCATAACTCTTCAATTACCAATGTTAAGTTGCATACTTTAATCATTAATATCTCATTCACCCGAAATTAGTTTTGAGATAATAAATATATATACTATCTTAATCTACTCGAAACGTAGATTTCAATTTTGCAACTTGTTTCCATTTTTAATAAACGGTACCAAACTAAAAACTTGGTCAAATATTGGTCAAACACCAATTATAAAACTAATTTCCAACAAACAAGTATTCTTTTTACATATTTTTTGGACTACAATATACTGGCTGCCAGACATGACACATGACCCACGAAACTTTTCATTTTTTTATTTTTCTAATGGTATTAATAGTGAGGTTATAATTTGAGAGAGCTTCAGTGCACCATGATTAATTCACCCCTTTGGATCGGTCACGTACATGTGTCATTTATTCAGAGCTTATCAAATTCGTGAAAAATAATATTTTCATTGACTAGTCCCAAGAAACTTCAATGTTTTTCCAGTTATCTAGCTATTCCATACGTTTAAAATAAAATTTTAAAAAATACCTTTCAACAACAATTTTATGAAAAGATATTTAATTACGTTACAAGAATAAAGAATATACTAATGAATATTTATATAAGCTTGGAATTTCTCTATGAACTTTTGAAACACTATTGGCTGTTGAAATAAACTATACACAAGTAAATGGGTTGATTCATTCGCTTGACCATAAGTTTTTGTGTTCATCGATTTACTTAGTGGAATGTCTCATGTTTGATTCTCATCATATATAGACTTAATATCGCTACAGGAATAGTCTCAGTCCCAGTGTAAACTTGTGGAAGACCAAAATAATAAATAAATAAATTATACACTAGTAGCTTTAAAGTTGCAAGTAAAATACATATTTTAAAGTTTTCTATACAAAGAGTATAATGGATGTCGGTTATCAAGATAAATAAAAATATAAATTGGCAAAAAATTGATCAAATTAATATCGAGTAATGTTATGTGCACCTAAAGTGTGCGCTAAATGTGTACCAAAATTACACTTAGCATCTTTTGGTTCGTCAGAGATTTTTAAGTGGTAGGACCCATAAATTATTTAACCAATCAAAAAATATCAAATATAATTTTTGATACACATTTGGTGCACATTTTAATTAAACACCGCATTACTCATATCTTATTAACACACCAAATCTATTCCAAGGTACTTAAAAATATAGGTATAGAATATAGCATGTACAAATAAAATAAATGATTAATATATAATTTTGTCCCTGAATTTTTCTAATACTCTTAATTTGGTTATAGATGTTTTAATTTTTTTATATTGGTACTTAAACTCACATTTTGCTGTCTTATTAGTCCCTCATATAGTTAAGTTAAACATAATCGTTAAAAATTTCTTAAAATGCCAAATATATCCTTATTTAAGTCTGAATGGGATGCCTAAATATTCTGGCATTCTGGTGGGAATGGAAAATACTTTTCCCTCATTTGTATTTATTTATCCTCTTACTCTCACCGTATACTCTCTCTTCTCTCTCTCTCTAACTCGAACAGAATCTTTAAAATTTGTCTTTGCCTACATTCTCAATGCATTTCTCTCTCCCTCTGTTTCTTTTTGTATAACTTCTCTGTTCACGCGATCACCGACAGTCTCCCTAACTCCCAACCCAACACACACACATAGCGAAAAGACCCCAACCTGTTCCTCTCGGCTGCCTACAATACGACCAAAGGCGACCTCTTCAGTCCTTTCTCTTTCTTTCCCTAATCTTCCGGGAAGATGATAGAGGGTCAAAGATCATCCACTGTTACAGATTCTAGGGTTTTTGCTGCTACTGAGCTCCTGTCAATTAGCAACACCCAGGTTCGTGGTTGAAAAGAACAACTTGATTGTTACTTCGTCTGATTCCATAAAGGGCAACCACGATAGTGCGATTGGAAACTTTGGTATTCCTCAGTACGGTGGCAGTATGGCCGGTACTGTAGTTTATCGCAAAAATAACCGAAAAGGGTGTCGCGCCTTTGATGAATTTGGGATTTCTTTCAAGTCCAAGCCTAGTTCTTTGCCCATGTTTGTTTTGCTCGATCGTGGAGGCATCAATTTGCCAGTTTGTCTGTTTTTTGATTTAATTTAAGGTCCTGAGCTACTTGATTGGCCATTGGAAGTACTCTTTTCAAGATCTTGATAGATTTACTTCTTGTTGGTGTTTAATTGAAGTTTGAGGTTAAGAATTGGGACTTTAAGAGATACCTTTTTTTTTTGTTTTGCTTATTGTCTGTTCTGATGTGATTTTTGGAGGTGCCCTTTTGGTAATTTTGATGAACTAGTGTTGTTTTTTTTTCCTTTTTTGAACAGTAATATTTTTTGCTTTCACTGTCCATATTTTAGTCTGTGCCTAGATTATAATGGTTGATTATTGAAGCGTCCTTTCGTCATGTTAGTTATTTTGGCTGATTTTTGCTACTTGTGTTGTTTTTCTTTATTTTAAGTGGATTGTTTGGTTGATTGAGGGGCAATGAGTTTGGTAGCTATTCCCTGGGATTTTATTTGTTTTGAATTAGGTGCTGTTGTGAAGTTGGGTTGTCATATTCAAGTGCATAGATCTGTTTTGGGATGTGATTGGTACTAACGTTGATACGATCTTCGTCAAAGATTTTCGACGAATCACGATTTTATGCTGAACAAAAGCTAATATCAAGGAAGTGGATTGAAGGTGACACCTCAACCCGATGAATCAGTCCAAATACGAATTTTGGCATGTACAACTGCAATCCGATAATTGAGACGATCACGAAACTTGGTATAATGATTTTCGTCACAATTGGTATTACATTCTAATGGTGGCGAAAATCATTATACCAAGGTTCGTTGTTGTTTTAATTATCGAGTTGCGGCTGTACATGCCAAGGTTCGTAGTTAGACTAATTCATCGGGTTGAGGTGTCACCTTCCATCAACTTCCTTGATCTTAGCTTCCATTCCGCGTGAAATCCTAATTCGTCGAGAATCCTTGGCAAAGATCGTATCAAATGTCCATGTTGCGACTTGTCTTTGGAGTTTGTTTCCCATTGTACTAAAGAAAGTGCAGAAAATAAATTCAGTCATAGAGAGAGAGAAGAGGTAAGTATACGGTGAGAGAGGGGAAATTTTTTTTTTTAGTGAGAGAGAGGATGAAATGAGAGAGGGGATAAATAAATACAATAGAGATAAAACTATTCTCCATTTTCACCAGAAATAAGTCCATCTAGGCATTCCAGTCATCCTCACATAAGGGTATATTAGGTATTTTAAGAAAATTTTAACGATTCTGTTTGACTTAACGGCATGAGGGACTAATAAGGTAGCAAAAGGTGAGTTCAAGGACCAATGTAATAGAATTGAAACATCTATGATCAAATTAGGAATATTGAAAAATTCAGGGACTAAATTATGTATTAATCCTAAAATAAAACGAAACTTGGAGTACGTGTTTTAAACTATAGAAAACGCCAAACATGGTCAATACTTTTTCTTTGCGGAATATTTTATCATCAGAGAGAAGAAACCGCTTCGCTATATATATTGAAGTCGGTGAAACAGCCTATGGTCACTGGCGGATCCACCTTACAGCATCTCCAATGGTGAGAACTGGTTCTTAGTTTTAAGGTGGACTCTATTTTGCCACCTAAGATTTTTACTCACTATTTTATTTAAGAACTAATCTCCCTAATGTTTGGTTCTTCAACTTGATTTTTAGGTGGGCTCTACAATGCCACCGAAGATTTCCACTCACTAACTCATTTATAAAAGACAAAAAACATTTTCAAAAATAAATACCTTATAAAATAGTACTCTCTCCGTTATTAAATTATTGTCTGGATTGATCCGACACACCGATTAAAAAAGGATTAATATACAATTTGGTCCCTGAACTTGAAACTTTTTCCTGATTAGGTTTTAGTACTATGATATTTCCTATTGTGGCACTTGAACTCAACATTTTGTCGAACGGTTAGTCCTTTATCTAACGGAAATTAACAAAAACGTTAATTAATTTTTTAAAAGACCAAAATACCCTTATTTGTTTCACGAATTCGAATCCACGTGGATTATAATGATGACATGGAATACCCATGCTAATGAATGTCATTTTTAAGACTAGAATACCCCCAAATTTGTGGATGAATTTCTCCATCTATGCGGCCTATACACGGCCTGCAAAATTCACCTTCAATATCCAACAAAACTGGATCACAACCATCATAATTGGATCAAAACTGGATCAAAACTGTATCTCCATGGCAACCTGCTTCACTTCTATTCCTCCATCCCAAGTTGAAAATCCATCGCAACCATCATAAATTGCAAAACAAAATTGATGAAAAACTTATAAGTTAGTAATACAAAGTGAACCCAGTTGAATCTGACTCGACATTTTCAAAATCCAAAATCCCAAAGAGAACCCAACATGAGTGATAAAATTCCAAAATCCCAAAGTGAACCCAGTCGCCAACGATTTCCGCAAAGAACCTTCGAGTATCGCCCCAGGGGTTCTCACTTTTCTATTCACAGTGAAGAGGGAAAGAGTCGTTGGCTTTGAGATGGGTGCGGCGGCTTGTAAGTGAGGGCGAGGTGAGAAAATATGGGGTAGTTGAAGAGAGAGGGAGGGAGGGAGGCCGGTTGCAATTTATGGGTTTGAAGAGAGAGAGAGAGAGAGAGTGGCCTATTACAAGAACGTAATCGGCTCCATCTCAGGAGAATCCTCCGCTGCATCATTTCTTCCTCCAAATCATCCCCTTATTTTTGGAAAAAGCTTCTACTTTCTTTGCATTTTCACTTCCGAAGCTTACCTCCCGAAAAGAAGACCCCAGCAAGTGGGTTCACAACCGGCTGACTCCACCACGTTTTCTCAGTCCACAAAGGTACAACCTAAGATCTAGATTGGCCGAAGTGTCTTGCGATGTTTACACTTGATTCCTCCGCCTCAATGCTTCAACCAAGATTCGTTCCATGACGAACTCCGATTACTTCGCGGACTTGAAAACTTAAATAAAGCCCAAATTAGATCCGATCGCTGTTTGTCGTCGTCCTTGGCGAACTCCAATGATTTCGTCGAACCAAGAAAACCCTTGAATCGATCCAAATCTATCTCTCACTACCCACAGAACCAGGTAAGATTGGTCCAATTTCATGGCTTCAAAACCCGAATGGAAGGTCTCTGTTTGTCGTCGTCCATGGCGAACTCCGATGATTTCGTCGGACTGAGAAGCCCTAAAAGAACAGTCTAGATTCTCATGACCCACAAAACCCAGTCAAGAATTGTTCGAATCCAAGGTTGTGAAAATCGCAAGGATGACGATGTCGGCGAGGACGATGGTGACGATGTGCTTTGATGAAACATGTTTGGATTCAAGGGACTGTGAGAGAGATGGTGGAAGGGTTTTGAAGGCTAAAAGTTAAGAGAATATAAGTTGATTATTTTGACCAAAATTCTTTTTTTTCCTTTTCCTTTTTTTTTTATTTATATTTTCCCTTTAGCCCAAATAATCCATCTAAGCATAATTGTCCACGTGGAATTCCAATGAACATTAGTCAAGGGTATTTTAGTCTTATCAATAATAAAATAACGCCTCAACTGCCGGTTAAGGGACTAACTGATTACCCAAAACCTCAGTTTAAGTACCAAATTAGGAAATGTTTAAGTTTAGTAACCTAGGTAGGAAATATTGGTAAGTTTAGGGACCAAATTGTATATTAATCCATTAAAAAAATATTTGATTCATTATTAATATTAGTATTTGTATAATTTTTTATTTTTGCCCCTAACAAAAAGTTATTTTTGAAACTTGGAATCATGATTACTAGATTTTCCTTCAATAATTTTGAAATTTGAAATATGTGTAATAGTTTAGGGGTGTGTTCTATTCTGGATCTCATAAATTAAAGAGTAAAAATTGTAAGGGCAAAATGGTAAAAATATTTTTCTAAAAATAACAGTTACAAACAAGATAATTTTTTAGAGAAAAACGAAAAGGAAAAAAAAAGACAATAATTTAGGGATGGAGGGAGTAGTGTTTTGGAAAGGTACACGACTCAATTATTTTTTTTCCTTCTTAGGTCAAGCATAGCAGTAACAATGAGGTAGAGACCAGTGATAAATTGTGATTTTTAAGCTTTTTAAGCAATAGTTAAAATTTATAATTTCACTAAAATATTTTTTTGGATCCGCCACTGTCTGCCTATGGTACATATCATCTCAAGCAATAGTTAAAATTTATAATTTCACTAAAATATTTTTTTGGATCCGCCACTGTCTACCTATGGTACATATCATCTCACTTTTCTAATTCTTGAATCCTCCAAATCTTTTAGTGATATGGTAAGAATGTCAATAACAGTCAAATTTAACTAATCGCTATAATGTGGCATGAAATATTACCTTATTCTATAATTATAGCAAATTAATATGTGTATATATAAGTATAATACCAAAGGTTAATAAATAATTATAACCACTAAATAGGACAATTATATTCTATTAGCTATTAGTATAGAGGTTACTTATCCAATACAAGTAATTGAAAAACTACTCATAGTGAATTAACTATTACTATTACTCCCTCGTTTCACCAAATAATTCACATTTAAAAAGTCTAATTATTAATGGATATATTAGTGTTATTGGATTTTATCATAATTATAAAAATACTTAAGCACAACCAAGATGATTACCACACATGTGAGAGTAAAGATAAAATATTATGAAAATTGTAAGTATAATTTTTTGAAAGTTGACTCTTAAAGTGAAACATTCAAAAATAGTATAGTAACTCTTTCTTGAAATGGTGGGAGTATATTACTCTCTCCGTCCCTAAATTATTGTCTTGTTTTTCTTTTTTGTCCGTCTCTAAATAATTGTTTTGTTTGAAATTTTTATTTTTAGGACATCATTTTTACCATTTTACCCTTACTTTTTCTTCCTACTTTAATTATGGGTCATATGCTCATGGACATTAAAATAAACTAAACATTATACCAATATTAATAATCAATTCAATTATTTTTTTCTTAATCCGTGTACCGAGTCAAACAAAACAATAATTTAAGAACGGAAGGAGTAGTTAGTAACACAAATAGTCAATGAATAGGTACATTTTAATATTAGCTTAAATCGACTATAATACATAAGATTACAAAATACACTAACAATACATCTTTAGCTATTGTTGGAGAAACTTAAAGGTACGTTGTTTCAGTCCTCACTCTAATTTGGTGTATTTAGGTTGTTATAAAGTCCTATCAGTAACAAATAGTATAATTTATTTAAGAGGCTATTATTTTTATTTTTTAAAGAAAAAGAAAAAACTAAGGTTGGATATGTCGGTAAAACAAATCAAGCGTGTACATTGTATGAGTGCAAATACTAGTATAACAAGAAATAAGGTGAATAAACAAAATATCAAAGCAATTTCATTGAAATCTTATTTTACACCAAATTACTTCATCACAAGGAAAGAGGGTGAACCAAAAACTATTTTGCAATATATCTAGCTAGCTACTTCCATCCATCAATGTTCCTAAAGTAGCTCTAGCTACACAAATTCCCAACAACAATTAATGAGGTCATTATTAATTTATGGATATATATATATATTAGAAACACAACTAAATTTTCTAACACATTCAATCCAAGCATGCATGAGAAAACCAACAAAGGAATAGTTAAATTAGCTAAGGGCTTTCATGAAACTCGATCATTGAGGTTTGAAATTTGCTTTGGGGGAAAATTTATTCCTCACTTAAGTTCGATGTGGTTAAATTATATATCCTTTGATTATGTAAATTTGTCGAGGTGTGTGCAAACTAATTTGGACCTAAGCCAAAGGAATGAAGATGGAGATAAAAAGAAGAAGAAGAAGAAGAGTGGTGTTAATTATGTGTGAGAGAGAGAGAGAGCTTAAGAATTGAGATTAACCTGTAGACAGAGTGAGATCATTTATTTTGGTTGGTACTTTGTTGGGTTAGGTTTTCTTCAGGCAGCTACCTTACTAACTAAAAAGCCCAACAACAACTAAGTGGGTGAACCAAACGCTACCTTACTAACAAACGGCCCGTTACTGTTTCAATCAGGAAAAATGATACTACTTGTAGCATTTATTATTAGCATTGAGCAGTGGTGATAGTGTCTGATAGTGCTAATCAGATTTAATTATACGAATAATTAGTCAAGAAATGAAACTTAGATTAGATTAGATTAGAGATGGTCAACTAATTAGATCTAGGGTGGTGGGTCTTGTTCCCCAATCCAATCAATGTGATAAAGGCCAAAAGGGCTTATAGATGTGGTCCACGTAACTTACAAATCTCAGACAAAACATTTCATGGGCCATATCCACTTTGACCTTTCCGACTTAAAATACATTTGAAACGTTAATGGCACGCACCAAATTCTCTCACTCACACCTATAGCAATCTCTATGTTAAATAAAATAAAGATATATTGATCAATTTTTTGCAAATAATATATATGTAGGCAAATTGTATTCCGGGCTCTTGTATTACTATAAGATTTAGTATTAGTATTGTTGAATCAAATTTACTTAGATCTTTACATTGTTAGATCAAAACTCTCTCAATGTAATAAATTTGATGATCTATCTACTTTAAGTATTTATTTCTGTCATCAATCTTAGTAATCTGAAAGAGTATGAAAATACTCTTGATCTTTTTATTATATCTTTGTGATTCTGACTTTTAAAAGTAGTGTATATATTTTCCTTATTTAGGTTTTTATCTTTTGTAATTTTATAGTTTATATTGACTAACAACTAATAGTTTATATTTAGTATAGTTTTGTTATTTAGGTAAGAATCTCAAGGAGGAATGGACTCTTGGAAGATATGGAAAGAAGGATCTTAAATTCAGGAAGTGATTGAATCCTTGTCAATCAAGGAATTTTGAATGGCTATAAAAGGAGTCCTCCGCCTCCATAAGTTGTACCGATTTGAAGAGAATTAATATAGCATTATTAAGAGAGAAATCATTGAGAGGTTTAGTGCATGTGTCTCGAAAATCAGGGATTGATTCTTCGAGATTGTTTTGTGTTTTTGTAAGTTCTTAGTTTAGAACTCGGGTTTGATCTTTTAGTTACTATTTTCTTTTCATTGTAAGTGTTTATTCACAACTTGTTTTCTAGCAAGGTGTGCTTTTATGAAAAGGTTCCAGCAAGATTTTTCTTGCTGAAGTATTAATTATTCCGCTGCATTTATATTCTGTTCTTTAAAAATAAGTTTTCAGGAAAAAGTTGTTTGCATTGTTGTGTTGGCACTTGTGTGCACAACTGTACACACAAGTCATCGCACATCTGGTTAACAGTCCTAGCTACAATTCTTTCATAATCTATCTGGACAACAATATAGTGATATTTCTCTGTGTGACTTCATTTTATAGGGGTAAATTCGAACCGGTTCCCTTTAGATAATTTTCAATCGCTAAAGTCTACCATAATTGTTTTTAACCGAAAAATGAAAATTTTTTTGCGAAATATCATCTATGCCCTCGAAAAACACGGAACAGTGCACGCTATGCATCGCAAAAATAAAAAACGATGCATCTCAACACAACACGATACACATAAAAACACGGAACGACAAATTGTGCATCACAAAATAAAAAATGATGCATCGCAATACAAGACAATGCACAAATTACATTTTTTCACTTGCGATGCACAAATTAATAACACGTACGATGCGATACACGTACGCATTACATCGAACCACAAAAACAAACTAACCATCTTCACTTTAAAAACACAACAATCTTCACTTCAAATGGAGCAATAAATCTTAAAATCCTTCAGAAATTTTGCAAAAACCTTTGAAAACATTATGATATTCTATTGGTTATAGTCCAAATGGTTGCTGCATCGTCATTCAGAGACGTCCTCAATCTCCAACAAATTTGTAAGATGTTTTACGATACCTGAATATCAGGTTAGTATTGCTGAATACATTTTAGTGATTCAAAAACAGAGTAAAAATATCCTGAATAGTGTTAGTACCAACATCATCCATCCGCTTGCACAAACATTTTTTCAACAAATCAATAGGTTGTGTAACGTCTACTGCTACTTACGGTTGGTCAGTCGAGTCGGATCTGAGTTCCAAGAAGCACTCACACATATCTTTTAGCAAAAATCTTCACGAAAAAAGTTTGAATCCAGAATTTTATATGATCGCAGATACGTAATAAAATTTAATAAATGTACTTTTTATTTAGCAAAACTTTACATTTTTCGTGTTATTCCTCTCTTTTTATGAATCTGTGCTGATAAACATTGTGTAATTTCAATCTTTTTTGAAATTACGTTTGCGATGCACACGTTTTGTGCATTACAATGCACAAAGTTGTACAATAAAAGTACTATTTTTGTGTATCACGATGCACATCCACTGTATAATATGTGCATCATGAAGTCAAATTCTCTATTATAATCTCAATAATATTTTTTCAGCTATGCGAAGTACACTTGATCTGTTTCAACAGGTTTGTAAACAAATTACTTTCTATTTTGCTTGTTTTGTGGACCTTTTTACGCTAACTTTAATTTCTGAGTAGTATTAGAGATGAATTGTATTCTTGATAACTTTTGTAATAACAATAGAAATTAATAAAAATTACAATTATTATAGTTGACGATGTATAAAACAACACTTCACGATGCACACATTATATTGAAATAATACTGTTATAATTAACAATGCACAAAATTATATTTGACGATGCACATTTCTTAACACAAATTCACAAAATTACATTGATGATACACATTTTATACTGACGATGCACATTTCTTAACACAAAAATCAAAAATTATATTGACGATGTATAAAAAAGCACACATAACGATGCACAATTTACACTTAAAAAATGTCATTTGTTGTTACGGGAGCAGTTTTGGAACAAATAGTCAATTTATCACTTAAAATTGACTTAAGCGGTTGAAAACAGTTATAGTTGATTTAAGGGTTTGTAAATTGTCTAAAAAGGATCGGCCCGCAATTTTTTCTATTTTATATCCTGCCCTTTGTCTTGTTTGACTTGAATTACTGATTAAAAAATTAGTTAATTTAATTATTAATATTAATATAGTGTGTAGTTTACTTTAATGCATATGTGTATGTGAACCATAATTAAAGTAGGAAGAAAAACTAAGGATAAAATTGTAAAAGTATTGTCCTAAAAAAAAAGTTCTGATTGTAATATATATATATATATATATATATATATATATATATATACACACACACACCGTAAACACATTGAGTAACAAGAATCTCGTAATCAGGCCCGGTCCTGGGCAAGTGCAAAGTGATACACTGAACAGGGCCCCAAAATTTGAAGGGCCCAATTCTTATATATATGTATTATATATAGGCTTTTTACAACTTTTTTATAGATAAAACAAACATTAGTTCACTTGATAGAGTGGTGGCTCGATGTGGGTAAGTATTTTTAACCATCATTAGGTTATTGGTTCGAATCCTACAAACTGACCTTTGATATTAAATAATACAATAATATTTTTTTTTCAAGATTTGTACTTTAATTATTAAAAATCTATTTTATTTGACATGAAGGTACAGAGATCAATCCCTGACATTTTCATAAAAATACGTTTTTGTCATTTTCGCTCAAAACATCAATCATTACAAGATCAAATGAAAACTTATATATACAAACATATATATATATATATATATATATATATGTATATGTATAAAATCTTGCTCTTATATTTTGTGTCCCAAATTTGAAGGGGCCTAATTTCATGGAAATTTGTAGCCTTGCTTTATTTTTTATTTTTGGAAAAAATTGATTATGAAGACCTAATTGAATATTTTGCTTCAAGAAATTTGAAATGATGATACTTTTCAAAGAAAAGTCCTATATTAGTTTGGAGTTTTAAGGATTTTGGTACTTCATTTCTAGGAAAATAATTTTAATATGATAATATTATAAAATATGTAACATATCTTTAATTTTTGGTAATTGTCTTTTATTAATTCTAGGATCTAAGTTTAAATCTAGCACAGGGCCCCCAAAATGTCAGGACCGGCCCTGCTCGTAATAAATTATTTTATAGAAAGTGGATATAATTGACCTCAAAATAGGTGGTTATAACATTTATTGAATCAATTGCTCTGCGTTTTATATAGAGACATATGGTCGATAGTAGGTAGTAAATTGATTATTTCGTCAAATAATAAAAGTGGAGAAACAAACAAACTCATAAATAGCGACTTAGGCCGCGGAAGAAAAAATGATCGTTTAGCTAGGAAAGAGTCATATATCCAGTTGTAAATTGATTATTTCAATTCAAATAATAAAAGTGGAGAAATGGACAAAGCTCATCATAATGTCTAAGAAATAATACTCCAATAATAAGCGCTAGATAGAAGTTTATCAAATAAAATACTTCGTAGTATCTATCTATATGTGTGTTATAGTCTGTCAGACTCAAGAGTAAGGACATTTGGATGTTCAAGGATGGCAACTACTAGTAAGGAGTAATTAAAAAATAATTATCCAAAAACAGAAAGTAAAACTAAAGAAAGAAAGACAGAAATTGGGGTCATCAAATGAATGGATGAATCTAGAGTAAGAAAGGGGATAGATAACGCATAATATTTCGTGCACGCTTTGCGTTCCGAAATGGAAGTCCGACCCTTTACGCCCATTGATTCTTTCCTGGTGTCCCACTCTACCGTCCGGGACCGCCTTTGCTTCTCTTGTTTGCCTTCACATCACTCTCTCTCTCTCTCTCTCTCTCTCTCTCCCCCAATTGCTTTGTCAATTGGTAAGATTATTTATTTTAGAATTATATAATTATTTGGTTCCTTCGTTTTGTGAAAACTATGTGTTTGGTCTCTTCTCTTTAAAAAATTCATTCTGATTACTCGATTTACGTTTTTTTTGTGAGATTCCTCATTCGTGTCGTTAATGTTAAAATTTTCGTCTAATTTTTTTAAAAATGACCAAACTACCCTTACTAAGTTAGGGAGCCAAAAAATAATTAAAAAGAAAAATCACTTTTGGTGGAGCTTCAAGAAATAACCTTACTTACCCAATAAGCCCCAAAACTTGTTCCAGAGAAATTCCCAAAATGCACAGTCATGGTGAAGATATTCCACTCCCTGTGTTAAACCCACAGCTATCTTCAGTCTTGCCTCCCATTCAAGGCTTTTTTTCTTCTTCATATTCATTAGTTTCTGGTGCAACTAGTCCCAAACACTCCCATTTTCCATGTACTCGTATATCAATGGGTTTGAGCCCACTCCTTTGTTGCTGCAGTACCCCAGTAACTTCACTAAATGTCTGTGTTTTATCCTTCCGAGGGTCTTCACTTCTCTTGCAAAGCTTCTGTCCAAAAACAAATCATTTTTCCTCAGTATCCTCTTAACTGCTATGGTTTCTCCTGTGAGTAGTTCGACTCTGTAGATAGTTTATGTCCTTCCTGACCCGATTGCAAACTTGTCACTCAGATTGTTTGTGGCTTCCATGATGTCTTCCCACGTGAAACTATGCTTGTCGGAACCTTGTTGAAAGAGCGACCTTCTTTGAGCTTGGGACGAACTGGAAGAGTATGTGCACTTCACTTGACTGGCTCTTTTGATGGATTCTCTCTTCTGTTTAAAAAAGAATGTAGATCTGGTGTAGTTCGGCTCTGTAGATGGTGGAGTTTTAGCGGTCTTGACCCAGAACTGGTGATGGCAAATACAACGTAGAGGGAGAGAGAGAGAGAGAGAGAGGCGGTAATGGTCTTGACCTAGATCTGGATCGATTGGAGGTCGAGGGTCAATTTCTAGGCGAAAGCGATAGTGGTCTTGACCCAGATCTGGATCGATTGGAGGTCGAGGGTCAATTTCTAGGCGAAAGCGGTAGTGGTCTTGACCCAGATCTGGACCGATTGAAGGTCGAGGTCAATTTCTAGGCGAAACTTGTTGTGGAATCAATGGTCTATCCTTGTCTGGCTTGATCACTATTTTTATACTTTTCTTACTGTTAATTAATTGAATCTAGGGTTGTCCATTTTCTTTTTCTCCATTTCTTGCAAATCTGTGTTGGTAAGAAATGAACATGTCTGTGCTACCCAAGGAGAGGATTCTGGCAAGCTCTCTTTGGAATCCATGGCACCGGCAATCTCTTAACTACTCCTTTCGTACCTTAATTATTGTCTTGTATGACCTGACACACGGATTAAGAAAAAATAATTGATTTGATTATTAATATTGGTATGATGTGTAATTTTCTTTAATGCACATGTGTATGTGGCCCATAATTAAATTAAGTAAGAAAAAAGTAAGTGTATAATGGTAAAAGTGATGTCCTAAAAAGGAAAGTTTTCAAGTAAGACAATTATTTTGGGACGAACAAAAAGGAAAGGAAGACAATAATTTAGGGACGAAGGGAGTACTATTTTTTTTTTCCATAAACAGATAAAGAATTACAAACACAAACATATAAACAAAAAGAAAGGCAAGGGTAGTTTGAGTATTTTTTTTTTTTAAAACAGACGAAAATTATAATGGTAACATCATGAATGGGGGATTTTCACAAGTAAATGCAAATCGAGTGATCAGAATGAATTTTTTTTGATGAGGAGGGACCAAAAACATAGTTTTTACAAAGCGGAGTGATCAAATAATTATATAATTTTTTATTTTATACTGCTTACACTTAATTTATTTTTTAAAATGTATTGTTTTAATTTAATTTATCTTTTTTAAAAAATGCACCTTATCAATTTATGCATAGATAATCCTCCCTTAATTTATCTATATACACCCCTTCAACCTATTTATTTAAAAAAGACCTGCAATTACTAATTGTATAAATTAAACGCAATTTTAGTATGTGAAACAAACATGACTACACCTCAAAACAGAGTAACAAACTAGTAGTTAACTCATCCTCCAACTCTCCTAAGGTCTCGATTGGTACACGGAATTGGAATCAATTTCGCGGAATCGATTTCATAGAATTGATTAATAATGTTTGATAGTTCAAGAATTATATTTGGAATAGGAATGTATTACTAAAATCTTGGAATTGATTACTAAAATTTAAGGAATCACAATCCTGATGGAGGAGGTGATATTTGAATTCCTAATAGTTAGAATCATGTAAAAGGATAATAATATCCTTCTATTAGGTCAAAATTTGCTTTATATTTATAATTTATTTGGTTTCAACAATTTTATGACTGTTCCTTTTTACACCTCCTCGTCGTCGTTGTTCTTCGGCTCTTCATAAGGTTTTTCATAAGATTTTTCTAACTCTTATTATTTGATTTAATTTATAATAATATTTTACAATTTATGATTGTTGTGTTAATTTTCACAATCGAAGATGATGAAAAAGAAGAGTGGGTGATTGATCTGCTTGAAACTATATAAAAAAAAAATATTTTTTAAATAATATTTCAAAATTAAATATCTTAAAATAATATAGTAACTTTTTTTTTTTATGGAATATATCCAAAGACTAGGATAGAAGACAAAGCAACAAAATTCAACTTATTATTTTTTAATTTAAAAGAAAAAAAATAGGCTTAAATCGCAATTTGATCACCCTACTTTGGTAGAAAATTCATTAAGCTAACTCTACTTTTTTTTCTCTTAATTTCATCACTATATATAGCATTTTGAGTCAATAAGCTCATTGAGTTTGACTTCCGTTAGTTAAGTTGGATGGATGGATGTATGCGAAAAGACCAAAATGCCCTTTTACTCCTTTTTTTCACTCTTTTTATTCATTTTCCCCTTTCTCTCTCTCTCTCTCTCTCTCTCTCTCTCTCTCCTCGTGATTTCTCTCTTTCTTTCGGCAACGGTTTTCCATAATTGACACTACAAGCCATCGTATTTCTAGCCCAAATGTAAGCACAGACAAGACATTCTTTCTCGGAGGATTTTGGGTACTAAACAAATTTCAATTCAATGGCGATGTTTTTCAATTCATAGGTTTTTGTTTATGCTTTCTATTCCTCACATTTCTTCGGAGTTGCCGAGTTGAATCGGAGCCGACTCAGGACAAGCAAGCCCTCCTTGCTTTCATTTCTCAAGTCCCTCACGAGAATCGCATCCAATGGAAGGTGTCAGACCTCTGCTTGTACTTGGGTCGGCATCACTTGCAATGACAACAACTCCTCCGTCACCGCTCTCCATCTTCCCAATTTTTGGATATCCTATCTAAGTAATCGAAGCAATTACTGTAGATTGCGCCCTATTTAATGGGTAGGCCCCTTCTTCTGACTTTGAAGTCCTCTATCCCTGGGAAAATAAATGAGATTATCTACTCAGTTCCTAATTACCTATTTCTCCCGAAGAAGCCCATTCTTTTATATAATGCTATACCCATTTGAGCTCATGATTTGTTAGCAGGGGGAAATAAACTGCTGGCCGAAGGATATGGTGGTCCTCCACAGTCTTTATCATGTAATTCCACATTGGCAGCATATCAATATCACATTTGTATATCACATGCGACTCTTTGGACTTTAAAGTTAGTTTTTGGTGGGTCATGAGAAAGGCCCTAACTAAGTCTTGACGCTAATAGGGTGATGGTCTTTGGTGTGAGTTGTGAGTAAAATAGAAGTCCTTGTCGCTTTACACCTGAATGCTTAGAGTCAAGAACAACAATAATGAGTGTTATTAATAGACTTTTTCTGGCTTAATCGCAAGAAGAGAAAAGAGAAAGAGAAAGAGGGGGGGATCGCTAAACGGGTCATGTTGGTGGTGGTCCTGGTAGGTGTGGTTGTGGAGTTTGGAAGTGGGTGGTTATGGAGTTTGGAGGTGGGTAAATGGGAAGGGAGCTTCATCTTTCTCTGTCTCACATAGACACACAGTAACACAATAGTGAATTTTTTTGTATAGAAGATAAGGGTATTTTTGAATTTTCATAAAAGTTTAAAGTTTTTCATCTAAATAATTTGACGGAGTGATGAACGGAAATTTATGTCAAGTATAGTGATGAAATTAAGAAAAAAAAAGTTGAGTTACCTTAATGAATTTTCTGCAAAAGTAGGGGACCAAATTGCGATTTAAGCAAAAAAATAATAATAATAAATAAAAATAAATTAATAAACAAAAATAAACAAAACTTAATACGTACACACATTATTATCTCTCTCACACACAATACACACGTAATATATATAACAGAGAAAGTTCTGATCGTGTCCCCTCTTCTTCGTTACAAATCTCTCGATCTCCATACCCTCTCTCTCTTCCCCCATTTCTCTCTCTAAAACCAACAATCCCTCAGCTTCTGACTTCACTCACCAGCAACCTCTCGCCGGGATTCCAGGTTCTTTTCACTCAAATATTGATTATTTTCCCATCATTTATGTTCTGAGGCGTAATTTTACGTTTTTAGAACTGAATTGGATTGTTTTTGAGTTTAATTCGTGTTATTTGTTGATTTGCAGGATGTATGGATGGTTGGCTAGGTTGAATTTCTGGTTATTGGGAGCTCAATTTGGAATTTGTGATATTTTGTGATATTGTTTGTAATGGTGGAAATTAGGGTTTTACTGGGATTGAATAAATAATAATATTACTAATTGGTTGTTGTTACTGTTGATTTGGGGTTTTTGATTAAATTTGATGGGGAATAAGTTGGGTAGGAGGAGACAAGTGGTGGACGAGAAGTATACTAGGCCTCAGGGTTTGTACCAGCACAAGGATGTGGATCACAAGAAGCTTCGTAAGCTTATACTTGATTCCAAGCTCGCTCCTTGCTATCCCGGTGACGATGATTGTGCCTGTGATCTCGAGGAATGCCCAATTTGCTTCTTGGTTTGTCTTCTTTGAATCTTTCCATTCTTGTTTTAGTGTGTTTGCATACATTTATTCTTTTGATAGGATTGCCTAGCTAACTTGTTCGAGGAAAGTGAGATAGAATCATCTTGTCAATGCTGTTAAACAGCCTTTTACTCGGTTGCAACTATGCCTGTGCTTTGATGTGTTGAGTTTATTTGCGAACACCAATTGACATATAGAAATTAATGGCAATGAAATTGTGTCTGCCTGAACATCTTATTTTTTGTGCGAAACTTTATTGGTTTGATGCATTCATTATCCTGGATTAGAACAGTGATTGCAGTTCAAGTTTGTTCCATTTCCGTTGTCCAAGTTTGTTCAATTATGTGATTTTAGTGTACGAGTTGTTATTTATGCACTTCTAATATCTTTATTTCTTCTTGTTTATTTCCGACCAGTATTATCCAAGTCTCAATCGCTCCAGGTGTTGTATGAAAGGCATTTGTACTGGTATATGTTATGAACGTCTGTTGGCTAATTGATGTTGTCTAAACAGTAGACATTTTGATCGTTTATCTAACTTTCTATCTTTTGCATCAGAGTGTTTCCTGCAGATGAAGACCCCCAACTCAACTCGTCCTACCCAGTATCCTTCATGTTTTCTGTTTAAGTTTTTGTTGTGGTTTCTTACCACCTTACTGATTTTGTCATTGTTGTTAACTAATCTTTCAATTTTATGCTCTACTGTTTTAGTCCTTAACCGTACTAGGTGTCCCTTTTGTAAAACATTGAACTATGCTGTGGAGTATCGAGGGGTGAAAACTAAGGAGGAAAAAGGAATAGAGCAGATTGTAAGTTTTGCCTTTGCACATGATGCTTTATCATTTGTTCTTATGATGTTTCATTGGAGTGGATTCTCAATATCCATTTTTCTGATGCATGTAGGAAGAACAACGAGTGATTGAAGCAAAAATAAGGATTCGCCAACAGGAACTCCAAGATGAAGAGGAGAGGGTGCAAAAACGACAGGAGATGAGCTATTCAAGCAGAATAGTTGAGCCCAGTGAGGTTGAGTATAGCTCAACAGCAGGTTCGCCACTAGTGTACTACCTAAATGTGCAATGCGCTCTTTTTGTTTTCTGTCTCTTGGTTGGCTCATCATTACCATTTTATCTGCAGTTCCATCTTCTGGTGAAAGTGAGGAAATTGTTTCTGTTCAACATTCTAGTGCTGCAACAATTAGACAGCCTTTACGCTCTAGACAAAACAGGTAAATTTCTCATTTATGTGTCTGTCCATGTTAATATTTGAGTAAAAACTCAATCACACCACAGAACCCCAGAAAACTGTTGCTTTGGGATCAAGGTCAATCTGTTTGCCGATTAAGATAATCAACCTAACACTTGGAAGAGATGGCCCATCTTATTGTACTTTACCCTCTTAAATCCGCTGATATTTGGAGAGATTTATTTTGCTGCTGCCGTTTTTGAATACTGGGTCTAAGTTTTGCTGGATCTTACTTACTGTATAAGCCGTGGAAAATCAATTTGTAGAGGACAAGTTCTATTGGGTTCGAAGAATCTGGTTGAGGCATTCATATTTGAGCTTGAGAATGTTGTTTTTGGCGTTGATACATTGGAAAATAACTGTGCAACTTTGACCAGCAGGTGTCACCACTCACCATTAAATACTGCCGCCAGACATAAGAAAAGTATCTGTTAGGCCCACCCTAATAACCAAGTAAATCATCGCTGAGAATAATTTATCCTCACTAAACAGGAATGGAAGATAAATGTGCAAGTGTTGGATCCCAACCACGATGCAAGTATCACTGGAAAATGATCTCTAGGCAAAATCTGCTTAACCACCCAACAGTCCTTTTTGTTCTCCTATCCTAGTCCTCCAGATTGTCTTAATGTTAAAACCCTTTGATTCCTGTGTTGCTGCCGGTGATCGTCAGATGAGAAGTTCAGTACTATAAAGTCGGATCTTTTAGGAAAAGAACTAAAGCCCCTAAGTTTACTTTGCTATGTGTCAAATTAAATATTGCATGTGAATTGTTCCATTATCCAAGATGCACAACTCAGCTGACACGCAGCTGGTTGCACCCTAGTCTTGAAACTATATGAACGAAATGAAAGCAGAAGTTCAATTTAATTTGCAAATCCTCCAGTGCGAGCAGTTGAGAAAATATGAAGTACTGAACAAACCACAGAAACCTGGAGAATTGAGATCTTGAAAGCTATAACCTTCTATAAAAGTGAAGTAAACTGAAGTACATACAAATAACATCAGCATGAAGAAGGTGGAGAAATCATGAGATGGAGAATGAATGGAAGCTAGTACTTGCCTACAATGAAGGTTCCTTTCCCTCCCTCCTCCTTATCTCCTTTCAGTACCAGTTTTGAGTGGATGTTGATTACGTTTTGTCGTCAGCTTGCAGCTCGTTCCCTACCTAAGCTTGACCTGTGAATAAGATGATGGTGGTTTTCTATCTAGATATTCTGGTCATTATCTGCTCTTTTAGTTGGGCAAGAAGATTCCATGTTTGGTAGCTCCAACATTTTAAGCGGCAGTAGTCTTCTAGAAAGTGATCAATATAACAAAACCTTTGATTGTATCAAGTGAAAAGTGAAATAGACGAGCTTAGGACGAGTTTGAGGGGCTTCCCTTAGCTTCCTGCTTCTCCTGTTGCACTTGGTTCTTTGTGATGATATCTGACCATGGCTTCTAAACCTTTTTCTGCGACTCCTCATCTGCTATGCTCCCTCCCCATTTCCCCAAAAGTAGAACCTCCTTTGCTTCTTCTACTGATTTCAGATTACAAGCGTTGAAATTGCCATCCTTCAGTGATTTCAGATTACACTTTGCCAATTTTAAGCTGCTTCTCTGCATGGTCAGGGGCTTGTATGAGGAAGACTGATTAAGAATGATGGATGTCAGCTCACGTGTACCTTGTGTTCAGTATTTGGAAGGAAGTGTAAATGGGAGAGTTTTCGAGAGAGTGGAGCTCTTGGTACAGAAGTTGTAGGGCTTAATGTTAAACATAATTTTATTTCTGGTTTAAGAGGCACTTCCAGAATCTGTAGATAGTATGGTTTCTTTTTTGGGTTAAAGAGAGTCCCATTTCGTAATATTTCTTAATTTAAGCTATGAATTTTCATTTTCATTCAAAAAAATTCTTTCTTTTAGAATACATGCTCTTCTCTTATGTGTCATGCATAATAATAATAATAATTGTAGTGCAATATAAATGAAGTATTTAGAAGTAAAATTTCAAATGGGCCTCTTTTTTGGGGCGAAGGTAGTATACTTAACAAAATGGATATGCGAGGATACTCAAGTATTTGATGTGCAGCTACGCGAGATATCTATACAGTATGGATGGGCAGGCTCTTTTTTGGAGTAGTATCATGTTTCATATGCTCTGCATTGTATTTAAGAGGGGGGCCATGGTATAGCCACTTGTTTTTCTTGATGCATGTCGTGATAGAAAATTCAAAACCAAAAGAAGGTATTATCCACGTTGACTTTAGCTTGATGTAGACATTATCTAACGATATGGGGGTAGACATTATCTAACGATTACGTTAATAAAAGTGCTCAAAAAAGAAACTTTCAGAGAACACTATTTAAATAAATTCAAAAGACTTGATAAGAACTTGATAAATAGACGACATTTCGTCATAATCAAGTTCATGAAAACTAAAAGGTCTAAATAATTACTTGGGTAATTGTGTATATCGCAAACACACAAAGAGTTACAAGAACTTCATGAAATTGTAAGCATATACTATCAACATCCTTCTTATAAGTAGAGTGTATCTAGCATCGTGATTTAGTGATTTGGTTTTGAGATTTTGGGTTTTTGTTTGTAATGATTGTAGAAAAAGTAAAAGAGAGAAAGAGAGAATAGACATGCCCAAACGGTTCTGGAAACCTGAACCAAACCGGGCTAAACTGGAACCGGCACAAACTGGAGCCGAACCAAACCGAAACCGGCCTAGCACGTTTGGTTCCAGTTTACCCATTTTTTAAACCGTGAACCGGCGGTTTCAAACCGTGTCAACCGGCGGTTTACTGCCTTTAATTTGAATTTTTTTTTTCAAATTTAAAATGATTCAACGGCCTAGATTTGATCAGAAAATGAAAATGAACGGCCTAGCACAGTTCTAAAATATAAATTATACTTACATTTATAATTTTTATTAGTGCACAACAAGTATATTTATAATTTACATACTACTTGCTATAAAATATACTAGTATACTTGTTACAATATATACTTACATTTATAATTTATATTTTTATATTTTATTTATTTAGTTATTCTAAATTTTTTATTTAATTTCCTAAAATATAAAATATACATTTTATTTTTCAAAAAGTTTTTACAATTTATAATTTTTGATAACTAAAGCTTTTACAATTTATAATTTTTGATATGTTTTTACAGTTTATAACATTTGATAACTAAAGTTCTTAAAGTTTTTACAATTTAAAACTTTTGATAACTAAAGTTTTACAATTTATAAGTTTTTCAAAAAAAAAAAAAACAGGTTTTTAAAAAAATAAAAAAATTATAAAAGAAAAAACCAGGGAACTGGAACCGGGCATCCATGGTTTGGTTTCGATTTGCCTGGTTTGTGGAACCGTCGGTTTTGGAACCGAAACCGGATGAACATGTCTAAGAGAGAAAGCTAGTAGGACCAAAGAGAGAGAAATTCCAAAATCATAAACCAAGCTACTAAATCGCGCAAGAATAAAACAAAAACTACAAATTTTCAAGACAAACTTCAAACCTTCAAGTCGACCATCACTCTTCCAAACTCCAAAAGTCTTAATCTTCAAGAGTTTAATGTCGGGTTTACATACTAATACATATAGCTTGGCTAATTTTGTAAATATAAGTATGTATAGAGGTACACTGACTAATATACGGTTCGGGAACATGACGGGGAATGAGGCGGGTACTAGTATATTCGAACCATTCCCAGTTTCTAAGCTCGGTTATTTCCGTTACTTGCCATTGTTAACGTTGGTTCGGTTCAGTTTAGGTATTCACGGTTCAGTTTAAAATTGTCATCCCTAATAAAGAACAAGAATTTGTGATAGTAGGCGGTTAGGCATGGGAATAGATAGCTTATGTTAAATCTTGATTTACTCATCCATTTTGCAGTTTCCAGTTTTTTGATAGATAGGTCTTAATATGAGGTTTAGCTTTCCTTTGTACATGATGATGACCTTGAAACTTAGTCATCTATTGCAGTTAATGTATTCTTGATTTCATGATCTGTATACCTTGTTAGAATTTAATTCAAATTATGGGCAATTTATTTGACCTTGATCTCGAGGACATAATGCTTGGTTCATTGATATATTCATCCGTTTTTCTGTCCAATAGTTAAAATTTGTGATTTCCAGTTTTTGATAGTTAGGTTTCGACATTAAGTTTTATCTTTCCTTTGTACGTAATATTGACCTTGATTCTCACTAGTCTAGTATGCTTAAGAAATTGTTTGTGATTCGATGATGTGTATGCCTTTCTTACAGTTCATAATTCTGATTTAATTTAAATGCAGGGAAGATGAATTTGACCTTGATCTTGAGGACATAATGGTGATGGAAGCCATCTGGCTGTCAATTCAGGTAGTACATAGTCAATTATCTACATTTATATTCAGTTGCTCGGTGGCCATAATTTTTGGGGAGTGAAAGTATTACTTGTTCTATAAATTGGATAATCACGTGGTTTAACAGAGGCTTCTTCTATGATGATCGAAACATATTGTTGCCTTTGTATTCTCCTTTATTTGGTTTATTAGAATGATGAATTAGGAACAAAAGATGACTATCAGATAGCTAATGCTAAATATTGACTTGTGGGAACATCTTCAATCATGTCGTTAGAACACTTCACTGAGTTCTAGACACAACTCATATATCAATGTTGTTAGTGTCCACTTTTATATCTTTTCATGTGGCTACTTATTGGTTTATCGTTCACTTTTCCTTGGTATTTTTCATTTCTCATTAATATATTGGTTAAAGCGCCTTAAAAAAACTTAAAAAGGATTTTAAAGATTGATGTAATACTTCCTCCTCGAACTTGAATGGTCCTATTTTCTATTTTGAGATGTTTTACTTGAAGAGCTGTTTCAACAACTAAGCTTATAAATTTTGTGACGTTCCAAATTTACCGTTGTTCGTTAAAGTTGAAATTAGCAATTATACAAGTATTATGAACCCAAGGTATATATGTGAACATACGTTTTGGACTAATTGAACACAACGAACAGATGGAGTAGTTACATTGACCTGGAATTCCTTCCTTTCTACTCCCTCTCTTCTAAGTAAAGAGTCCACTGTGCTATTTTGAGATATTCCCTTAAATAGTTCATTTTAAAAATTATGCCTACAATCTTCATAAACATTTCAACTTTACCCTCCACATGTGGTATAAACATATTAATCATGCTCAAATATTTTCGTAATTATATTCAATTATAATGATATTTATATATTCCTTAATTATTTGACTTTTCAAACCTGGACTCTTTGGACGGAACGGATAGAGGATAAAAAACTCAAATATTTAAGAGAAATAACTGCCCATGGTCTGAGGAAGTAATCGTTTTAACCAAATTACTTTTCTCTAGATTATAGACTAAACTACTGAGCTTGTCCTGATACTGGCTACAGGAGGATGGCAAACACCGAAATCCCACATTTGATGAGGCCGCTCCGTCAGAAAATTATGTGACAGAATCTCGCTGTGTTTCTTCAGCAGCCATGGCCCCCCAGGCAGAATCATCATCATCCACCACATCCCCTTCTGGTGGACTTGCATGCGCAATAGCAGCCCTTGCCGAGCGCCAACAAATGGGCGGAGAATCATCCAGTAATACTTATAGTGGAAACATGTCAACGTACAACACCCCTCCTGGATGTAGCAGGTTTACCAGTGGGGATGGGCAAGAAGTATCACAGAGCTATCTTCGTGCAGAGAGCTCGGCCGAATTGTCACCTGATAGCCATTTGCCGATGGCTAGGGAAGATGGAGAATGGGGTGAAGATCATCATGGATCCGACGTGGTTGAAGCGGTTACTAGCTATGCTACTGATTCTGATGTGGTAGAAGATCATGATGGTGGAAATACTGCATATACACAACCTGATGGGATGGAGAGCAGTTATCAGACTGTTGCGGGGCCGATTTTACCCGAGAGTTTTGAAGAGCAGATGATGCTAGCCATGGCTGTTTCGCTAGCTGAGGCTCGAGGTAGGAGTAGTGCGCCTGGAGTTGCATGGCATTAGGTCTTTTAATTAAGTGTACCGGAGCCTCTCTCTTCTCTCTCTCTCTCCCCCCAATATACAGATGTAAAACAGAAAGGTTGTTCTAGTGAATGAAAGGTTGTTTGTTTCGGTGTGTCATTATGATGAATCACGAACTATTGGGATTGGGAATGGGAACAGACCGTTCCATAACAAGATTAACTATAAAGTTGCTAATATGTTGCACTGATATTGGACGATAATATCATGTCAGTGTATCATCGTTGCAGTTAATATTTCATCCACGTTTGGGGGTGGAGTTGGATAATTTTAAAGCTAGTGTAGAACTTTTTGGCATGTACTCCCTCCAGCCTTGTTTATAAGCAAAAAAGTAGTACTCCCTCTGTTTTAAAATATTTGTCGTTTTAGTTCTAAAAATTTATTTCAAAAAGATTGTCGTTTTAGGTTTTCAATGCATGTTTTGCCTAATTTACCCTTGTCTTCTCACAAGTTCCAATAATTAATCATCTCTTCATTAAATACTTTATCTTCTCCCAATGGTTATCTCTTTCTAATTTATCTTTTCAACTACTCCTAGCACAAAAATTAAAGATATTTAATAAGGGTATATTTGTCAACTTATAAAATTTCTTAATATGTGTGCACAACTCTAAAACGTCAATCTTTTTGAAACGGAGGGAGTAGCATATTTTGATGGCATTAAATATAAGCAAAAGTCATCATATTTAACTCTACTCACAACTTCCAAGGAGTATTAAGTACTCTTCTTTCAAAAATACCCCTTGTTAATTCTCATGTTTTCCAATATGGCTGTACATTCCCTAGACACAACTTCCAAGGAGACTAGAACATGAATGACAGTAGCTTTGTTCATAAACTGAGTTATCAACTCCATGAACGTTTGACCTTCTCCTTCCCTCCTTTATGCCGGTACTTAGAAAATTGCAGAAGCACATGAATCACTCGGCATACCCTCATTTGACTTGGGCATCAGTGACGACGAGGATATCTAACATCTCATTGTTGAAGATTCATTGGATAATGATGGAGAGATGCCTAACAATGATGATGGAGTCACAACAAAGGAAATTGAGTTATCAAAAAGAAATGAAGATGTGCAATCTACTGGGAAGTTCAAGTCGTATTTTGATCTGAACAAAGTCCCTGATGAAGATGTGCACTCGGTCATTGATTGTGACCACGTTGAAGAAGCTATGAAGTCTGACAAAGTGAAGAATTTACGTCAAAAAGTTGTCCAACCATATGAGAGAGCATTTTTGGATTTGAACAGAGGTGTTTTCGATCAGAATGAATTGCCGGATTTTGGACTTGATATTGGGGAGAGGAAAAAAGTGGTTGATGACATGCTCAAGATTTACATAAATTCTTTCTCCTAGGAGTTTTTTTGAAATGATATGAAAACTTGATTATGTTGTTTTGTGCCTATGAAAACTTTGATCGTGTTCAGTTCTTTGCTTATGTTCGAGATGGATGCATTTATAATCTCCTTTGCGATGATGTGGAAACTCAAAATTTTTGTGGCATTTTGTTGTATCATTCTCAGTGATGATTATGAAGATCCATCTTTGTTGTTTTGCCTTTCTCATCCCCAAATATCATCCATCTCTGTCTTAGCAACCGAATGCATTAACAACCATCATGACTTGAAAAAAATAGAAGAAAAAGGGATGTCGAAATGGATTATAAGTTTATCACATGTTTAATGGTAGAATATATGCTGATTCATGGGATTATTACTTTTGAATTGATAAAGGAGTTTGTCTATGAGTAAAAACAAAAAAATAATAATAGTAAAATAAGATCCATTGGATTTAGTCCAAATTGTGTAAGTATTCATAAACTTCATGAACTAATTCGGAATCACATTTTAGTTGAGTGGGTAGCTTGCCTTCAGTGAGCAACACATCTTCTTCATATAAGCAATTTTGTAATTATTTGATCCTTTGACCTTCATGATCTCAACCATACACAACTGAAGTGTGAGAAAATTTTTGTTTGATTTTTTGCTATCAAAAGTCTCATAAGACTTTTCCACAGCTTGAATAAGTTCATCAACCGACTTAGTCACTTCCTTATGTTGCATTGATTGAATGACACTGAAAAAACCTAGATCCAAAACATTCAAATCAGGAGAATTAGGCGGTTGACTAGTCAAACGAATGTCAAACCCCCCTTCAGAAACCGCTCTACAAAATTCTTCATCATCTATAGAAACATGGCACGGTGCATTATCTTGTTGTATGTAAATTGTCTCACATGCATGCTCTCATGGCCATTTTTCTTTGATGGCTGGTAAAATCTTGTTTATTAAGAACATTCGACTGGCTTCTTTGGTGATAGAAGTAATTGATTTTGTTTCGAGTGTCCCTGCTATTCGATTAACACTTGACCTTCTTGCTGGTACTTTATCAACTAGAGGAAACACAACGATCTTTCCTGAGAATGTCTTGTTACCTTCATCATTAAATGTAGGCCTAGCCATTGCAACCAAAAACATGACCTTTTCAATGAAGTTTTTGTTTCTGCATGTCCGATATGGGTCATCCTCTTTAGCAAGAACGTAATACTTCGATGACTTGTTGGACATGTAGAACCATTTTTCATCTATGTGGACAATGTTATGCATGGATTTAAACATGGCATCTTGAGGAATGCTATTTTCCTCAAGCATGGACAAGATGTGCTTTCATATTATCATCCTTCATATTTGGCTTCAATGCGCTTGAATGTTGACGCAAAACCCTTCATTAAATATTTTTCCATGTTGTCTTGCTTTTAAAGCCAAGGCACATGCTAAAGATCGAAGAGTGCTACGCTTAGCTAACGAAACATCACGCATTTTCTCAAAATCTATCTCAACTCTTTTTCGGCCACAATTTTTTGTTTTCTTATGGCAAACACCACCCGTTTCATTCGTCTGCCTCCAAATCCGATAAATAACATCTATAGAGACTGAATAAGAAGAAGCCACCCTTTTAACAATCCCACTCTTGATTTTTCCGTCACAAGATGAATTTATCAATAATTCAGAAATAAATTTTCGTTTATTGTTGTCCAAGAATGAACGTTTTTTTTTGAAATGGTTGCGTCTCATGAACAACGTTTCCTACATGATTAAAACCCAAGATTGCCAATTCTCCAGAGCATTGCTAAAAACAAAAGTAACGTGTCACAATAATTTAACAGAGGATTTTGATTCATGATTCCGGAGTTTCTTCATTTAAGGGCCATTGATACAAGAAGAGAGTTGTTTCAAAGAATGCAAACGTTGAAACTCTTTCTAATGGGACCAGTTTAATGATTCAAAAATAGTTTCAAAGCCAAACTTGTTTTCATAAAGAATTTGATTTCCTCTTATGTAAGTTCCTCTTCAATCAGTAGGAATGTCAAAGTGGAGACAGCGAAGGCCAATCAAGCACTCTAAGATATGCTTTGTTAATTCAAATACCTATCCTTCCAAGTGCTTCCAATTTGTTTAAACAAGTATCCTAAAGTAGATAGTAAGCATTCCAAGGCCACTACTAATAATAGGTTCTTTACCAGAAAAATGTTTAACAAAGTGAAAGGGTTCGTCATCCTATTCAAATGCTAGATCCAAGTGTCATTTTTGGCACAGCTGATAAAGTTGCAGAGAAGATCTTTGATAGAATCATGGCAAGAAAAGTTATAGAAGAAGATTCTGCCTTCATCAAAAAGAGTCATCCATTCAAAAATTGGAAAAAAAAAGTTAACGTGTCTTCAATTTACCTTTAGGCAACACATCCCTGCTTTCTTCATCACCTACATTAATTGAATCATTCCGAATCATAGCTCCAGCCTCATTTTCACGGACATCTTCTTCATATGGTGGACACACATTCAAGTCAGTGGTAGCTTCTTCATATGATGGGCACACAATTAAGTCAATGGGAAATAGACACTCAAATGCATCAGAATCATTACAAGAGTGGTTCAAATCAATATAAAGAGGCATTGTTCGCACACACTCAATGAGAGACACTCAAATAGTTGGTGATCGAATAAAGGAAATTAGTGCAAGTTTACATTCAGCTATTGTTTAGTGGTGGTAGTCTTCAATTTATAGAAAATTAAGGTCGGGAGAAACAAAATTCAAATGAGAAGCAAAAACTCAAACTTTCAATTTCATGAAGATAAAAGCAAATTTTGCAGGAGAAGACAAAGTCACTAATAAAAGGAGTAGTAATAAATTGATGACAATGAGTTTAATATTGGATTAATTATCATCGGTTTCAAATGGGATAATTTCATAAATCGATGATTCGTAATTAAGGGTATTTTAGTAATAATAACTTTTTTTTATATATAAAATCAAGACAATTAAACTAACACAACTTATTTCTTAATTTGTGTGAAGTTGATTAATTTTGCTTATAAATAAGGTGGGACGGAGTACATGTGGACATCAATCCTAGTGCTCGTTTGATGAACGAAAATCCACATCCATTCTGCATTATATCACCGAAGATGTTAATTCAGACAAAGATGGATCCATATTAGAAGCTGAAGATGGATCCAGCTTAAAGCAACAACAACTTTTAAGCAGCAGCACTACTTCAAGTATTACAGAAACAAAGACCAAGGGTATCGAGTATTTTTGAGTAAAGTCTAGGGTTCTCAAGTGTAATATTCAGAATTCAGTTAGGATTCTCTAGCTTATGATTGGCTTTCATTCTGTATATATACTTGTAATTCTCGTCTTACTAAGACAGAATAAATAATGATAATTCAGTATGAGAGATTTATGATTCTCTCTCTTTTTCTTCATCACAACCTTAATCAATTTGCTCATGGTTTGCTTTGATCTACTATGTTCTTAATCTGCAAACCTTTTGTGGTATCAGAGCATAATTGTTTGCTTCCGCATCTGTAAATCGTTACCAAAACCCTAGAAATCATTCTCCTGCAAATCGTGATCGAAATCAAACATGGCGAAAGAAGCTACGCAAAACATTGAAGATGAAGTTGATGAGTATGAATCTACAGAGGTACATCTTGTTATTCCTCCTTCACATCCTTTGTTTTTACATCCCAATGATTATCCAGACATGATCCTTGTCATAATACAAGTTCTAACCAACACAAATTATAGTCAACGGAAAAGATCAATTGTAATTGCTTTATCTTCCAAAATGAAACTTGGTATTGTTACTGGTGTTCATAAAAAACCAAATTCACAATCCAAATACATCTCATATTAGCAACGATGTAATGATATGGTGACATCGTGACTTCTAAATGCTGTGTCCTTGGTTATTAGATCAAGTCTTGCATATTTTAACACTGCCAAGGAGATTTAGGAAGATTTGGAGTGTCGATTCACACAAGGTAATGCACCTTTAGTTTTTCAAATCAAGAAAGAATTAATGACTTTGCATCAAGGCTCATTGTCAGTCCCAGCCTACTTCACAAAATTCAGATCTGTATGGGATGAGTTTGAACAAGTAAGTGATATGCCTAAATGTATCTGTACTTGTGACTGTGGAGCTATGAAGAAACTTGATGATTATGAGCAGCTTCAAAAGGTGACACAGTTCCTAAAGGTCTAAATGACTCATATTCTGGCATTAGAAGTACTATCCTCGCTAAGACTCCTTTACCAAGTATAAGCATGGTTTTGTCTTTATTGATGCAAGATGAAAAGATTAAGGAATGTTCCATAATGAAAGGCTCTCTTGATGAGAATACAACCACTGTATTCTTTGTTAAAAATAACACTGGAAACTCTAAGACCTTCAATAACAATACTGAAAATTCTGGAAGAAAGAATCAGTCCAAGGCACATTTGGTTTGTTATCATTGTGGGGGCACAGGGCATGGGAAGGAAACATGCTTCTTCATTCTTGGATTCCAAGACTGGCACAAGCTTCATGGTGTCAAGCCTGATCCTGCAAAGATGCCAAAGAATAAAAAAGGGCAAAAAGGTAGAGTTATTCATGTTAATGCTGCTCTTTCTAGTAATGCTACTCCTTATTCATCTTCTTCTTCTTCATCATCATCTGGAGCTGGTAAAATTTCTATACCTGAAGATCATTACAAACAGCTTATGTCTATGTTAAATCAACATTGTACTACAGCTACTTCTACTCCTACTACTCAAGTTGCAGGTAAGTTTCATTCTTATCCAAGTATTATGAGCTCTTCTTACTCAAGTTTGAATGTCAAGCATGGCCATGACTGGATCATTGACTCAGGGGCTTCTGATGATATTGTTTCCTCTTTTTTTTTTTTTGTTTCCTCTTTTGAGTTGCTTGTTAATCCTATTTCTTTTTTTTCTATTATTCATTTGCCCAATGGATTAACAGCTTCTATAACTCATATTGGTTCAATTCATTTACCAAATGGAATTATCCTTCTTAATGTACTTTATGTTCCTGAGTTATCTTTTAATCTTCTTTCTGTGAGTAAACTTGTTTCTCATAGTAATTGTTGCCTAATTTTCTTTCCAACCTATTATCAATTTCAGGACTCAGCCTGCAAGACCTTGAAGGGGATTGGTAGGCTGGATGGAGGTCTTTACAAACTTGATTTCCTATGCACTATTCCTGCTGCAACATAACCTGTTTCCCATACTGTGGCTTCTTCTACTTCTCTTAACTCAGCCAAATTGTGGCACTCTAGATTAGGGCATGTTCCTATGTCTACTTTGAAGCACTATCTTATCTCTTGTAATAAAATTGACGCTTTCTCTATATGTGATACATGTCATTTGGCAAAGCAATGCAAAGTTCATTTCCCTTTAAGCTCAAGTCATGCTCTATTTCCTTTTCAATTGATTCATTGTGATGTATGAGGTCCTTATAGACAGCATACTTATAATGGCTTTCATTCTTTTCTAACCATTGTTGATGACTTCTTAAGAAGCATATAGACCTATCTTCTAAATTCTAAATCTCAGGTTGTGACACCCTGAATTCCTCCTACGTGTGATTTACTTGTCTTATTATATGATTGACTTGTTAAACATGTTTATTATACTTGTTTAAGTTGCATGTTAATTGACTTATGCCTTGATTCGTTATTTCATGTCATGTCTACAAGAATTGCTATGTTTATTACATTGTTGGGTTTGTTTCGGACTTAGTTTGAGCTTTGAATCATCTTAGAATGGTTTGGGAGTGCTTGGAATCACCATTGGACAGCCTAGAATCATGCTAGATAGATTTTGGGGGTTATGCGGTCGCACAGGGCGAGCTCGCACAACCCCTCAAAGCTCTGGATTATATGCGGCTGCCCCATGCACCCGCATAGACGCCATGCGGCCGCCTTATGCACCCGCATAGGAGCTATGCGGCCGCCTGATGCGTCCGCATAGAAGCCCGGCAGCTTATGTTGACTTATCCATTTTAAAGATTTTTGCCCAATTGATTGGCTCACATTAAGCCACGTCATCACCACCCCAAATATGAAATTTTGGCTCACTTAAGTGAGGAGAGAGACTTCATTTCTCTCCATTTTTCCCTCTCTTTTCATCCATTTGTATTCTTGTGTGTGTGTGAGAGCTATAGTGAGATTAGTGTGTGTGTTTGGGTTCCCGGAGATCGAACCACCCGATCGACGATCCGAGACCGTCACTGTGTTGGTGTTGAGCAAGGGAGCAACTTGTGTGGCTTTGATTTCATTTTCGTTTGCTTGATAATCAGTCCTAGGTAAGTTACTAAACCCCCTTTTGTATGCTTTAAGTTTTAATGTGTGTTAGATCATCAATGTTCATGTATGACTTGCTTTATATGTTGTTTTCATGTATAAATCTCTAGGTTGAGATGAGTCATTGTACTTGTGCTATGAGTATGTGTTGAATGATGATTAGATGAACTAGGGTTTAAGCATTAACCTTAAGAAGTGAACAAATAGAGAACTTGAGACTTGAAATTGGGTAATCTTGCACTTAGCATTGAAACCCTAATTTTGTGAACTTTAGCAATGACTCCGAAAAGTTGGTTTTAGGGAAATGATCCCCCGAACAATATGTTAGATTACTACGAGGTCTAGAGTTCTATTGATCGAGATTCTAGTCCTCCGTGCTTTGGTATTGTTAAAGTAGAAATCTATATGGTTCTAATGTGTTGATTAGAATTCTTACAAATATGTGTTGAATGATAATCGGTGATAGAATAAGAATGATCTACTTGTCATTTGTCAAGTTCACTACTTTTGAACTTGATGGTTAATTGCATTAGATGAATAAGAACATCTATTTGTGCATTGAGTAAGTCCAGCTGGCGTCGTTGGTTGAGTAAGGTAGGACGACCTATGGTCTTCACAAATTAACGTTTGTGATCGCCATAAGTCGCCGTACCGGAGTTTCACACACCCCTCTTCTGTTGGCCACAGTTGAGAAGTAGCCCCACTGTTGTAGCAATACGCATGGCTTTGGTTTGCTAGTTTGAACTCGATAGGTTTATCGGGGACGTCGATACCACGCACACGGGTATCGAGGGCACATGGTTATTTTGTGTATTGCAGGAGCAACGCAAAGACGAAGAAAGAGAAATGATATCCTTTTATAACATGGTTGTTTATAAGCACTTATGTGAATACCAAGGTGTTAATTGAGATGTGTTATGTGTATATCAAATGATGTTACATGTTTATTGTGATATATGAATGTATTGAAATGTTAAAATTATCGTTGAGTATTATACCATGACATATAGTTGCATTTAGTGACTTATTGAGTTTCGACTCACTCCGTTTGCTGTTTATTTGTTTTCCTTAGATTCGAGCCAGGCAGGGAGTTCACGGTGAGGCCGAATAGTCGTATCGTTTAGCTCACAGGTGGTCTTTTGCTTTGTGAACCCTGGAGCTCTTTTGTTATTAGGGTTAGCAATTCTTTTGGTGAGGACGATTGGTGATGTAAAGTCATGTAGACTTTACTCTGGGTAGTGTTGATACATTAATTGTACTTATCATTCTTTTGATAGCCGACATGTGTATGTCGAGCTTGTGCACTCTGTTATATATTTAATTCCGCTATATTTTCCCAAGCATGTTGTAGCTTGTGGTTTATGTACTGTTGTTCCGGCATGTTGTGGCCGAGGTTATTATTGGTATAAATGGTTTCTGAAAACTTATACTTGTGTTTTATTAGTTGGGTTCCGGCTGTAACGTCGCCGATGATTGATCTTATTTTATCCAGGTTTTTATAAATACGATTTTGTGGTATGCACGGATTGTTGTGCCACGTGCTTTTAGTATTTGTTATTGTTATTTGCGTGTTGTTTTGGCGCGTCGACCTTGGGATTTCGTATTGGAATCCGGGTCGGGGCGTCACAGTTGGTATCAGAGCAATAGTTTTGCTGTCGCCAGGATAGGTTCCTTGGCCTAGATGGGTATGGTTTATTATTGAGATTTTAACGTCGAGTGATATATGTAGGTTAAAATGGTGGAAACTAGGAACGGAACGAGTACGAGTAGGGCTAGTGCGAGTGCTGGAGAGGGTGATGAGGGAGCGGGGAATGTTAACCGTCCTCATAACAATCCTCCTGAACTGAACCAGAATGACCGGAATGAAGAAATGGCGAATATGTATAGGAGAATGCTCGAACTGATGAACGAGATGACTTAGCAGATGAATGCAGGGGCAGGACCACAACCTAAAGTAGAAACACCACAACCGGAGGTTGAGGCACCACAACCAGAAGTTATTGTGTTAGAACCGGAGGTAAGGCACAGAAACAACACCACTACTCTTGAGAAATTTTTGAAGATGAAACCCCGAACTTTTTTGGGAGAACCTGATGCTACCAAGGCAGAGTTATGGATTGAACATATAGTGAAGATATTTGCAGCTCTGGGTTGCAGAGATGATGAGAAGGTTACATTGACAATGTTCAAGCTAGAAGGTGCCGCGGAGCATTGGTGGCAAGTACTACAGGAGAGCTGGGATTTGCAGGGAGTACCACATACTTGGCCTAATTTCTTGAGAGAGTTCAAGGCCCAGTACATTCCAGCAGTGGTTCGGGAAAAGAGAGAAAGAGAGTTTTATGATCTGGAGCAGGGTACCATGTTGGTGGCACAGTATTCGGCTAAGTTCACCGAATTGGCACGTTATTGTACACATTTGGTTCCGAATGAGGCTAGGAAGACTCAGAAATTTATTAAGGGATTGAAGACTGAATATAGGAAACAGTTACTATCATTGCAGCTTGCAGATTATCGTAGTGCGGTAGACCGAGCCTACGGGATAGAAAGTGATATCGAAGAGCATAAGGGAAGAGTGAATGTGGGTTCTCAACAGTCTTCGCAGTCTTATGGGCGAGGACAAGGTTCAGGCAACCGAGGTAACTACAACAACAATAACAACTATCGTAGAGGAAATCAGAACAGAGTACCATCTGAGGGACAATCTAGACAACAATCAAGTGGACGAGGGAATAATTTTACTCCTTCTCAGGGGCAAAGAGGTGCTTCGGTGATATGTAACTACTGTGCGAGGCCTGGACACACGGAGAGTAATTGCTTGAGTAAGTTGGGGTATAAACCAGGACAATGCTATAATGTTGGGGAAGCCGGTCACATGAAGAGGGATTGTCCCAAGCTGAAGGGTAATCAATCGGGGAGCGCGAGTCAGCCGTCTAGTGGTACGAAGAGAGATAGCGACGGTAGGCCCAAAGTTCAGGGTCGTGACTTTGCGCTCGATCAACAAGGAGTGCCTGAGTCTACGTCCGTGATAGGAGGTAGTCTTTCTATTTTCGGTAGTAGAGCACGAGTTTTTATAGATCCTGGCTCATCGCATTCGTATGTTGCATCTCATTTTGTAAAAAATTTGTGTGTATTGCCCCAGTCTTTACCTTTTGTGCTTGAGGTGTCTACCCTGTTGGGGGAGCATATGTTGGCTTCAGAGGTATACCGAGCTTGTGATATACTGATAGGTGATCACACTTTGCATGCTGATTTGGTTGTGCTACCCATACGTGATTTTGATGTGATACTTGGCATGGACTGGTTGTGTGTTTATCATGCTTTAGTAGATTGCCATAGTAAGAAAGTTACTTTTGCTATGCCGGGTGTTCTCGAGTTTGTATTTATGGGTGATGCTGTTAAGAGTAATATACATGTTATTTCTGCTTTGAGGGCTAGAAAGTTATTATCACGTGGGTGTACTGGTTATTTGGCTTGTGTGGTTGACAAGAGTATTACTACACCGAATTTAGAGGAAGTTCCGGTAGTTTGTGAATTTCCTGATGTGTTCTCAACTGATCATGATATGCCTCCTGATAGAGAAATAGAGTTTTGCATTGAGTTATTGCCAGGAACTGCTTCTATTTCTAAGGCTCCTTACAGAATGGCACCCGCGGAATTGAAAGAATTAAAAGAGCAGTTGCAAGAACTTCTTGATAGGGAATTCATTAGACCAAGTGTATCACCTTGGGGTGCACCAGTTTTATTTGTGAGGAAGAAGGATGGTACTTTGAGGTTGTGCATCGATTACAGAAAGTTGAATCAGGTAACAATCAAGAGCAAGTACCCTTTACCTCACATCGATGACTTATTCGATCAGTTGCAAGGGTCAGTTGTGTATTCCAAGTTAGACTTGAGGAGTGGGTATCATCAATTGAAAGTTCGAGCGGAAGACATTCCCAAAACTGCTTTTCGCACAAGGTATGGGCATTATGAGTTTGTAGTTATGCCGTTTGGGTTAACAAATGCACCAGCGGTATTTATGGATTTGATGAATCGTATGTTTCATCAATATCTGGATTGCTTCGTAGTGGTCTTTATTGACGATGTACTTGTTTACTCTAAGTCACGGGAAGAACATGAACAGCACCTGAGGGTAGTATTATCAGTTCTTCGGGAGAAATAGTTATTTGCTAAGTTCAGCAAATGTGCTTTCTGGTTAGAGAAAGTATCATTTTTGGGTCATGTGATTTCGAAGGATGGGATAGCAGTTGATCCATCCAAAGTGGAAGCAGTGACAAAATGGAAAACACCGAGTACAGTTACCGAGGTTCGTAGTTTCTTGGGTTTGGCGGGATACTATCGGAGATTCATTGAGGGATTTTCCAAGATTGCTACACCTCTGACGAATTTGACAAAGAAAATGGCACCGTTTGTGTGGAATGAGAAATGTGAGACTAGCTTTCAAGAGTTGAAGAGACGCTTGACGACATCTCCTATTTTGATGTTGCCTAGTGGAGGTGACAACTTCGTGGTTTATAGTGACTCCTCGAAGGAAGGCTTGGGTTGTGTGCTTATGCAGAATGGAAAGGTTATTGCTTATGCTTCAAAGAAATTGACAGCTTCTGAACAAAATTATCCTACTCATGATTTAGAGTTGGCTGCGATTATGTTTGCGTTGCATAAGTGGAAGCATTATCTATACGGAGCAAAGTTTGAGGTCTTCACGGATCATAAGAGTTTGAGATACCTCTTCTCACAAAAGGAGTTGAACATGAGACAACGTCGATGGATGGAGAAATTAAAAGACCATGACTGTACGATCCTTTATCATCCAGGGAAAGCAAATGTAGTAGCGGATGCATTGAGTAGAAAGACATACGTCTCTTGCTTAATGGTTCGAGAATGGAAGAAGTTAGAGGATTTGCGAGATTGGAATCCTTTTGAGACAGAACGTGGAGTAATTTTTGCGAATATTCGAGCTACACCAGTTTTGTTTCAACAGATTAAAGAGGCTCAGGTTAGTGACCCAGAAATTGTTAAAATAATCGGTGGATTGAGCGAGGAAAAAACACCCGACTTTGCGATGAACAGTGATAGAATTCTTACATTTCAGGGAAGAGTTTGCGTTCCTTCGAATGATGTGGTTAAACGACAAGTTCTTGATGAGGCTCACAAGGCAAAGTATACTATACATCCGGGGAGTACCAAAATGTATAGGGATTTGAAGAAACAATTTTGGTGGAGTGGAATGAAACGAGAAATTGCGGAGTATGTTTCTAGATGTTTAACTTGTCAGCAGCTAAAGGCTGAGCATCAGAGGCCAGCGGGTTTGTTGTAACCACTTGAGATTCCAGAATGGAAGTGGGAGCATATTACGATGGATTTTGTGACAGGGTTGCAACGTACTCGTCGGGGTTTTGACGCAGTTTGGGTTGTCGTTGATAGGTTGACTAAATCAGCACACTTCATTCCTATTGCGATAACTTATTCTTTGAGTCAGTTGGCGGCATTATATATTCAGGAGATAGTGAGGTTACATGGGGTTCTGGTGAGTATCGTATCGGACCGAGATCCGAGGTTTACGTCAAGGTTTTGGCAGGCATTACAAGAAGCTATGGGGACGAAGTTGAACTTTAGTACAGCTTTTCATCCTCAATCAGACGGACAATCCGAGAGGTTGATTCAGGTACTTGAGGATATGTTGCGTGCGTGCACGGTAGACTTTAAAGAAAGTTGGGATACTCATTTGCCTTTAGCGGAGTTTGCCTACAACAATAGTTTCCAAGCGAGTATTGAGATGACACTGTACGAGGCTTTGTATGGGCAGAAGTGTAGGTCACCGATTTGTTGGGATGAGGTCGGTGAAGCTTTGGGGGGGAGTTAGTACAACAGTCGGTTGAGAGCGTGAAGGTTATTCGGGATAGACTACTTACTGCACAGAGTCGACAGAAAAGCTATGCCGATAACCGGAGGCGAGATCTTGAGTTTTAGGTAGGAGATTATGTGTTCCTTAAAGTATCGCCACGTAGGGGTACTAAGAGGTTTGGTAAGAAAGAGAAGTTATCCCCGAGGTATATTAGTCCGTTTGAAATTCTTGAGAAGGTTGGGACATTGGCGTATAGAATTGCACTACCACCTTCAATGTCAGAAATTCATAATGTGTTTCACGTGTCTATGCTTCAAAAATACATGAAGGATGACTCGCATGTGTTGGAGTATAGATCACTTTTGAACCCGATCTGTCGTATGTAGAGCAACCAGTAAGGATTCTTGACACTAAGGAGCAAACTTTGCGAACCAAGCGGATTCCACTCGTTAAAGTACTTTGGAGGAATCACGACATTGAGGAAGCCACTTGGGAAACAGAGGTCGATATGTGAGAGAAGTACCCTGATTTTTTCAATGATCTTAGTAAGGAATTTAGGGACTAAATTCTTTTAAGGAGGAGAGGATGTGACACCCTGAATTCCTCCTACGTGTGATTTACTTGTCTTATTATATGATTGACTTGTTAAACATGTTTATTATACTTGTTTAAGTTGCATGTTAATTGATTTATGCCTTGATTCGTTATTTCATGTCATGTCTACAAGAATTGCTATGTTTATTACAATGTTGGGTTTGTTTCGGACTTAGTTTGAGCTTTGAATCATCTTAGAATGGTTTGGGAGTGCTTGGAATCACCATTGGACAGCCTAGAATCATGCTAGACAAATTTTGGGGGTTATGCGGCCGCACAGGGCGAGCTCACACAACCCCTCAAAGCTCTGGATTGTATACGGTTGCCCCATGCGCCCGCATAGACGCCATGCGGCCGCCTTATGCGCCCGCATAGGAGCTATGCGGCCGCCTGATGCGTCCGCAAAGAAGCCCGACAACTTATGTTGACTTATCCATTTTAAAGATTTTTGACCAATTGATTGGCTCACATTAAGCCACGTCATCACCACCCCAAATCTGAAATTTTGGCTCACTTAAGTGAGGAGAGAGACTTCATTTCTCTCCATTTTTCCCTCTCTTTTCATCCATTTGTGTTCATGTATGTGTGTGTGAGAGCTATAGTGAGATTAGTGTGTGTGCTTGGGTTCCCGGAGATCGAACCACCCGATCGACGATCCGAGACCGTAACTGTGTTGTTTTGAGCAAGGGTGCAACTTGTGTGGCTTTGATTTCATTTTCGTTGGCTTGATAATCGGTCCTAGGTAAGTTACTAAACCCCCTTTTGTATGCTTTAAGCTTCAATGTGTGTTAGATCATCAATGTTCATGTATGACTTGCTTTATATGTTATTTTCATGTATAAATCTCTAGGTTGAGATGAGTACATTGTACTTGTGCTATGAGTATGTGTTGAATGATGATTAGATGAACTAGGGTTTAAGCATTAACCTTAAGAAGTGAACAAATAGAGAACTTGAGACTTGAAATTGGGTAATCTTGCACTTAGCATTAATTGAAACCCTAATTTTGTGAACTTTAGCAATGACTCCGAAAACTTGGTTTTAGGGAAATGATCCCCCGAACAATATGTTAGATTACTACGAGGTCTAGAGTTCTAGTGATCGAGATTCTAGTCTTCCGTGCTTTGGTATTGTTAAAGTAGAAATCTATATGGCTCTAATGTGTTGATTAGAATTCTTACAAATATGTGTTGAATGATAATCGGTGATAGAATAAGAATGATCTACTTGTCATTTGTCAAGTTCACTACTTTTGAACTTGATGGTTAATTGCATTAGATGAATAAGAACATCTATTTGTGCATTGAGTAAGTCCAGCTGGCGTCGTTGGTTGAGTAAGGTAGGACGACCTATGGTCTTCACAAATTAACGTTTGTGATCGCCATAAGTCGCCGTACCAGAGTTTCACACACCCCTCTTCTGTTGGCCACAGTTGAGAAGTAGCCCCACTGTTGTAGCAATACGCATGGCTTTGGTTTGCTAGTTTGAACTCGATAGGTTTATCGGGGACGTCGATACCACGCACACGGGTATCGAGGGCACATGATTATTTTGTGTATTGCAGGAGCAACGCAAAGACGAAGAAAGAGAAATGATATCCTTTTATAACATGGTTGTTTATAAGCACTTATGTGAATACCAAGGTGTTAATTGAGATGTGTTATGTGTATATCAAATGATGTTACATGTTTGTTGTGATATATGAATTTATTGAAATGTTAAAATTATCGTTGAGTATTATACCATGACATATAGTTGCATTTAGTGACTTATTGAGTTTCGACTCACTCCGTTTGCTGTTTATTTGTTTTCCTTAGATCCGAGCCAGGCAGGGAGTTCACGGTGAGGCCGAATAGTCGTATCGTTTAGCTCACAGGTGGTCTTTTTCTTCGTGAACCCTGGAGCTCTTTTGTTATTAGGGTTAGCAATTCTTTTGGTGAGGACGATTGGTGATGTAAAGTCATGTAGACTTTACTCTGGGTAGTGTTGATACATTAATTGTACTTATCATTCTTTTGATAGCCGACATGTGTATGTCGAGCTTGTGCACTCTGTTATATATTTAATTCCGCTATATTTTTCCAAGCATGTTGTAGCTTGTGGTTTATGTACTGTTGTTCCGGCATGTTGTGGCCGAGGTTATTATTGGTATAAATGGTTTCTGAAAACTTATACTTGTGTTTTATTAGTTGGGTTCCGGCTGTAACGTCGCCGATGATTGATCTTATTTTATCCAGGTTTTTATAAATACGATTTTGTGGTATGCACGGATTGTTGTGCCACGTGCTTTTAGTATTTGTTATTGTTATTTGCGTGTTGTTTTGGCGCGTCGACCTTGGGATTTCGTATTGAAATTTGGGTCGGGGCGTCACATAGGTTCCATTTTATATCAATGCCTTCTTTAAAATGGTTCAAAACCAGTTTAATACTATTGTTAAGAAACTCAGAATAGACAATGGTTCTGAATTCTTCAATACTGAGCTCTCTTCTTTCTTTATCTCTCTTGGCATTGAACATCAAAGTTCTTATGTTGAAACCCCTCAACAAAATGGTAGAGTTGAGAGGAAACACATGTATCTTTTGAATGTTGCAAGAGCTCTTAAATTTCAGGCACACTTACCTATTCATTTTTGGGGTGAGTGTGTTTTTGTAGCTACTTACTTGATCAACAGAACTCCTACTTCTCTTCTTAGCTTCAAAACACCTTATGAAACTCTTCTTAACCATCCCCCATCTTATTCTCATTTAAAATTCTTTGGTTGCTTGTGTTTTGCATCTACGTTAAAATCTCATAGAAATAAGTTTCTGCAAGATCTTCCAAGTGCATTTTTCTTGGATATCCATATGGAAAGAAGGCTTACAAATTATATGATCTTCATAGTCATAAAGTCTTTTATTCCAGAGATGTTTTGTTTTATGAAGATCAATTCCCATTTGCTTCAGTACCTGCCTCTTTTCCAGACAACTCTTCCACTCCAATGTTTTGTACTTCATCAAATCCTCTGGATTTTGATGATTTTTTTGATTCCTCTGAGCCTGTAGTTTCTGAGCCTATTGCCTCTGATTCTTCTTCTCCTGTTGTTGTTCCACCTCCTTTTCTACCTTCCAGGCCAGTAAGACACAAGATGGTGCCAAGTAAATACAGGGACTATGTAGGACTCCCATCTCAGTTTGCTGCTGCTTCATATTTTGCAGGCTTGGTTTCTGATTCTTCTATTTCTTATTCTTCTATTTCTCCCTCTTACTTTCATTATATTTGTAATTTGTCTACTTTGTCTGAACCTTCTTCTTATAGTCAAGCTTTGAAAGATCCAAATTGGTGCCATGCTATGTCACTTGAACTGAGTGCACTTGAGCAAAACCAGACTTGGATTTTGCATGAATTACCTCTCAATAAGAGGCCAGTGGGGTGTAAGTGGGTGTATAGGCTTAAATACAAGCCTGATGGTTCCTTGGACAAGTACAAGGCTAGGCTTGTGGCTAAAGGCTTCACTCAGACTGAGGGGGATGATTATTTTGAAACATTTTCTCCAGTTGCCAAGATAACAACTGTGAGGGTTTTCTTGGCTTTAACTGCTATCAAAGGTTGGCATCTCTCTCAGATGGACGTGGCTAATGCATTCATCCATGGAGATTTGGATGAAAATGTTTATATACAGCTTCCTCTAGGATATTCTGTTCCATCCAATTTCAAGTTTCACTCTTCCAGGCCTGTGGTTTGCAAACTGCTGAAGTCCCTTTATGGTCTTAAGCAGGCTCTCAGGCAATGGTATAGCAAGTTTGCTTCTTTTTTTTTTTTTTTTACAGTTTGGTTTTGAGGAGTCTAAGAATGATCATACTTTGTTTACACTGTCTGCAAATGGTGCCTTTACTGTAATTTTAGTCTATGTTGATGATATTCTCAACATTGGTTCCAATAGTGTAGTCATTGCTCAAGTTAAGGCTCATCTTCATTCCAATTTCAATATTAAAGACCTTGGCCCTTTAAAATTTTTTCTTGGTATTGAGATTGCTAGATCTCAGGATGGGATTTGTATTCACCAGAGGAAATACACTCTTGATATTGTTTCTGATGCTGGCCTTAGATTCCTATGGAACAACATCATGGTTTAGCTGCTGATAAAGGGTCTTTGCTCTTTAATCCAAATTCATACAGGCGATTGATTTGGAGGCTTGTATATCTTTCCATTACTAGGCCAGATATCATATATGCAGTACATGTGCTTAGCCAATTTTTATCTAGTCCAAGAGATCCTCATTGGACTGCTGCTTTAAAATTAGTAAGGTACTTAATAGGTTCTTTAGGCCAAGGTCTCTTGTATTCCTCCACCAGTCCTTTGTTTCTTTCTGTATATTGTGATGCTTACTGGGCTGCTTGCCCTACTTCCAGAAGGTCTCTCTCTGGCTATTGTGTATTTCTAGGTCATTCTCTTGTTTCTTGGAAGGCAAAGAAACAAGGTACTGTCTCCAGATCTTCTTGTGAGGCTGAATATATGAGTCTTGCCAATGCGGCCTGTGAAATTGTTTGGCTAGTCTCTTTGCTTAGTGATTTTGGCATCTCCAACCTTACTCCAGTTCCTCTCTTTTGTGATAATAATTCTGCTCTTCACTTGGTCTCCAATCCTGTCTTCCATGAACGCACCAAGCATATAGAGATTGACTGTCATTTGGTACGTGACAAAATTACTGCTGGTCTTGTTCAGCCTACCTTTGTTCCCTCTCATCTTCAACTTGCTGATTTGTTCACCAAGGCCTTGCCTTTTGCTTCATTGTCTTCTCTTCTCTCCAAGCTAAATGTCTTTAATCTCTTTTGCCCATTTAGCTTTGGGGGGGGGGGGGCTAATAAAGACAAACATGGATCCATATTAGAAGGTGAAGATGGATCCAACTTAAAGCAACAACAACTTTTAAGCAGCAGCACTACTTCAAGTATTGCAGAAACAAAGACCAAGGGTATCGAGTGTTGTTGAGTAAAGTCTAGGGTTCTCAAGTGTAATATTCAGAATTCAGTTAGTCAGTTAGGATTCTCCAGCTTATGATTGTCTTTCATTCTATATATATACTTGTAATTCTCGTCTTACTAAGACAGAATAAATAATGATAATTCAGTCTGAGAGATTTATGATTCTCTCTCTTTTTCTTCATCACGGCCTTGTTCAATTTGTTCATGGTTTGTTTTGATCTACTCTGTTCTTAATCTGCAAACCTTTTTAAAAGAAATTGAGCGGCTAGGAAGGACAAACAAGCCTGATGTGAGTCCTGGTGGGATAGCACCAGCACTAACACCAGTACACAAAGCAGCGGAATAAAGAAAACTTAAATCAGAGAAACACACAAATATAACACTTTATCTACAGCAACGTGCTGTAGACAATAAACCTTCTCTTATAAACTGGGTTATGAATCCAAGTACAAAACGATGTAAAGAGAAGAACAAAATAACCAAATATGCTCTCACAAAAACACTCTTGATCTTATGACAAACTGCTGGAAAAACTAGAGCTCTAAAACTGTTAATTACAAAGACAATCCAGCTAGTATTTATATGCATAGAGTCCTCTTGAATCATGGAAGTCGACTTGCTTTAGGATTCCTCTTTTTAGATGGTCTTTGACTTTCCTTAAGCAATCCAAGGTAATCCTTCCTTGATATGGAATCCTTTCCTTAACATGAAAGCCTTCCTTGCTGTGGACTCTTTCCTTTTGTGAGAGACCTACAAAATTACCAAAAGTAATACTAAACAAATCCAATATTGGTTAGGAAGTTAGTTAAATAAAATAACCTAATTACATAAAATACAATATTTACTAATTAACTAAAATAAAGAAATAAACTAATATATGAAAGTGACAAATCTCAAACACGCACACTTTCAATCTCCCCCTGATTTGTCGCTTTCAGATCAAAACACTATGAAGCCAAGAACACATAAACAACTAAGCATTAAGTTTAAAAAAAACATCTAAACAATAAACTCCCCCTAAATGCAAACACCTAACATGAGATAAGAAAATTAAAAAAACATAAATCAGTTTTAGAATGAAACAAAATAAGGCATAAGCAAATATTGTTCTCAAACAGATCCCAAACAGATCAAAATGTCCAAATTTCTTCCTTCAACAGCTTGGCCCATCCTCAATTAAACAGATCAAAATGTCCAAATTTCTTCCTTCAACAGCTTGATCCATCCTCAATTACTTGGCCCAGCTTTATCCAACTCTTCCTGAGTCTTCTGGAGTAATTCCCATCGAAAAGTTTGACTTATGTCTTCAAAAACTTGGCTGGAACTAGCTGAAGCTGGTGGTGCTCCCCCTTTTTGATCAGAAAGATTCGCCAAGGCAAACAGCAACCTGTTCCTGCGGGTAGCCATTTCCTTAAACTGCACTCTAGCCTGAAGCATAGATTTCTCAAGGAATTTGATTTCTTCAGTATAAATGGCAGCAGGGTCAATCTGTGGAGGTGGAGATGCGATCACATCATCACCAACATCAGCCAGCTCATCGTCATCTTCTTCAAGAATAGTAACTGGAGGATCATCTGGGAAGGTTACTGGAAGATCAATAGTGCGCTTGGTGCACTCCAGTACAGGTTGAATACCATAAAATTCAAATACAAGAGAGGGATAAAAGCTCGAAGGATAAAATAGTGCACAGTGAATTTTGAAAAATTTGGTCAGTGGTATTTAAGATGTGATAGCACAAATTAGAGACCTAATAGGAAAAGGACACCTAGGCCAATCCTAAATTAGGAGGGAAACCAAATTAGACAGGGATTACAAAAAAAAGTTTTGAAAATTCACAACTTCTATAGAATCCTTTGATGAAAAGGAAACATAGGCTCTCGTTTTTTAAAACAAAATTTGAAATTTTTTCCACTTTTGTGAATGATTTACCTGCCATAAACAACACAAAAAAAATCCACATAAAATATACTCCCCCTAAAGACTTGGACATTAGCAATATAAAATCCCTTAATTCTGTTGAACACGAAATCTTTTGAACTTTAGAAAAAATAGGGAGAGAAAAAGATGGAGCACTAATTTTCACCAATGACCAAGTTGACCTAATTGATGTCTAAGAGAATGATGCAAAAAATGTACACACATGTGGAGGATAAATCTCAGTATAGGTGTGGCATGGGATGTAATCACATCAGGGGACACATCTCCTCTAAGAAAGTCAATGAATTGTCTTCTTGTCTTGTTTGGCCTCTAGAATGCACCCACCCATTTTTTATTTGTGGGGAAAGAATTTTGGGTAGCTTTCACTCTACTTTACCTTCATGGATAGCCCTCTTCCAGATAAATTAGTCACTTTGTGACCTTTTTTTTTTTTGTTACACTGGAATGACTTCATACCATGAATGGAGCAGCTGTTTCCCTTATAATAAGCACCCACCAAGAGACAACCATTAGGATAAATATGTGTCAACATTTGTTGGACACTATTTAAGAAGAATTCACAATTCAGGGAAGAGTCATGTCAGAGAAGTGAGACAAGTGACCACACTAAGATATATCGTGTAATGCATTTTTTTTTAATACAAAAACTATGCTATATACAGGTGTAGGTTCTGATGTGATCACACAGTGGATCACATCATCAAATGACACACAAACTCAGAGACTTCCTTAGGGTAGAAAATCTCTGAAAGTCAAGGGCTTTGGTGAAAATATCAGCCAATTGTTTTTCAGTGCCTATAGATTCCAAGGTAATGATTTTTTGCTCAACAAGATCACGAATAAAATGATGTCTAATGTCAATGTGTTTAGTACGTGAGTGTTGAACAGGATTTTTTGATATTTCTATGGCACTTAGATTATCACAAAAGACAGTTAAAACATCGCTTTTGAGCCCATAATCCTTAATCATCTGATTCATCCAAAGAAGTTGAGAACAACAACTTCCAACAGCAACATATTCAGACTCAGCAGTGGAGAGAGAGACACAATTTTGTTTTCGACTATACCAAGATACTAAGTTGTTTCCAAGATAAAAACAACCTCCAGTTGTGCTCTTTCTATCATCAACATTGCCTGCCCAATCAGAATCACTGAATCCTATCAAATTTGTATTTGTGTCTCGAGTGTAGCTAAGCCCTATGTTAACAGTTCCCCCAACATATCTAATTATCCTTTTGACAGCCTTGAGATGAGAGAGTTTTGGACTAGCTTGGTATCTCGCACAAAGACACACACTAAACATGATATCAGGACGACTTGCTGAAAGGTACAACAAGCTTCCAATCATACTTCTATATAAGGTAGGATCAACATCTTCACCATCCTCATCCTTGTATAACTTTTGGGTGGATCCCATAGGAGTTTTGAGATGAGAGGAGTTATCAAGAGAAATTTTTTTGACTAAATTCCTAGCATACTTACTTTGTGAAATAAATATTCCTTCCTTACTTTGTTTTATTTGAAGTCCTAGGAAATAGTTCAATTCACCTACCATGCTCATCTCAAAGGTGGTGGACATACTAGTGACAAAGTAGTCTAACATGTTCTTGGATGAAGATCCAAAAACAATGTCATCTACATAGATTTGAGCCACCAAAAACCCCTCTTTGTTTTTCAAGATAAATAAAGTTTTATCTACCTCACCTCTCTTGAAACCCATTTGTATGAGATGCTCAGTGAGCCTCCCATACCAAGCCCTAGGGGCTTGTTTTAAGCCATACAAAGCTTTCTTGAGTTTATAAACATGGTTAGGATAATGAGGATCAGTGAATCCCTTTGGTTGTTCAACATAGGCTTCTTCATTAAGGACACCATTCAAGAAAGCACTCTTTACATCCATTTGATGTAAAGTGATGTCTAAATAACATGCAATGGCAAGAAGGAGCCTAATTAATTCTATTCTAGCAACTGGGGCAAAAGTTTCTTCAAAATCAATCCCTTCAACTTGGGTGTAGCCTTGAGCTACAAGCCTAGCTTTGTTCCTAGTTATTTGCCCATTTTCATCTGTTTTATTTTTAAAAATCCACTTGGTTCCTATCACATTCCCACCTTTTGGTCTAGGAACCAAGACCCACACATCATTTTTCTCAAATTGGGATAATTCATCTTGCATTGCCATAATCCAATTTTCATCTTTCAATGCCTCTATAACATTCTTAGGTTCAATATGAGAAACAAAACAGCAAGAACTTACCTTGTTTACCTGTGAGCTTACACAGATCAATCCAGCCAATTCTCTGTAGTTGACCCGTGGCTTCTCCCTTATGCTCACTTTGTCATTTACATTCCCAACCACCTGTGTAACAGGGTGGTTCTTCTGAATCTTGCTTGGTATGTCTCTGGTCCTGTTCAGATTTTCATCTTCACTTTCTGAACTTTCTGGGTCTGATGTAGAGTCATTTTGTCCTGATGTAGGTGCTGATGTGTTCACATGAGGACTTGCATCGTCTTTCTGCAGCTCTGTTTGCTGCTTCTGTTCAGCAGTATTTTGGGAATCTCCCAATGTTTCCACGCAACCTGAGACATCATCTTCAAGAGTTTTTTGATTTAAATCAGCAGTATCATCAAAAGTGACATTGATAGATTCCATCACAGTTTTAGTTCTAAGATTGTAAACTCTATAAGCACGGCTGTTTGTGGAATACCCTAGGAATACAGCTTTATCACTCTTAGAGTCAAATTTTGACAGATAATCTCTATCATTCAGGACATAACATATGCAACCAAAAACATGAAAGTACTTAAGAGTAGGTTTTTTACCAAGAAGAATTTCATAGGGAGTCATGGTTGACCCAACTCTTAAGAAGACTCTATTTCCTATATGACAAGCTGTGTTAAGAGCTTCAGCCCAGAATCGTTTAGAGATGTTTTTAGAACTAAGCATGACACGTGCCATCTCTTACAAAGTACGATTCTTTCTTTCAGCCACCCCATTTTGTTGAGGTGTTTTAGGGGCTGAAAAATTATGGGTTATTCCTTTGGAGTCACAAAATTTAGAGAACAAAGTGTTCTCATATTCAGTTCCATGATCAGATCGAATTTTTATAACTTTCTTACCATACAAGTTCTTTACTTTCTTATACCAAACTTTAAAAACTTCAAGAGCTTCAGATTTTTCTTTCAAGTATAGGACCCATGTGTACCTAGAAAAATCATCTACACACACAAACGAGTATTTCTTTTTACTTAAGCTTTCAACCTCAATGGGTCCCATAAGATCAGTGTGGATCAATTCAAAGATCTCAGATGTGGAACTTTGATCAATCTTTTTGTGTGAAGCTTTGGTTTGCTTGCCTTTTTGACAAGGACCACACACACTTGCTTGTTTAAAATCAAGGTTGGGTAAGTGTTTGACAGCATCAAATCTTACTAATTCTTCTATTTTTCTAAAACTTGCATGACCTAACTTTTGATGCCAAATATCAAGGTCATTTATTTTGGAGCTAAGGCAAGATAAGTTGTCACCAAATTTGTAACAATTATCTTGAGACCTTACTCCAGTGAATAAGCACTGATTTGTGTCATCAAATACTTTGCATTCATGCTTATCAAATTTAACATGCAAATTGTCATCACATAGTTGGCTTATACTAATGAGATTAGCTTTTAAGCCTTCCACATGATAGACATTTTTCAATTTTGGCATATGATCAACACATAAAGTACCTTTACCAATGATCTTACCTTGGGCTCCTCCTCTATAGTTCACGTTTCCACCTTTAACTTCGATGTAATCAGTGAGAAATTCGATGTTACCTGTCATGTGCCTCGAGCACCCGCTATCGAAATACCATGAGCCAGCTACACTGCTTTTGAGTGAGGTGAATATCACTTTGCATTCCTCACTTTTCTTTTCCATCCACACAAACTTCCCAGTTTTCTGCTGATGTGAGTGGTGATGTGAGTACATCCGGGGGCTCATCTGAGGAGCAGCTCTTCCCAGGTCATGAATCCTTTTGTAGCAGAAGGGTCTGATGTGACCTGGAGCAAAACAGTAGTGGCATACAAACCTCTTTTTCTTAAGATTAGTTTTATGATGTTTAAAAACTTTGTCTGAGGAACTCTCTCCTTCTTTCACAAAAGTGGATTCATAGCCAAGACCAGTTTTTAAATTATTTCCTAAATTCAGAACTTCATCAAGTTTGGCCTTTCCAGTATTTAATTTTGTAAAAGTTCCATTGGCCTTTTCAAGTTCTGTCTTGGTCTTCTCGAGTTCAATATCACGTTTGGTGAGCATGACCTCGAGTTTGGCTATGGCATCCTTTTGAGTACTATTTTCTGTGGTGACTTTTTCAAGATCACCTTTCAAAGTAACAATTCCAGAAGAGAGTTTCTCATTAACTTTTTCGAAAACAGCTATTTTTTCTACACGTTTTTCCCAATCAGCAAATAAATCAGTATAAGCATCAAGAAGTTCTTGGTAACTTGCATCACCATCTTCCTCATTCTCTGTTTTCTCAGACAGGGGAGAAATAAGACAGTAAACCTCAGAGTCAGAAGATGTGATGGTTGGTGTGACCATATCTGAAGCTACATCAGGCTGATGTTTGTGACTAGTGGGCGATTTTTCCATGATTGCTAAGTTTAGCATCTCATCTTCTTCCTCACTATCACTAAGGGTCGCACACAAGCTCATTCCCTTTTTCTTCAGAGTATTGGCACACTCATTGGCATAGTGTCCAAAACCTTTGCAAGCTCTACATTGAACAGTTTCAGATCTTTTCTTGGCAAAACTAGTAGGCTTTTTGAAACTACTCTCAGTATCCTCTTTTGTTTTTTCAAACGAGTTTTGAGTTTTAGAAGGAAACTTGTTGGCCCGTTTATTTTTTAAAAAAGATGTAAATTTTTTGGTCAAAAGGGCAACATCTTCAGTTTCCAAATTTGAAGTGTCAATTTCTTTGGAGATTTCTTCAATCTCTTTTGGCACTTTGGATACATTAGAGAGAGCAGTTGCAAGAGCAATGTTATCAGCTTTATGTTGCTGTTGAATTGACAAGTTCATCTCAAACATGGTTAGAATACCTACAAGAGTATCTAAGCCCATGGTTGTAGTATCATGTGCCTCTTCAACAGCATCAATTTTGATATTAAATTTTTCAGTAACAGTCCTTAACATCTTACTTACCATTCTAGCATTTGATATAGGCTCACCTAGGGAGAGACATTCATTTGAGATTTCTCTCAATTTGGCAGAATAACTTTTTATATCCTCAGTATCATTCATCCTCAAGTTCTCAAACTTGGTCATGAGAATTCTCAACCTAGTGGCTTTAACACTAGCATCACCTTTACAGTGGCTTTGCAGAATGTCCCAGGCTGTTTTTGCTACGTTTTGATTAATAACAAGACGAAACATATGTTCATCCACATGACTTGATATAGCACCAAGAGCCTTGGAATTATAATTAGCTAAGGTGACTTCAGCGGTAGTCCACTCTTCCTCAGGTTTGAGTTTGAAAATTTTTTCTGAGGATTCACCTTCAGGACTCTTACTTTCTACCTTAGGAGGAGACCATGGAACAATAATACTAAGCCACGCCCTTTCATCAATTGCTTTGATGAAAAGTTGCATCTTAGCTTTCCAAATAGCGTAATTAGTTCCATCCAAAACAGGGGGACGGTACTGATTCAAATTTCCTTCCATAATGACAGCTCTTACAAGGATCTACACTCAGTGTAATCGAGTGATTGGCTCTGATACCAATTGAAAGAAATTGAGCGGCTAGGAAGGACAAACAAGCCTGATGTGAGTCCTGGTGGGATAGCACCAAAGACTAACACCGATACACAAAGCAATGGAATAAAGAAAACTTAAATCGAGAAACACACAAATATAACACTTTATCTACAAACGTCTTGTAGACAATAAACCTTCTCTTATAAACTGGGTTATGAATCCAAGTACAAAACGATGTAAAGAGAAGAACAAAATAACCAAATATGCTCTCACAAAAACACTCTTGATCTTATGACAAACTGCTGGAAAAACTAGAGCTCTAAAACTGTTAATTACAAAGACAATCCAGCTAGTATTTATATGCATAGAGTCCTCTTGAATCATGGAAGTCGACTTGCTTTAGGATTCCTCTTTTTAGATGGTCTTTGACTTTCCTTAAGCAATCCAAGGTAATCCTTCCTTGATATGGAATCATTTCCTTAACATGAAAGCCTTCCTTGCTGTGGACTCTTTCCTTTTGTGAGAGACCTACAAAATTACCAAAAGTAATACTAAACAAATCCAATATTGGTTAGGAAGTTAGTTAAATAAAATAACCTAATTACATAAAATACAATATTTACTAATTAACTAAAATAAAGAAATAAACTAATATATAAAAGTGACAAATCTCAAACACGCACACTTTCACTTTTAGATGTCTTTATAGGCTTCTGTAGTTTTTGTCCTAGCATTCTATGACATTAAACATTAAAGTGAAACAAATTTAACATTTGATGTGCCATAATAGAATAGATCAGTTCTTTTTGTCATTACTTTTGGCAGGATGAGTGTTGTTTTTTATTCGTATTATGAGAGAACAATACTCATTATGGGTCGGAACGAGTATACAATATTGGGTAACTTTCTTAGCCTCAAAAGTCAAGGCGTCATTTAGGCCAAGTATTCTTTTTCAAAAATTTGGGTTACACATCAAGGGGAACAGAAAATATTCAATAATGTCGCGTGCCCCGTGATACACCGTAACTAATAGCTAATGTGTCAAAATGGTTTGAAGAGTGAATTTTATTTTGTATCACTTTTGCTCAATACTATCTCACTATGACACAATAGTGTGCTACTATTAGTTATAGTATACCAAGACAATATATTATTTTCTCAAAGCGGAATGACACCTAATAATTTAATGGGCTAAAAAGTTTTGGATCACAGCCATACATTACAATTTTTTTAAAAAAAATAATTAAAAATGCATGTATTATTACTCATAAAATATTTATTTGAATATATATATATATATATATACATATTAAAGAAAATTAATTAAAACAAGAGTAGCTTTTCTGTGAAACTGTAAGAAGATCCGTCTTACAGAAAATGTTAGAACAATAGGTAGGGAATTGTGATGGATATGACAAAACTTGATATATCTTCTAGGCGTGGATCACACTTTCCTAAAAGTAATATTTCGCCCCTACTTAGAGCACCGGGTTACCACGAAATTACTTTTGAAATATAAAGAAGAATCAACTATAATTGTTGCTCTTTCAATTATAGTCATTTAGGAATCTGTTTGGTGTATATTTTGCAAAAAGAAAATCTGCAGAATTTTTCTTGTTTGCAAGGCTTGTAAATTGATTAGTTTTTCATATCTCAAATGAATGAAAGTCACTCTTATTTATAGAAATAACTACACCACTTTGAATGAAGAGATGTCTTTTCTAAAAGACACATTTTCAAATGATACATCCTTTTAAAGGGATGTATCTTTTACTTTCAAATGTATGTCTTTGCAAGAGACAATATTTGAAGAGTCATATTACTTTAAATGATGTGTCCTTTAACTTTAAATTTTTTATAAATATTTTATTTAATAATTATGATATAACATACCCAATCATAATTATTTAATAAACTCATTTGAATATTTGTATATTTATAATTAACTCTAAATAATCCAACAATCCTCCCCCATTTAGAGTAATTTATAAATGTACAAGATTACAATTAATACAAATAAACACATTGCAACCTCATGCATAAATGAAAGTATCCTTAGGATTTGAACTTTCACATAGTATAACACACATTCCAAGAATTCATATTACAAAGGTGACTATAAAGTTTGAACCAAGTAATATATATTGAACTATTGAAGATGCTATACACAAAAGGTCATTACATAATTCCTAATTATTCTGACACATTATCGGCCCTGTGTCCACATCTATTCATAAGTGCATCAAAGCCTTTTGCCCTAGTTTTTGCTTCTTGAAGCGGCCAAATTTCGCACTTACATAGGTAAATTTCTCTAACGGTGTCCCTGCAAAGTAAACACTTTATCAAGAAATCTATTAAGAAAACAACCTCTTCTTAATTGCAGGTATATTAGCACTCACCTTTGGGATAATATAGTGCTATCAAAAACTCCAACTAAGAAATTAATCTTTATTGAACTCAAGACTTAACGTTGTATTAAGCGTTGAGTTAAGACTTCCTTAAATGAGTTTCATATCTAAGGGCATTAGACCCATCCCATTGGACATTCTATGCACATCACCTTTAGCTAATCCTTTCGTCAAGCAATCAGCTAAATTTATATTTGTCCAAATATAGTCAATTGTTATAATTCCATCTTTGATAAGTCCCTGGACATAACTATGTCTCAAACTTATATGTCTTGACTTACCATTATAAACATGACTATATGCTTTTGCCAAAGTCGATTTACTATTACAATGTATAACAATAGGTGATATCGGCTTTGACCATAAAGGTATCTCATACAAGAGATTTCTTAACCACTCAGCTTCTTTTCCTGATGATGCCAATGCTACAAATTCTGAAGCCATAGTTGAATCTGTAATACATGTTTGTTTCTTGGATGCCCAAGAAATTACACCTCCCCCAAGTAGAAATACCCATCCACTTGTTGAAGAATTATCTTCTTCATTCGTTATCCAACTAGCATCAGAATATCCCTCTAAAACTGGAGGATCACCTTTGTAGGTTAAACGATAATCAATGGTTTTCTTTAAGTACTTTAGTACACGATATATTGCTTGCCAATGAGAGTGACTTGGATTACTTGTGTACCTACTCAACTTTCCAACCGCAAATGCGATGTCAGGCCTTGTACTTGTCATAGCGTACATCAAGCACCCTATGACCCTTGCATATTCCATTTGTGAAATTGCCATGCCTTCGTTTGGCCTAAACTTTAAAATTGGGTCAATAGGAGTACTTACCGGAGAACATTCAAAGTAATTAAATCTTTTGAGCACTTTCTCAATATAATGAGATTGTGTCAAAGTTAATTTTTCATTCTCCCTTTTTATCCTAATTCCAAGGATAACATTTGCTTCTCCCATATCTTTCATGGAAAATTTAGATGATAAGAACGATTTGGTTTCTTTAACTTGTTCTAAATCCGTTCCAAAAATTAAAATATCATCGACATATAAGCATATTATGACACCTTTATTGGTATCATCAAACTTGCTATATACACATTTGTCCGATTCGTTCAACTTGAATCCATTTGACAACACAACATCATTAAACTTCTGATGCCATTGCTTTGGTGCTTGCTTTAGCCCATATAATGATTTAATCAATTTGCACACTTTGTGTTCTTGTCCGCACAAAACGAACCCTTCCGTTGTTTCATATACACCTCTTCTTCTAATTCACCATTCAAGAATGCCGTTTTAACATCCATTTGGTGAATTACAAGTTTGTGAATTGCTGCAAGAGCAATCAACAACCTTATGGTGGTAATTCTTGCCACCGGTGCATATGTGTCAAAATAATCAACTCCAGGTTTTTGCCTATAACCTTGTGCTACTAACCTAGCTTTGAACTTGTCAATTGTGCCATCGACTTTCATTTTCTTTTTGAAAATCCATTTGCAACCAATTGGCTTACATTTTGGTGGTAGATCAACTAAGACCCAAGTATTATTTCCTATTATGGAATCCATCTCATCATTGATGGCTTCTTTCCAAAATACGGCATCTCGAGACTCCATAGCCTTTTAAAATGTAGTAGGGTCTCCTTCAATATTGTAACAATAACAGTATTGGTCCAAAATTGAATCCCTATTACCTTCAACCAAGTAAACACAAAAATCTGGACCAAAGGACTTTTCTTTCCTTACCCGTTTACTTCTTCTAAGTTGTGGTTGAGGTTCTTCATTATTATCTTCAAGAACTTGTTCATCAAGATATTGAGTTCCCTCATTGGTACTATGTTTGACTTCTTTTAGTCTAGGAATTGAAGAAAATCGTTTCTCATCAAAAATTGCATCTCTTGATTCTATGATCGTGTGCAACGATACATACTCATTTTCTTCTATAACATAGAATCTATAGGCTTTGCTATTTATTGAATAGCCTATAAAGATGCATTCAATTCCTCTTTCTCCCAATTTCTTTCTTTTGGGTTCTGGCAATCTTACTATTGTCCTACAACCCCAAACTTTGAAATAATTCAAGTTGGGTTTTCTCTTGTACCATAGTTCATAAGGAGTAACTCTGTTTCCTTTTGTAGGAACCCGATTAAGTATATAACATGCTGTTAGCATAGCTTCTCCCCAAAACCCATCACTTAGACCTGAATAGGAAAGCCTAGAATTAACCATTTCTTCTAATGTCCTATTCTTTCTTTCAGCAATACCATTTTGTTGTGGTGCATAAGGAGAAGTAGTTTCATGAATTATTCCTACTGACTGAAAATAACTTGGATTATAGTATTCACCATCTCTATCGGTTCTTAATTTTTTAACCAAGGCACTTTGTTGCAATTCTACTTCATTTTTATAAATTTTAAATTTATCAAGGGCTTCATCTTTAGAAGATACTAAGTACACGTAACAATATCGAGAATAATCATCAATAAAAGTCACAATATACTTTTTATTTCCTAAGGAGGGAGTGCTATGAAAATCACATAGGTCACTATGCACCAATTCAAGCAATGTTGAAGTTCTTTCCACAGTTGGGAACGGACTTTTTGTTATCTTGGTAAGCATGCATGTTCTACATTTCTCTAAATTCATGTTAAATGAGGGTATTAATCCTAATTTAGACATATCATACAATTTTCTATAATTCACATGTCCAAAACGAAAATGCCACAGAGAAGAATCACAATCAATAAAGTAAATAGAACTATTAACTTTATTAATACTTAATTTGAACATGTCATTACAAAGATAACCTAAACCAACAAAATTACCACCTTTAGATAATACAAATTTGTCCGCTTCAAATACCATTTTGAAACCAAATCGATTCAAGAGACTACCAGAGACTAAATTTCTCCTAATTTCCGGAGCATACAATACATCTTTGATAATAAGAGTTTTTCCGGAAGAAAACAATAATTCTACTTGTCCTATCCCTTGGATCTTGACGGTAGAACTATTGCCCATGTAGAGAACATTTCCATCTTCAAGATTTTTTAATGTCTTGAACAAATGACGGTCTTTACATACATGTCTCGATGCTCCTGAATCAATCCACCATGAGGCATCTTCATCCTGTACACAATTAATTTCAGAAATCATTGCAATAAAGTTAATTTCTGAATTCAAAATAAATTGTGCATTTTTACCTTCAAAGGTTTGATCATGACTAGACTCGTCATGACCCTTTTTCTTTTGACCCTTAGCCATCTTTCGTTTTCATATGGAACAATCTTTCTTGAAGTGACCAGGTTTGTTGCATTCAAAACAATTTCCTTTATTTTGAATCTTTGCCTTTTTGCCAAATTGGCCATTGATGGATTCTCCGGGTCGTTTCTTGCCCTTTCCATTGGCTTTCCCATCTTCTACCATGTTAATAGTAGAAGAAGAAGGTTTAGAATTATCCTTTCCTTCATCTTGCATGCGGATACCCTCTTCTATGCGTAGATGAGTTGCCAATTGTTCGATATTCATATTATCCTTCTTATGTTTCAAGGAATTTCTAACACCCTTCCAAGAAGGAGGTAATTTATCAATTATGGAAGAAACGGTAAAAGTTTCATCCATCTTGATATCATGTTGTTTAAAGCTGCCCACAATTCTTTGAATTTCATGAAATTGCTCCATGATAGATCTAGCATCAACCATTTTATAATTATTAAAATTACTAACTAAAAATTTCTTACTTGATGCATCTTCGGCCATGTACTTTGATTCAAGCATATCCCATAACTCCTTTGCGGATTCCACAAATTGATAAATATCGAACAAAGCATCCGTCATGCCATTAAGTATGTGACCACGACAAACGTAGTCGTCATTCTCCCACTTGTTTCTTTTGCGGGTTTCCTCCAATGTTTCATCCTCCTTTTCTTCCGTTTTGGGTGTGCTTAGCACGTAAGCAACATTGAGCGCCGAAAGAAGGAAGTGCATCTTCTTTTGCCAACGACGAAATCCGACACCTTCAAACTTATCCAACTTATGAAAGTTGGTCGTCATATCACGAATTGTAGCCATCACAAATTGAAAAAATATTACTTTTAGATTGTTAGAACAATAGGTAGGGAATTGTGATGGATATGACAAAACTTGATGTATCTTCTAGGCGTGGATCACACTTTCCTAAAAGTAATATTTCGCCCCTACTTAGAGCACCGGATTACCACGAAATTACTTTTGAGATACAAAGAAGAATCAACTATAATTGTTGCTCTTTCAATTATAGTCACTTAGGAATCTGTTTGGTGTATATTTTGCAAAAAGAAAATCTGCAGAATTTTTCTTGTTTGCAAGGCTTGTAAATTGATTAATTTTTCATATCTCAAATGAATGAAAGTCACTCCTATTTATAGAAATAACTACACCACTTTGAATGAAGAGATGTTTTTTCTAAAAGACACATTTTCAAATGATACATCCTTTTAAAGGGATGTATCTTTTACTTTCAAATGTATGTCTTTTGCAAGAAACAATATTTGAAGAGTCATATTACTTTAAATGATGTGTCCTTTAACTTTAAATTTTCTATAAATATTTTATTTAATAATTATGATATACCATACCCAATCATAATTATTTAATAAACTCATTTGAATATTTGTATATTTATAATTAACTCTAAATAATTCAACAGAAAACATCCGTAAGACGATCTTTTCTAAGTTTTTACCTTAAAATAAATACTAATTTCCAAAGAAAATTGGCTAGTTGGCATTCCCTCTGGTATCTAGCAAGAATCAAGAATGGGCGGCCGAAAGAGCAACATTATGATGGATGTTGATGTGTGAGTCTGTTTTAGTAGTTGGGAATGCAATAGATTTACGAGGTAAGAGGGGGGATAGGGGTCCGCCGTCCGCCTACGCAGGTTCTTTCTTGTTCGGATCCCATTGTCTGCAACCCCCCAGGCTTATTATTCGGATTTTGTGGTCAAAAATGAAAATCTGCCTAAACCACCCACCGTCACCGAAACCAGTCAATAAGCGTCCACGTATCCCATTGACTCATGTACTTTCTTCTCCAAAACTACTTCTCTTAGATTAAGATAGGAGAGAAATAAGACTAATTTTATGAGTATTTAAAGAGTATTAAATTTTTGTATTAAATGATATGTTAATTAATGTGACAGTTGATGTGGTACAAAAAATAAAATTAAAAATTAAAATTAATGCATCACATCAGTTGCCACATCAGGTGATACATTATTTGGTATAAAAAATTTGGTACTCTTTAAGTACCTGTAGCATTACTTTAGAAATAATTGATTACTCATATCTCCTATTTTACCAAATCTCTCTTCTTACCTTTTTTAAAAAAAAATTCTCTTAAATAAATTGTCTATAATATTTTTATTGATTGTGAGATAAAGAAAAGAAGAGAACTTATTAATTTGACAAAGAATACTTTGAGGACATTAAAGAAAAATTATAACAATTAGCAGAAATCAATATCCTCGTATTGTTAGCATGTTAATGTTATGACTGACGCTAAACGCAGCCCCCCCTAATGCGCTAAACGCAGCCCCCCTCCCCTGTAAAATTACTAACTTGCCCTCGTTTGTTATAATGTATATTTGCAAAAAAAGGACATGCGCCCGGGCGTGCATGTCCAAAGGACATGCGCCTGTGTTGGCGCATGTCTTTCTTTTTTTTTTTTTTTTTTCAATTGCACTTTTACACCTCGAATTTGTAAAATTGAAAAATTTCACAATACCCCTTCAATTTGTTAAATTCGTTAAAAATTTAATGAAATTAACAAATTTAAGGGTAAAGTGCAAATTTTACAAAAAAAAGACATGCGCCTGGACCAGTGATGTCAAAAGGACATGCGCCCTGACCAGTGCATGTCCAAAGGACATGCGCCCGTGGAGGCGCATGTCTTTTTTTTTTTTTTTTTTCAATTGTTGCACTTTACACCCCGAATTTGTAAAAATTGAAAATTTTCACAATACCCTTCAATTTGTTAAATTCGTTAAAAATTTAACGAAATTAACAAATTTAAGGGTAAAGTGCAAATTTTCAAAAAAATTTGTTGAGTTTGCCCTCGGTTTTTTTTTTTGTTAAAATATACATTATTGACACAATAATAAAGCAAAAAAATATTTAACACAAAATATGTCAAAAACAAAATTCTATTTAACACAAAATATATCAAAAACATACACACTAGAGCAAATAACTAAACAAAAAAATAAAATTCAACACAAAATATGTCAAAAACATACACATTCGAAGCAAATAAAAGTGAGAGTTTTAAGTTAAATATTTTCTATATATAAAAGACGATATAAAAGACGAGGGCAAGTTAGTAATTTTACAGGGGAGGGGGGGCTGCGTTTAGCGCATTAGGGGGGCTGCGTTTAGCGTCTATGTAATGTTATTCATAATTACTCTATTGTTTTTGTTTATTGACTCCTGCGTTCCACGCAAAAAGTCAATTTTTTTTTAAAAGTCAACATGTAACTAAATTAAATCAAAATTTTACATACTTTACTTATGTTTTAAGAAATAAAATTTTATTAATTAAAAATTATCTTAAGAATACTATGGATTACATCTTCCATAACTTCGTAAAAATCACTAAATTTAATTATCGGTCAAACTTAAACTAAGTTGACAAAAAAAAGTTAAAAATTGACTCTCTGCCTAGAACGGAGAGAGTATATATTTATATATATACACACACACTCACAAATCGTTTATGTTGACATTTAACTTGGGAAATAGGAGTATTGTATCATTCAAATGAATGGATAATTAAAGAATAGTTTTACCTAAATATACATTAATATGAAATTATGAAGTACTTAGTAATAAATATTGTGGATAAGCATAAATTTTAGTGAAAATAATCTCTCCCCCCAAAAAATTATCGTTATTAACTATTCACTCTGTCCCTAAATTATTGTCTTGTTTGACCAGTACATGGATTAAGAAAAAACAAGTACTTAATTATTAATATTGGTATAGTTGTAGTTTCCTTTAATGTCCATGTGCATGTGACCCATAATTAAAGTAGGAAAAAAAAAGGGTAAATTGGTAAAAGTATTTTCCTAAAAAAAAATTTTTAAACAAGATAATTATTTTAGTACGAATAAAATAAATAGATAAAACAATAATTTAGGGACGGAGGGAGTACTTTTGAAATTTTTTTGGTCCCACAATCGATGTCTCTTTAGTATGAAATTACAATATTCATCTTTGCTATCTACCATATCACAATATTCTCTTGTAATATTATAGTGAGACATTAAGGGTGTTTATATACATATACAAGCAAAATGGTCTAAAAGGTAACTTTCTTAATAAAATTTTAAAAAAAAAAACTAAAAAGAGACGGCCAATTAAAGATTGAGGGAAAAAAATCAGTAAATAAAATTCATTTAATGCTAAGGTTGATACATTTACCCTTGAGTCTTGAAGAAATTAGTACTCCACTTCATACAATGTAAGAACCAAAACAATAAGTATACGGTATGTTTGGCTTTGTAATTTAGTGGAAAAAAAAAAAAGGTCAATTTACCAATGTGTTTTGACATATTTTCAAATTTGCCATTGCACTTTAGTTTTAGCAAAATTGTCACTGTGCTTTTATAATGAGTTGCTATGTTGCCATTTTTATTAACTGTAGTCCAATTATTAACGAAATTGATTTGAATGCCATCCACTAGGTTTGCAATAGAGTAAGAGATCCTAAAAAGTGTGTTGTCTTTAAAAGGATTAATATATAATTTGGTCCCTGATCTTTCCATTTTCTAGTGATTAGATACTCAATTGATAAAATTTCTTACGGTGATCCTTAATCTCAACATTTGAAATCTAATTAGTCTCTCATACCGTTATCTCTAACATGAGCGTTAAAAAAAATTCTTAAAATAACAAAATTGCCCTCAATTATGGTTGACTGGGATGGAATGCTGAAATTTATATTTTATTAAATAAATAAAAAACATTTGTAAACGGATTTAGTGGAGAAACTTACTTAAAATTCATTTATTTTTTCTTCTTCCCGTTTCCCTTTTCCTCATTTTTTCCATTTTCTCTTTTTTGTCCCCATCTTCACAAACCATTCCCTCCATCATGGAAGCCCTTCCTTTCATATTCCAACCATGGCCGCCGCCTCTACCAAGAAAACTGCTTCTGCAGATCTCTAAAATAAATACGGGCAGAAACCGAGAATTTTCATTGCCGCTGCTCCTCCCTGAGTCTTCCTCGTCTCCAGCACTTCGATCTCCATTGCCCAATAGCCTCTGTATCCTTTTAACACCATCAGTTCCTCCATCACAGTCACACGCGCGCACAAAAAAAAATGATTTGTACTCATGCATTACCCGAGGACGAAACCCCCGTGATGGGTAGTTCGTCTTCTTTATCAATTTTGGAGGGGTCGGGGAAGTAGAGAGACGGTGGAGCTTCCGTCAGTGGATCCTGACCCGAACCCGGATTTGAAACACAACTGGGATTTCAAAGCTCATCAATAAAGTATAGAAACACGAAACCCATCAAGAACTGAATTGATATGAGTCGACTCATTGACAATAACATGTCGATTTTCCCTCTTTTCATTCAACTAAAAAAACCCTTCAAAAAATTTGGAATTTTCCAGCAACGAACAGGGGTGTGTGTGTGTGTGTGTGTAAGAGAGCGATTGATTTATTGAATTGGGGATGGTTTGCGGGTGGAAAACTTTTGAACTATAACGATATTGGAGAAATACAGAGGATCACTTGAACAGGGGGTCTTTCAATCCTTGTAGCCGATTTCAGAGTATATGGGTCTCTGATTTTTTCCAATTATTTGGGAAGAAATCTGCAGGACAAGTGACGTTGCAGCCGGCGGAGAGGAAGAAGAAGAGAAAGATGCAATAGACCACGACGTTGACCTCAAGCTCATCCTTACTACTCACCACCACTGGTCTGTTAGCAAACATGTCGAATCTTTGGATGAGCATGTCCGAAGTATAAGTTTTATCGATTAAGGACCAAACACATCTTTCAAACCCTCTACTCCACCTCCATCCCCACAAACACATTGTTCCATTCAACTTTATTAATTCTGCCCAACACCTCTTTCAAACCCTCCACTCCACCATCATCCCCACAAACACACCAATACCCAGCAAACTTGAAAGAAAATGATCCGACGAACATTCTCCGACGGCCAGAAGAGCTCCTCCAAACCCTCGAAGAAATCATCACTCATGGCCATATCAGACACTCCAAACTCATAGTCGTCATCATCTTCTTCCACCGTGTCCTCTCTCTCTTCGCTGTTCTCTGCCTTCTCCGTCGTCGAAGAGTGGCTCGCTGTCGGGGATACCAGCGGAGAACAAGTGGGTTTGCTGCTCTCATTGCCAGATGAAGTGGGTTTCTGTCTAGTAATGCCGGTGAGTGAGTTTCGGTGAGTTGGCATGGGGTGGTTGTGCTCGCCGGTGTACGTGAGAATGTACATAACCAGATTGGATCTGTTTCGCTCCAAAATGAAAGAATTAATATCCCATGTTCATCATCCAAAATGAAAGAATTAATTTTCCCACTCATTTTCCCGAGAAAGTGATAGAAAACAAGCTAAAATTAAACTAGCTCAGTCCCAAACAGGCTATAATTTGGGTATGAGAGGGAAGGCGTAGATTGAAGTAGAGAGGGAGAGAGGGAGAGGGAGAGGGAGATAGACATGCCCAAACGGTTCGGAAACGGCGGTTCGAACCGGAATCGAATCGCCCAAAAAACTGCATAAACCGGAACCATGAGGAACCGGAACCACCGGTTACACGGTTCGGTTTCGGTTTTCAATTTTTCAAAATCGTGAACCGCCGGTTTGGAACCGGGAACCGGAACTGCCAGTTCCAAACCGTGAAAAATCGCCAAAATTTAAAATTTAAATTTTGAAATTGCCTTGTTTACTCTATAATTTCAAAGATGAAAAGTTTACAAAGTTTCAAAAATTTTTAAAATGCTTTGTACAAAGTTTTAAGATAAAATATTTTTTTAAAAAAAATTATAAGAAAATATTAAAAAAATAATTAAAAATTACGGTTTGGAACCGAAACCGCCTTAGCCAACCGAACCAGAACTGATTTGTCGGTTCGCCATTTTGTTGTCAGTGATTTTGGAACCGGCGGTTCGAACCGTTTGGACATGTCTAGAGGGAGAGAGAGAGAGAGAGAATGTGGGGGGGGGGAATGTGGTGAAGGAAGAGAGAGAGAGAGAGAGAGAGGTTGTTATCTTGTCAGAAATTATTACACCTAGGCATCTCACTCAGATTCAAGTGAGGGCAATTGTGTCATTTTTATAAAATTTTAACGCTCCTATTAGAGATAACGGTATGAGGGACTAATTAGACTTCAAATGTTGAGATCAAAGACCACTGTAGGAAATTTTATACATTGAGTACCTAATCACCAGGAAATGGAAAGATCAGGGACCAAATTATATATTAATCCTCTTTAAAACAATGGGGAGTTTTGTTGCTACTCAAATTATTAGGGGGCTAAGAAAAAAAAAACCTTCTGAATGCATTGATAAACTTTTTTCTTTTTTGAAACCAAATAAACTTATTTTCTTAATTTTAATTTTAAAAATCTAAAAATTAGCTACCATTATTTATTAAAAAATCAAATCAAATCTAAATTAAACTTAAACGCTAAACAAGGTAATATGCAAGATGGGTAGATTTCCATTATGACATATTAATTTTCTCATATCTTTATGTAATATATTTCTTCTCTCAATTATTCCTTTTAAAAAATGGAGTAATAAAATAATAAAAAGAAAGTCTCCTTTGCCAAGTCAAGTGGCTCATGGTTTGACAACGTCAAAGGCATCCAAAGCCACCACAGCACCCACGGTAATAACATCTCCACTACCATCACCACTTCTGCCACTGGCCACTAACATCCACCAGACCTCATTGTCTGAAGCAAAACAGAATGGGTTAACAATTTGGACTTTTTCTCATTGTCCTTTTTTCTTAAAATAATCTGACCTTTGACCGTACTTCATATTACTGGCTTGTTTGGTGTTTGAGTTTCTTTTCGGACACAATTTTGACTTTGTTTTTTACCAATGCTAGTTGTCTTTTTAGATTTCTAAAATTAAAAAAGAAGTTTTTTTTTTTTGGGAAACAGGGGCGGCACCCTGCTAGATTTTATTAATAGAAAGAAACATTACAAACTTGAGGGGGACAACCAGCCTTGCTCTTATAAGAGGGAGGACGGAGGAGCCTTACCTCGAAAAGAAAGAACAGAGAGAAAAAACTCTAAGCAACTAAGCAAAAAAGAAAAATCCACGCTAGTTAGGAACTACGAATTCTCGCAACTTACTGTGAGTCAAGCATGATCTCACTTCTAATAAAACGAGGAAGGTCAGCAAGGAGGTAGAAATCTTTATCCGAACAAGTGTCAACAGCTAGATTGGCAAGCCCGTCTGCAACAAAATTAGCTTCCCTATAGCAATGGCGAAATGAAAATTTTAAAGTTGTCTTCATGCGCAAAATGGCACGAACATAGTATGCCAATTTCCACGGAGGAGCATGACGATTATTGATCCAATGACTGATTGAATTAGAATCCAGTTCAATGATCGCGTCTCGGTGGCCTTTCTCACTCATCCAACAAATGCCTTGGAAAAGAGCTTTCATTTCGGCTTCAAAGTTAGTAGCATTACCATAGAAAGAAGAGTAGGCATAAATGATCCTCCCATTTGAGTCCCTGATAATACCCCCACCTCTACTAGGACCTGGGTTACCTCGACTAGCCCCATCAGAGTTGAGCTTATAGATGCCTGCGATCGGCTTATCCCATCTTATGGCTCGAATAGAAACAATTTTCTTCAAGGCAAATGAATAGGAAATACCATTATAATTGCGCACCCCAACATAGTTGCCTGCTCTTAAAGAATAGATTAAATCTCGATCGATATCCAGAATAAGAGAGTGAGGAGATTTAGAAAAGCCATTATGCATTACTGAATTGCGAAATTTCCATAGGTTCCAAGGCATAATAGGAGGGAGAATAGCATGAGCAATGGACTTAGAGTAATACCAACCAGACATGCATCGTTGACGAATAGAATTGCCAGCCACTGGAAGGTCATGAGAGATTTGAAAGTAATCCTAAACAAACTTAGCTAGATCACTAGCTATAAAGAGATGATGAAAAGTTTCAACATTCAGTTGAGAACAGCAGCAGCACTTAGAGGCAAGCTGGATACCTTTCTTACCAAGAGCTTCATCAGTAGGCAAACCATATCTAAATAAGCGCCATAAGAAGATCCCTATGTGATTTGGGAGGAGCTTGTGCCACATGAAATTAGAGGACAAAGTTGACGAAGCTCCAGCACAGATGAGAGACATAGCAGCAGCAATAAAGAACTTCCCTGAAACTGAGCTGGTCCAGGTGGGAGTATCCTGCTCTTCGGAAGGACGAATATACTGGGAATGAATGATGGAAACAGCAGCCGAAGGAAGGATAATCATGGCTATGGGAAGTAAGTTTTCCAAGGGATCGAACAGTTCGTGCACCAGCTGGAGATGACAATTTGGAGGTCTAGAGAGAAGCTCACTACTAGAAACACGCTAATTACTGTCGGAGGAATTACTGTCGGACTATTCCGACAGTAATTACTGTCGGTTTTTTTAATATTACTGTCGGATTTACCGACAGTAATTTTAATCTTGTCGGACAATAGCCGACAGTAACTCTCCGACAGTAATTTAGGTATATTCTACGAATATGCCTTTATCCGACAGTAATTACTGTCGGAGTACTCCGACAGTAATTTTCGACAGTAATCTCCGGGAATATTCTTGGAATATTCCATTTTTGAGCGCCAGAAAATGTTTGCCAAAATTACTGTCGGAAATTCCGTCAGTAAATAGTCCGACAGTAAATTACTGTCGGATAAATCCGACAGTAATGTAAATTAAAAACCCTAAATCGAAGTCGCCCCCCTCCTTTCTCAGATCTATCACTCCACTCTCTCTCTCTCTCTATCTCTCTCTCTCTCTCTCTCTCTCCCCGCAAACCTCCGCCGCGCCACCACCGCCAACCCACTGTCCCTTCCGTTCGGTCTCCCCGCGCCACCGCCACCCTCTCGCTCTCCTTGCGCCACCGCCACCGCCACCCTCTCTCTCTCTCCCCCTAGGTAATTTCTAATTTGTTGTATTTAATTTTTAAATTTTGTATAATAATTGTATATATGTTTCTTATTTGTTGTTTCTATTGGTTGTTTCGTTTTTTTTTTTTTGAGTCCGCGCCACCTCCGCCACGCCACCGCCACCCTCTCACTCTCCTTGCGCACCGCCACCTTCTCTCTCTCTCTCCCTAGGTAATTTCTAATTTGTTGTATTTAATTTTTAAATTTTGTATAAAAATTGTATAGTATAAATTTCGAGCCAAAGTTGAGATGACCTAATACAAAAGAGTCATACGACACGTATACTTATATGTGATAGCGGGTTCCAAACTCAAGAAAATAAGAGAAATTTTTAGAAAATGGAAACATCAAATTCGAGTGGAGCATATATCCCTTACTTCTCTATCGTCTTTCTTTCATAAAAGGTGGGTTAATCTGGAAATATAATATTTTATTTTAATTTTTTTGTCGCAACTCACGTGAAAGCATAAAATTAGTTAGACATCATTTCACTTAACTATAAGTCACGACCAGAATATATATTGCAAGTCTGCTATGTAAGTTGAGATGAAACTTTTTGAACAAAATTATGGAATCCTTTAACATATATATTTCTTAAAAAAAAATCATGTATGTTTCTTGTTTGCCTTGTTGCCATTTCCATGGCTTTTTTCTCTTTGTTTTGTAAGTGTTATATGAATTTCTTTATTTTTGATTCTTAGCAAGAGCACACAACGAGGATTATTCTTCTCCGTGAAATTTGAACTTGTAATCAAATGGAGATCGACTATGCATTATCTAATGCGATTAACTCTTAATCTCAAATATTCATCTCTACCTAAACTTTGCTAACCTAAACACGATTTAAAACTATACATTTTTTTTTTTTTGGGGGTGGGTGGGGTTACAAACAACAATATTGCAAAAAAAAAAAAAAGGACTCGTAAAAGAAGAAGGAAAAGAGAAATATCTCAATATGAGTTTAGGAATAGAGGATAAACAAACCAACGACCCGGTCGTTACACCTCTTTCTCAACCGACACTAACTTTTCTAGAGCGAGAATCTTGTTCGGTTCTCCATCATATCATCAATGGAAACTCTAACTATGAATAAACCAACTTTTAAACTCTCAAAAGCCCAAACCCACCTCCTCAAATCTCAAATCTTTCCCTCCAATTCCGAATTTACGGTACCCACAATTTACACCTTCTCTCTCTCTCTCCCTAGGTAATTTCTAATTTGTTGTATTTAATTTTTAAATTTTGTATAAAAATTGTATAGTATAAATTTCGAATCCGAGAGCAACCACAATCTTGGCTACTGTATTTCACTTTATTAATTTATTATTATTAAGTTTTGTTGTTGAAGTGATTAGCTGTGTGTTTCAAAGACATATATATCAGAAGTTGTTTGCCTATTTATGACTTAGATAGTACTTCTGATTCACATGGTCTACATCTTTGAGATGTATTTATGTACATTTTCCAGCTTATATTCCTTGTTAATATATGTTAAAGTTACTGAATCTTAATGTTGTAAAAAGTGAGAGTATAAATGGTCATCACCAGGCATATATATATGATGAGATTATGAAGATACGTATATTAATAAAGTGTTTATAATTATATGCATGCATGTTTGTTGTAGATATATATATAAATTGCAATATGTGCAATTAATTAAGCCTTTCACCTTAATCCCTTAATAATTTCTCTATCATTAGTTTTAAGTATTCTCGCGGAGATTAAAGAAAGTGGGTTTTCCTGCTAGTGAAAGCAAGTTGGTGGACCGGTCAGCTTAATAAAATGAAAAAGGAAAAAGGAAAAAATGTTTATATATACTCATAATGGATTAACTAATTCCTTCATAGACTTCTTAGGTTGTTCAAGTTTAATATGTTGATATTACATATTCTCCATTGAGAGTATTATGTTGATATTCATGCATTAGTTGAACCACTTAATGTGTTTCACTTCCCTTTAGAGATTTAATGTCTCTATTGTATGCCTGTAGCAGGATGGCACGAACTAGGAAGACTGCCAGGATGTCAGTTATGCATCCGATCTTATTTCAACTCAGACACGCATTACGAGAACTGAGAGAACTTGAGGACCAACTGAATGTGGCCCTAGGTGAGACACCCCGAGTGGAGCAAGTGACCCCACCGAACCCTCCTGCACCTACCCAAGACTCCAATAGGGAATGTAATCATTGAGAGTGTGTTACACTCTATGTTTCGACTAGCATGTGTAGTATGTGGTATTGGTATCCAATGATACCGATCCGTTCCGTTGAATGTATTTAGAGTTCGAAACTCTTATTATTATTTATGTTGACCTTGTGACTTATTGACGTGAATAGTGCATCACGAGCATGTTAACTTGCGATTCCGTTAGCTTTTTATATTGTCGGCTTGTGATAAAGCTGGTAGTGCAATTATTCATAACAGAGTCCTATGACTCGCGTGACTTCGAGGTGTTGCATTTATTGCACCCTTTGACTCAAGTCTATTCCTTTGATGATGGGATGTAAGCTAAGAAATCAACTTTGACTTAAATCAATTAAACATATATTTCATCGATGATCATTCATTAATAAATTATAATATCTGGACACCGCCGCACGGTGGTTCTTAAAGTTATCAAACTTTAAGAATGGACGGAGTAGAACAAAAGGATATTATTTTTCATTAATGAATTTCGCTTGTTTCTTTACCCTATAAAGTTTCAGAAATTTCCCTTAATCACAACCTTAAATTCTAAACCTCAACCTAAACCCTAAATTGGACCCTTAAACAACCCTAAACCATATCTAAACCGTATCCAGTTAAAATTAATCAAATATATTTATCTTTAAAAAAAAAATCAAGTTTTTAGAAAATTAGGATGTAAGCTATATAAGAAATCAACTTTGACTTAAATCAATTAAACATATATTTCATCGATGATCATTCATTAATAAATTATAATATCTGGACACCGCGCCGGTGGTTCTTAGAGTTATCAAACTTTAAGAATGGACGGGTAGAACAAAAGGATATTATTTTTCATTAATGAATTTCGCTTGTTTCTTTACCCTATAAACACTAAACTCTATCTAAACCCCCTAAACCCGATCTAAACCCTAAATTCTAAATCATATCTAAACCCTAAACACTCAGCTCTATCTAAACCCCCGAAACTCTATATAAACCCTAAACCATGTGTTAGGTCCACGGTTGCTCAATATAGGCTAGAAGGGGGGGTTGAATAGCCTATGTCCAATTTTTGAAATTGATTCAAAAATCTTACTTCACTTAAGTTAGAAAAATTTTGCAGGCGGAAGTCTTGTGAAGTATAGGACAAGTTGGAAATGGCTGATCTTCACAGGATAAGATCGAGGTTCAACGGTTGGAAATCCGGAAATTTAAACAACACAAATAATTCACAATCACACACAAGTAGACAGAATATTTAATATGGTTCACACTTATAAATAAGTGCTACGTCCACAACCAAAGTGGTCAACTTTGGATTTGAAAATCGTGTACTAAGTTTATCCACTAGATATTTTACAAACTAAATCTCTAATGGATTGTGTACAAAAATTTTGTTGACCAAGTGTTTGTGTGGGAGAATTGATATCAATAAGATACAATTCTCGTGAGCTATGAAAAGCTAAGTGTTGCAATCAATGAAGAGCTTTCAATGGACTAGACTTCTAAGTGTGAAGCTCTTCAATGAATGTATACAGATAGGACGTTTAAGCTTTTAAGAACTTGAAGACTATGGAGATTCAGTAGTTGGAGTGGTTGAGCCGTTTTGAATGCAGCAATGAAGTCTCCTTTTATATGCAGGAGGAACCTTGAAGCCGTTAGAGATCATTCTAATTTGAATTTAAGAGCAATTAATGCTCTAAATTGGTTGTTGACTCCTGATAGGTGTCCCGCACCTTGCGATCTGTTTTCGACTTTTGCCAAAATAGGCGGTCGAGTTTGCGAAGAAATGTCCTTTTAAGTATTGCCTAGAATGGAAATCTTCATTAAATGAAAGTTGCGGTTAACGTTGTATCGCAATTAATGAGATCTTTGAGTTAGGACATATCTTGGATGACTATCGGACGTTCTTGGAGTTCTTGACATTGCGAGATGAAGCTTGGCCGTACGAGCTTGTCCGATAACCAAAGTAAGGCGCTGGATCAAATTTTGCCTATTTGTGCGAGAGGGCGTCCGATGTCCTATAGGCTATCTTCTTCAAGACTTATACAATTAGCAACCCTAAGCTATTCAAGCTATGCCTAAGTACAAGTTGCCACACTAACAGACACGCAGGCCCATTAGTCACCTTGTCTTAGACTTTTAGGTTATGGATTCAAGCAAATCTAAGCTAAAATACAACACCATGCCTAAACCCTAAATATTATCTAAATCAGTATCTATCATTATATTCTCGTCATTCCCAGATCTAAAGCTGATCGTCCCAAATTTCCCACATCAATGTAGGTTTATTGGATTCAAGATGGGAGATCCTTCAATTGAAGTATCTCTTTCATTCGCCGTGGAGCAATTACTAGATAAAATTTGTGTACGTCGTCGTTAATTATCTCTGCGCGAATTAAGCTTATTTAAGAAGAGAATTCTTGAAAGCATCCAAGGACAACGGAGATGCTATTATTTATGTCGTTGATAGTGTCAGTCCTTTCATAGATCCTACAAATATTGCTCGTGAAGAAGAGTTCTCGGCACTTGGGACGACCTCAAAAGGGTTGAAAACTATTCTTATCCGAGATGCTACTAAGTTTTGTTAAAGCTTAGTCTTAACTCCGTGTAAGGATACTTTGCAATCCTTGTGAGCTCACTCCCAAAGTCGAGAACTCTTTTCACCAACAATATTTTTAGGCTTCAATGAACGATGGAGAGTCAACGACATAGGGAATTACAAAACTCCTTTGTCCTTGGATGCTTTCAAGAATTCCTCTTCTTAAATAATCTTAATTCGGCGGAGATAATTAACGACGGCGTACACAAATTTTATCTAGTAATTGCTCCACGGCGAATGAAAGAGGTACTTCAATTGAATGATCTCCCATCTTGAATCCAATAAACCTACATTGATGTGGGAAATTTGGGACGATCGGCTTTAGATGCAGGTTTGGCGAGTATGATGATAGATACCGATTTAGATAATATTTAGGGTTTAGTACATGTAACAGGCGTGATGTCGATCGATGAATTGTGATTACCGTAATAAGTGTATTTTTCTCATACTAATCATTTGTTGCTTAATAGGAGTTATGTCGGTGCGATCGCGATTGGATGTATAATCGGAGGTTGCCGAATCGTAGTGGTATTACGAGATGAGTTCATTAGAGGTTTGAAGAGTTTTATCGAATTTGCTCTAGCGAACCCCAAATACATGAGTGGTAACAACATAAGGTGTCCATGTGATGGCTGCAAAAATCGAAAGTACTTCCCTTCGATGATTGTTGAGAAGCACCTTCTCGGCACGGGTTTCAAGTTGGGTACAAGCGGTGGGTAGCTCACGGTGAGCAAATCGAGTAGTGTCTAGGCCGGAAAGTAACCGGCGGAGGATTCTGTACGTGAACTGAACCGGTAAATACGAGTGTGAACGATGAACCATTTCGTGGTATGGAAGATATGGTTAGGGATGTTCTTGGTCCTCATTTTGGCGGTCGGAGAACGCACGTCAAGAGGAGCCAAATCCGCGGCTAGTAAGTTCATTGAAGCTATGGAGTGCAGCGGAGAAGTTGTATCTGGCTCGAGCGGACCGTTTTGGAGGCGTGGGTGAGTTCCTAAACATCAAGTCGATTGCAATATTAGTCAATCTGGTTTCAATCGTCTTATGAAAGCGAAAAAAGCTTTTGAAAGGGAATAAGATGCCGAGAACTTCTATCGGACAAAGAAGATGGTTGGGCATATTGGGTTGAAATATGAGAAGATTGATGCGTGCAAGAATGATTGCATGCTTTTCTACAAGGAAGATTCAAACTTGAAAGAATGTTCCGTGTGTGGCCATGATCGATATAAGCCGAAACGGAGGGCGTTCGAAACGCAAGAAGAATGAACCTTATAAGCGGTTGCGTTACTTGCCGTTGACTCAGAGATTGCAACGCCTCTACGCGTCTAAAGCTAATTCGAAGCTATGGCACAAAGAAAGCCCGCGAGGATGGCGTGTTGACTCATCCGTCGGACGGCTTGGCTTGGAAACAATTTGATGCAACCCATCCCGACTTTCTTTGCCGAAGCTAGAAATATCGGGTTGTGCATATGCGCGGATGGTTTTACTCCTTTCGGGCTGGGCGAAGTCCTACTCTTGTTGGCGGTTATAGCTACGTGTACAATCTTCCACCGTGGTTGTGTATGAGTGATCCTTATATGTTCTTGTCCTTTGTTCATACCGGACCGACTAGCCTGGCAAGAACATTGATGTTTATCTCCGCCCTTTGATTGACGAGTTGAAAATGCTGCGGGAAGACGGAGTGGAAACATGGGATGCATTCAAAAAGAAAATTTTAAAATGAAAGCCGCGTTGATGTGGACGGTGAATGACTTCCCGCCTACGGGATGTTATCGGGTTGGAGCACACATGGGAAGCTTGCATGTCCTATCGTATGGATGACACTAAGTCGTTCACACTCGAGCACTCTCGTAAACCTTGTTGGTTTGATTGTCATCGTCAATTTCTAGGATGACCACCCTTTTAGATCACGAAGCGGCAATTCACCAAGAATAGGGTTGAGCGTGATGAGGCGCCTAGGCGTTTGGCGGTGAAGCTGTTTATGAAAAGGTGTCTAAACTACGAGAAGACCAGGTGGGGAAGATGTATGCAAAGGATAGCGAGATTTTGGTGTAAAGCATAATTGGACCAAAAAGAGTATATTAAGGAGTTGCCTTATTGGAAAGATAATTTGATACGCCATAATCTTGACGTCATGCACATTGAGAAGAATGTGTTTGACAATATTTTTAACACCATTATGGATTGGAGGGCAACTACCAGGACACACCCAAAGCCGAATGGACATGAAAGACATATGTAGCGGCCGCCTTGGAGCTAAAAGAGGTCAATGGTAAAACGCATGAAACGCTCCATACGTGCTAACCAAGGAACAAAGACTTCTAGTGTTGAAGTGGTTGAAGGGATTGAGGCTTCCAGCGGTTACGCTTCTAACATCGGAAATTGTGTAAATGTAGACGAAGGAAAGGTTCATGGTTTGAAGAGTCATGATTGTCACGTGTTCTTGAACAGGTTACTTCCTATTGCGCTTAGAGACTTGTTGCCCGACAATATATGGATTGCGTTAACCGAGAGTGAGTCATTCGAGCGTTATCATCGGCCTCTGCGGGTTGATGACATGAGAAGACTCGAAGCGAGCATTGTCGTGACGATTTGCAAACTTGAGAAGATCTTTCCTCCGTCTTTTTGATTCTATGGAGCATTTACGGTCCACTTGGCATATGAAGCTAGGGTTGGGGTCCGGTTCAATACGGATGGATGTATCCATTTGAGAGGTAATAACTCGTCTCATAATAATCGTTTTCATGATCTATAACATACTTAAAAGTCGGTTATAGATTGAGTAACATTTTTTAATCTGTCATGCATCGCAATTAGGTATCTCGGTCATTTGAAAAGGAAGATGAGAAACAGGGCAAAGGTTGAGGCCTCAATATGCGAGGCTATTATTATAGAGGAAATTGTTGCCTTTGCCGCGCAATATTTTCATCCCGATATTGAAACGAGATTGACTCGGGTTGGCGCAATTACGATGGTGGAGAGCCCGATGTCAATGAGGACATCTCATATTTAATGCTCCGGGTCGGCCACTCGGTAAACCGGTTAAGACTCGAATGCTAAGCAATAAGGAGTATGAAGGCTGCGAGACTCTATATACTCCTTAATTGTCACGAGGTTGAGGAATATCTCAAGTAAGTTAATTATCAATTTCATTTAATTTTAGATAGTCGTCCGATTCAAATTAAAGTTGCAAGATGCACAAATAACTCGTATAAACTCTAAACCTAATGCGGTATGTTCGAAGATCAAGCCGGAGATGATATATCGGCAATTGCGAGATATCGGGACAGAGAAAGAGTTTCCGTCGTGGTTACGCAAATATGTAAATATCATTTCTGGCTCGATTTATATGTAGACCTCTTATTAATGGCTCGGTCATTAAAAAATGTCTATTATGAAATACTTTTCAGGTTTTGGAGCATCCTAATGACCCGAGTCGCGAGATTATCTCACATATCTGCAAATCCGTTGATGAGAGTTACTTTATACAACGGATATTATGTGAATGGCTATGTCTTCCATACAAAGGAATACGGGGAGGGAAAACAAACGGATAACGGCGGTCAATCTTAAAGGCAACCTTGACTATTATGGTGTCCTTAAAGAAGTCATCGAGTTACGATATCTCGGGAGGAAAAATATAGTCCTATTCAATTGTGATTGCGAGACGGTACGAGGTATAAAAAGCACGACTCGTTTGATGTGAAGCACACGTCTAGACATGCGGGTGATGATGTGTTTATCTTAGCATCACAAGCACAACAAGTCTACATGACACCATACCCTTATCGGCGATGAGAGGGGATGGTGGGCATTTGGAAGACCAAGGCCGAAGCACTATTGATATAGCATATCGGTCGACGACATAATTACTGAATCGTCATTAGAAGGATGTTATCAAGAGGATGAAATGCCCGTACCTCCGTTGTATCTTCGATAGTCATCCAATGGATGAAATGCCCGTGCCTCCCTTGGGCCTGGAGATAGTATTGCCGTTGATTTGCCACCTCCTTCCCGTCGAAGACGAAATCCCGATTATTGAAGGTGATGCGAGAAGACGACGAGGTAACGAAGGTGAAGAGGATTGGATGTCGAGGATGAGGCGAAGAAGAACTTGAGTTTTGTAGTAGCGACTCAAACGCCGAGGCTGGAGAATCGAGAATGAAGAAAATGCAAACAACGAGAATGAAGACTACGAGTAGTCTTGCAATATGTACCGTTTAGGCTCTTTTATTTTTGTTAGAAAGTAAATGTCATGTGTAGAACGCTATTTGTATGTTACTTGTTATCATGAAGATGAGAGATTTTAATTTATGTTATGTATTTTAACTTAATTGTCATCTAAACTTAGCGTTAATTGTCAACATTAATATACTAATTTATATATAGACATGTCGGGACGAGCGGTAGAGGTAGGAGTCGGACACCTAAGGTCCGACTTCTACCTACTTGCATGTACACGGCTACTGTACTGCGGAGGAGGCGATCTGACTTGGATCGGCCGAGGATGCACCCGACTCTCCCACGAGCCGATGGCGGGGCTGGGTCCTCATCGACTCCAGATCATGGACACGCGAGAAGATGGTAGGATTATCGTTACCATCTCCGGCCTTAGCGATAAGTAATAATATTTCGGTTTTAAAATTTTAATGCTTGTACGACATTGGTTACATGTTAATTGCATATTTGTATAATATATTTGTTTAATATATATTTGTCGGGTTTGCGGCGGGTATCCGATCCGACCCGCTTCCTTGGACGTATTCTGACGAGATGAGGCACGAGTGCGGCCACATTACTCTAGCGTGCCTACGGCGACCGAGACCGGTGGTGGGATGATTTTAGGGTAAGGATTCTAAGGATATATAAAATATGTTAATGTTTAATAATTTAATAATTTCTATCAAAGTTTATAATTAATATGTTTAAATTGGTTAAACTTGCGGCTTCATTATTGTTGGCTGCGCACTCTACGCAGGCGCACGAGGCGTTTAGGTTCTTGTGCGCGAAGAAGTTCCGCGGTTTACGGCATGAAGAAGGCGTGGGTGAGAGGAGGGTGAGGGCTCCAAATTTCATCGATGATGTGCGGCGCCGTAAGTACATTATAATAATATACTTGATTTAATTTCATTCCTTAAATAGATGAGAGATTTTGTATATATTGTATCTCTATAACAATTTTAACATTTTCACGGGTATACAGGGTTGGGATTCGATGACGCTAGAGCTGCTGCCGTCGCAACAGGGCGAGAATAAGTGACGGCACGGGGAGGGGTGAAGCACACCTCGGGGTCGATCAACACCTCAGAGCACCACTTGCGCATGGTAAGGACTTTAATGTGTTGTATTGTAATTAATTAATACATGCTTTAATTGTTTTAGCGGTGCTTTAAATTGTTTTGTTGGGTAGCCATGTGGATGCTATGAAATCCATGGTGGCAGAACCGATCGGTGCAAATATGTTGTTTTATAAGGGGTTTGAGTGTAAATGTAGAGTTTTAGAAGGGTTTGAGTGAAATTAGGCCTTTATGAATTCATCAAAACATACATATTATATGTTATTGTTTTACTTATGCTTTAAATTGATTTGTTGGGTAGCCATGTGGATGCTATGAAATCCATGGTGGCAGAACACGGTAACAATTAGGTTGTTTTAGAAGGGGATTGGGTGTAAATGTACTGTTTTAGAAGGGTTTGAGTGTCAATAGGCTATTTTAGAAGGGTTTGAATGTCAATAGGTGTTTTAGAAGGGTTTGAGTGTAAATAGGCCTTTATGAATTCCTCAAACATACATATTATATGTTATTGTTTTACTTATGATTTAAATTGATTTGTTGGGTAGCCATGTGGATGCTATGAAATCCATGGTGGCGAACAGGTAACAATTAGGTTGTTTTAGAAGGGGATTGGGTGTAAATGTCTTGTTTTAGAAGGGTTTGAGTGTCAATAGGCTGTTTTAGAAGGGTTTGAATGTCAATAGGCATTTTTAGAAGGGTTTGAGTGTAAATAGGCCTTTATGAATTCCTCAAAACATACATATTATATGTTATTGTTTTACTTATGATTTAAATTGATTTGTTGGGTAGCCATGTGGATGCTATGAAATCCATGGTGGCGAGGCAGTAACAATTAGGTTGTTTTAGAAGGGTTTGAGTGTAAATAGGTTGTTTTAGAAGGGTTTGAGTGTAAATAGGTTGTTTTAGAAGGGTTTGAGTGTACAAAAGCCTTTATGAAAGGGTTTTCGGTTTAAATAGGTTGCTTTAGAAGGGTTTGAGTGCAAATAGGTTGTTTCGAAGGTTACGAGTGTAAATAAGTTGTTTTAGAAGGGGTTTGAGGGTCAATAGACTATTTTATAACGATTTGAGTCTTAATAGGTTGTTATGAGAATGAATTGAGTTCAAATAGGTGTCTTAGTAGGGTTTGAGTGTATATATAGAATTTTTTTTATTGTTTTCTTATAAGTTGATCGTGTTATAGCTTAATATGTGTTCTTTGCTAATTTTAATTCATTATATTTGTAGAATCAATACTACGGTACCGAGTACCGATGGTATTATTTCTTTGCGACCAGCACACTCTGCTCCTCCTGGTGCGATCGCCGATTGTCTTTGTCGATGAGACGGCGGAGAGAGCATTTGTAAGTATTACTTAAAATATTTTAATTCTATTTTGTTTATTAGTTAATGGTAAATGTTAATATTAATGTTTTTATGTTTTTGTGACACGAGAGCCTATAAGGGCTCTATGTCCACGCAGGTCGCCGAGGGCTTGTCAGGACGACCCACGAGGTGCGAACGCCCTTTGTCGGCGACATTTGGCACTCGGTCAGCTGCGAGTCAAGGAAGAAGAGGGGAGATCGCGTCTACGGCTTTGGTGACCACGGCGCGTGTTTAGACAGGCGGATCGACTTCTTCCTCGGCGACCGCGTCCTCGGTCCTTCTTCTCGATCGGCTACGGCGTGCCACGATCGAGAAGACGCAGACTCGGCGGCGGGTGCGCGGCGGGCGGGAGAATCGGCGACGCGGCAGCGGATGGAGCGGCGGAGGAGGAGAACCGGCGCGCGGCAGATGATGCGGCAGCGAGCGGAGCGGCTAGGCGAATGCGGCAATTGTTCATGGAGCGGCGGCCTCGGCCTCGGCCTCGGCCTAGGTCTTCCATTGTCCGTAATCTATTTGAGCCCCCTCCCTCCATAGTAGACATTATTTTAGCATTGTAAACTTTGTTGGATTGTGTATATATTAATTTTAATTTGTTTTATTAATTTGTTAATTATATTGATGCAATGTTGTATGTGTGTGATTGTGTATATATAATTGTTGTATAGATAATTGTTATATCAGGTGAAAAAAAAAACGAATTTCAAAATTTTAAATTTTATTTTTTTTATTTTGATTTAAAATTCGTCGAACACTCCGACGGTAAATAAAAATATCGCTAACGGCTACCGGTTTTACGTGGAGTTCCGTCAAACAATTAACGATAATCCGACGGTAAACTAACCTAGCGCTACGGTCGTTATTGCTTCTTGTCGGATCATCCGGCGATGATGCTGTCGGGCTATTTGTCCGATTCTTTGTCGGATGAAAATTACCGTCGAAGCTACTTCGGAAACGTCGGAGCGTTTCCGACAGAAAATTTATAATTACTGTCGGAAAATTTTAATTACTGTCGGAATTCTCCGACAGTAAACACGTGTTTTGTAGTAGTGGCTGTCCGTGTAACCAAGCATCAAACCAGATTGAGCGATTCCCTCTACAAATAATCCAGCATATATTAGGCTCTGCAATGGGCTGAATCATCTTTAATCGACCCCAAATATGGGAACCTCTGGCAGACGCTTGCGTTTCATGGGAAAGATTGCAATAGCGAGCACGCAGAATTAAATTGGCCCAAAGATTGGGTTGAGTTCGGAAACGCCACCGTAATTTTATCGAAAAGCTTGAATAAGGTTGTAGACATAAAAAATATCAAGACCACCTTGAGATTTAGGCTTACAGCAATTACGCCAAGAAACCCAATGAGACTTGTTTCTGCCTTCAAAAGATCCCCAAAGGAAATTTGCAAAGGTCCGTTCCAACAGATTAATAATCGACACAGGGGGTTCAATCAATGCCAAGAGATAAGCGGTCATGGAATGAAGAACATGATTAATCAATGTAACTTTACCCGCTGAATTAAGAAAAGAGCCCAGCCAAGAAGCCACCTTAGATTGAAGTTTGAGAACCAGAGAGTCAAAAAATAGTTTTCTGTTTACGGCCAAAATAAATTGGACACCCGAGATAGGTAATTGGGAGAGTTCCCAGTTGATAACCCCAAGCCATAGCAATACGATCATCTCTAGAAGTAGAAAGGGAAGGAGCCACAAAGACTTTCCTTTTATGAACATTAACCCTCTAACCCGAGGAAGTCTCATAGTCTCTAAGAAGTAAGAAGGTTGGCATGCCGTTAAATGGAGCTTTGACTACCATTGCAAAAAATAATCACGTCATCCGCAAACGCCAAGTGAGAGATGATAGGGCAACCACTAATTGTTGACTAACTCACATTGGTATGATGAGCATGCAATTGGTTTAGACTGCGACTTAGCACTTCAGAAGCAATGATAAACAAACTTGGCGATAAAGGGTCACCTTGACGAAGACCTCTCGTGGAATTAAAGAAACCCACAGACTCACCATTAAGTAAAATCAAAAACCAATTTTCGGATATTAACCGCCAAATAAGATCAATGAAAACTTCATGGAAACCAAATTTGCGATGAACTTGGGTGAGAAAAACCAAAAATACCCTGTCAAAAGCCTTTGCCATGTCCAGCTTAACAACAATATTGGAGCCATTAACTTTTTTGCCCAGGAAAGTAACCATCTCTTGAGCGAGTAAGATATTATCTTGGATGACCCTACCTTTCGTGAACGCGCTTTGATTCGGAGAGATAATGTGGGGTAGAATTTTCGCAAGACGGGTTGCCAAAATTTTGGAAAGAATTTTGTTGCAGAAGTTGCAAAGGCTTATGGGCCGCAGATCTTTAAAAGACTCAGGAGAATCAATCTTAGGAATAGTAACTATAAGAGTACTCGACCATGCTCGAGGCATTGGAAAGCCTGAAAAAAATTCCCTAACAGCCCTGTAAAGATCATCCTTGATAATCTCCCAGCAATGTGTGAAGAAATGGCCAGAGAAGCCATCCGGACTAGCTACACTGTCCCCACTTAGACTTAAAACTGCTAAAAATACCTCTTCAATAGTCGCCATAGCAATTAGATCTTGGTTCCAGTCATCACAAATAAGAGAGGGAATCATATCAAGGTCAATGGAGCTTGGAGAAAAATCAGACTTAAGCTGATCTCGGAAATAATTCACTACGCCTGTCTTAATATTATCTTCACAGTCAAGTAAACCACCCTCCGAATTTCGAATAGCATGAATATGAAGCCGACGTTGGGCTTGACGGACTGAGGCTTGAAATAATTTGGTGTTGCCATCTCCTTCCTTAAACCATTTGATTTTTGCCGCCAATAGGCCTCCCCAGTCGCTAGAGCCTTTTTTAGCATAACCTGAGCAGACATAAGAGGCTGAGCAATTATCCCCCGAATTATTAAGTTCAAACAGCAACTCTTTTTCTAGCACCTCATCTTCTGCCAATTTGATGCTATTGAATATGTTACCAAAAACCTCCTTATTCCAAGTGCGGAGAGCTTGTTTAGTAGCTCTTAATTTGGCCGCAAAAATAGACATAGGGCGACCACAAGAAGTAGAGTTCCAAGCTGCTCGAACCACATCGAGAAAAGAAGTATGAGAGGTCCATACATTAAGGGTCCAAAAAACCGAGGCTTTTGTTCCCTGCCCACTGGAAAAGTTTAAGAGAAGAGGACTATGGTTGGAGCACTTACGGTTCAAATGCGTGACTGTAGAAACAGAAAATTTGTCCATCCAGGCAATGTTGCAAAGCACACGGTCAATACGCTGATGAATTGTAGAGTTGCCCTCTCGCTTATTCCACCAAGTGAACTTAGGGCCAGAATAACCAAGATCAAATAACCCAGTAGCAGCAGTGCAGGCGTGAAAATCCATGGCCCCATTTCGATCCCACCCACGACCTCCTGATTTTTCAGAAGGGCTCATAATAATATTGAAATCATCTCCTACAATCCAAGGAGTATCTCTATGATGAGAGCTAATATCAATTAAATCTGTCCAAAGCTGCTAACGATCCACAACATCACATTTGGCATAAATGCATGAGAATAGAGCTGTAAAAGGCCAGCTATAATGCTGAATACGGAGAGTAAGATGTTGAAATGAATCTTGGACAATAGAGCAAGTGAAAGTTGATTTAGCAAAAACCCATATGGAACTAGTGGAGTTTGAACTACTAAACCAAAATTTCTACCGACGAGTGATAAAATTAACTTTGTCTTGGGCAAGCATAGGCTCAAACACGACAATAAAAGACATACTGTGAATACGAATAAGATGTTTAATACGCTATAGGGTCATTACCAACTCCACGAGCATTCCAAAAAAGGGCCTTAATATTCATGGGAAAACTGGTTAGGAGTGTTACCCTGTTTGGCTTTTGATCTGGTTAGCCGATCTGAAAGAGGAATAGAAGTTTTAAGTTGACTCAGTCTTGGGCCAGCGTTAATAGCAATATTGAGAGCTTCAAAATTAGAGTGGCCAGGATCTCCTTCTTCTTCAATCACATTCAGAATAGTAAATGGATTGGAGGTCCCATAAGCAGGTTGAATCATGCCTGAGTCTTCTTGATTATCCTCGTCAAGAGCGCACAGTTCTGAATTGGACATATCAGCTGCAGGGGACCTGTCTTGCACAATTTCTTCACTTTGAATGTTATTAGAAGACAAAAGAATTTGGCCAGAAGAATGAACTGGGTGTTCTAAAATGTTTTGTTCAATTTAAATCATAGAACTTATGTCTTCATTAATAGTAGAGCCATGGTTAACAGCATTTACCTCAGAATTGATAGGGAGGCTTATAGTGACATCATCAACAACAGTGTCAGAGCAATTCTCAATAATAATTCCAGCATTAGTGGTAGTACAAACTTCATTAGCCTCCATTGGGCATAGATCAGTAGCAGCAGGAACAATAGATATAGCATCTTTCTTTTTATTGGACTTTTCTTATGCAGAAGCCACAGGATCAGAAGTAACAGGGATAGCATTTCCCTTTTTGTTCTGGCCAGAAGCAGCAGTAGGCTCTTCATGAACGATTTCGTTAGGGTTTGAAGAGTCAATATCAACGACAATTTGACGAGCTTTAGAAGAGGAGGGATCCTTAGGTTTCCACTACTTAGTCATTGTCTTCCCTATAGTTTCCTCCGACTTGCCAGGTTCCCGGTCTTTGCCTGTAGAAGAGTCCCTGAGATAGACCTTACATGAGTCACCATCATGACCTTGTCTATGACAATACGTACAATATAAAGGTAATTCTTCTTTGATAATTGGCTGCCAGAAACCTTCCATGCATGTCCGGGCCACAGTCTACCCAAAGGAGAGTGGGGAGAGCTTTCGTGAGGTTGATCTCAATGCAAATACGAGCATTGCTAGGGCGAGTAAAATTAGCCGTATGAGCATCGAGGAGCAAAGGCTTACCAATAAGGCTTGCAATGGAAAAGAGAGCTTGCTTATGAAATAAAAAGATTGGGAGTCCTGGTAATTCAAACCAGACTGGAACTATAGGGCTTTCGACGTCAGGACAAAAATTCGGTGTCCACTTGAAAACCCTCATAGGATATGAGCCAAGATACCACTGGTCTTTGATCCACAATCTCTGGTCGTAGTCGTTTTCATGTTGAACTTGAATAAGCACATGCTTGGCATCTAGGTGTCCAAGCGTTACATCGGCTTTTAAACCCAAGGTGAGAAAGTGTTTGCGCAAAGCCTCCATGGAAGGGCGGCCATGAGAGAATTTCCCAATTAAGGTCAAGTGGAATGGTTTTGCAAGCAAAGAAATAATCTCTGCGTTAAGTCTAATGGCTGGTTCGCCTTTGTGGAGAGCCGTGAGGATGTGGGGAACTTGAGAAACGATTGGGGAGGTCGAAGCAACAACGGAAGCAAAGGATTTTTTTAGAATGGGAGAAGACAGCATTGAAGGAGCATCAGCGCCGGCAGAAGCCGCCGCCATGCAGTCTGAGAGAAGCCCTAGAGGGTTACGGTTCTAGAGAGGGAATTTTTGAAATAAATCAAAAATAAGCATCACCAATTAAAAAAGAAGTTTATTAATGCATTTTGATGATTTCTTTTCTTAACCCCAAGTAATTTGAGAACTAGCACAATCCCCTTAAATTTTAAACTCGATCACTTTTAAGGATCTCCTGCTCTATTTGCAAACCTCAAGGGAGGGAATTGAAATTGATTTCGTTAATAAGAGTTCGTTTGATACAGCGTTTTCAAATGCAGATTTTTTGAAACGGAAATATTTTGAAATGCATCTTTTTCAAAACGCAATTTTTTCTCTTATAAACGCATTTGGGATTCCGGTTCAAAACACAGCTTTTTTTATCCTAGCAACGTTTTAAAATCTGTGTTTTGAAAAAAAAAATCTGGAAATTTCTGTGTTTTATAACGCAACCGTTTTCAGAAAACACAGTTTTTCCTGCCGCAGTATTGAAACACAATTTTTGTAAATAAGCTCCTTTTTATCCCTGTTAAAGATACCAAAATATCTTGCCTCCACGTGGCAACAACCGGAATACATGGCCATGCTGACCTGGAGCACGGAGGTCAGTCTATCTAGTCCCGGGCTTCGCCGATAGCTCGGACCCCAAACTCATTTATCCATCGTCCAATCCCGGTCTTCACATGGAGCTCGAGAGAACTAACAGCTTGCCATCCATACCGGGCCCGGGAGCCCGCGAAGTCTAGACCCGGGCTGTAAAGCTAAAATCCCGAGGTCTTCATCCCGGGGAACAGAAGATAGTCAATAAAAGCTGACGCATTTAAGGCTCACCTGTCACTACGTCATCTCGGGACCACTACCAAGCTTTTCATTGGTCTACAAGTGACTTGTTTTTGGTATAGCCAATGACCGAGTAAGTTCAAAATCACATTCTTAAATGTTGCTATCAAATAGTACATAGTATAGGTAAAGACCAAAACTTTATTAAGTGTAGCATTGAGAGTAATGACTAGGTATCATAAACTAATAAAAATGAACCAGCATTCTTGTTCTTCACATTAGCAAGATTGCTAATTTGGTATTATTTAATAGGTTAATTATATACTAGTCAAAGGCCATATAAGTAGTTTTGTCGGGTCAGGCGGCCATACTTGATATATACCACCATGCCATTACTATCACAGGCGGATCCATGTTATCCTTTATGGGTCATGTGACCTCACTTAGCTATAATATCTTTGATTAAATGAATATATAAAATTTAACGTGGATGGGTTGGTCTAAAGTATAGGGTTAAGATTCATATTTAAAAGGATGTTGGTTTAAATCCCAATTGCATAAATACTCTTTTTTTTTTTTTACAAGTAGCCATCTCTCTCTCTCTCTGTCTCTCTCTCTCTCTCTTAAATCCTTAAGAGTTAAGATTCATGTCCAAAAGGGTGTGGGTTCAATTCCCACTGTCAACAGAACTCTATTTTTTAGATTGTTTCATAGTTGAAATATATTTTTGTGTTTTTAATTAATTTATTGTTGTTTTTTTACTTAAAAAACGTCGTTTTGGCGTTGATGAAAAAATAAATTTGAAACCATGAGAAAACTCATGTAGCCATCTCTCTCTCTCTCTCTCTCTCTCTCTCTCTCTCTCTCTATATATATATATATATATATATATATGTGTGTGTGTGTGTGTGTGTGTGGATTCATTGTGGCTCCAGTGGGAAAAATTCCTGAATCCACTACTGATTATTATCACTATTACACTCAATATCTAAAACGGAATAATAAACATAGAATGGTGTAAAACTACTGATGACATACAAGACATTCAATATACTCTCTTAAAATGTGTTTGGTCAAACGTATGTCTTTGTGGACAAGGGAGTACCATTAATTTGTGATAATTAAAAGAAAAAAAACACTCACTAACACAAAGACAACATAGCTTTTGGATTACAAATATTATCGGTCACATTTTTCCTTTTTTTTTTTTTTTTTTTGTGGTGTCCTAAGGGGGCGTGGGAAGGGATCGAATTGGAAACCTCACACTTTGTGAAGTTCCGACTCTACCACTGGGCCACCCCTGAAGGACCATATTTTTCCATTTTTATGTCTATTAAACTTCTTAAGCATGTTGGTGTTCAACATGCCAAGAGTTAATTAATCCTATATTTTCACTTCAAAAAATATGTCGATAAACTTTTTTCTACTTTTAAACCAAAATACTCCATGAATCATTATAACCTAGCTTAGGAATGCTTCGATTGCAATGTGGTGGTATGCATGGGTGGTGATTAAAGTCATATTTGTTTAAGTTGGAATTGAGTGAAATAGTATTTTACAAGCCAATTGATTTTGAGATATGTCGAAGATTTTGACACACAATAATTAGACGAGCAGGCATACATCCCAAGTTTAGTTTGGTTAACAGAAAAACTGGTGGCTCAGTATGCATACGTTTCAATGGAGGATTCAATCAGCACGTACGACGTTAGCTAGTACACAGAGAGTTTCACATATATGATCGATGAAGAAAAACATGAAGAAATCCATTACGTACAAATTAGTTGCTCATGTGGCTGAGAAGAATGATTGTGGAAATTTCATAAGGATTTGTGGAAGGAAACATCCAAAAAGAGGGGACCTTCATTTTGTTGGTTTTGACAATGCCACTGCGTATCCATTGGGTAATGGTCAATGAACCTGCAGACAGGAAAATTGAGTTGAACTACCAAGTCTACGATTAGGTTGGTGGGATGGGTATCTTCTAGAGTTAGAATTATACGAAAAGATGAGGAGCTTTTTCTAATTAAGTAGATATTTGGTGCAATTAAATAATATGATCGATTTAATTGTATGCAAAACCGAATTCCAAGGTTAATTCTTTTTAGGAATACAATTTTTTTTCTTGTAAATACATTTGATGTAATATTATGAGAAATTGATTTTGCAATTATAGTATTTTTCAACAATGAGAGAAAAAGTGAAAACGATGCTCACCGAGGTGATTCTTGTCGTCAATGAGGACATGGATGAGCTAGGTTGAGGTCTGGCTTTAACCGAAGACCTCGACTAGGGACCTTGGCTGGAGACCTCATCTAGGAATCTCGACTGGGAACCTCGGTTGGAGACCTTGACCGCTCTGAGGTCTGGGCTTCCATTGTTAACATGATCTCAGGACTCACCTGAGGCTGACATAGAGCACACGTAAGATGGGTATTTGAGAGGATGGTGACTCTGTATGCATACGTTTCAATGGAGGATTCAACGAGTGCGACGCTAGCTATTACACAATGAGTTTCACATTATGATCGATGAAGAAAAACATGTAGAAATCCATTGCGTACAAATTAGTTGCTCCCGTGGCTGAGAATGATCGTGGAAATTTCATTAGGATTTGTGAAAGGAAACATCCAAAATTACTTTTTTGGTTTTGACAATGCCACTGCGTGTCCGATTGGGTAATGGTCAATGAACCTGCAGATAGGAAAATTGAGTTGAACTACAATTAGGTGGGTATCTTCTAGAGTTAGAATTATACAAAAAGAAGAGGAGCTTTTTCTAATTAAGTAGCTATTTGGTGCAATTAAATAATGTATGATTTGTATGCAAAAGCAAATTCCAAGGTTACCTTTTTTTTTTTTTTTTTTTTTTTTTAAGGTTGGAGGGGACATAGTGAAGTAATACGGTGCTTCTGGTGAGGCTTGAACACCTGACAAGTTTAAGTATCAAGGTGGTGCCTCTGGTGAGGCTTGAACACCTGACAAGTTTAAGTATCAAGGTGTCGTCTCTGGTGAGACTTGAACACTCGACCTCTCCGTTAAGAAAAGTGAGCGGTACCAGATGAGCTAGAACTCATTGGTTTCCAAAGTTACCTTGAATGAGTAATAAACACATGAAAAAGGTTATGGAAGTTAAGGCCGTGTCTGTCCGGTGCCGTGTTTTAAAAATTTTGTGTATTTAAAACACAATTCTTTTTTACTATTTTATAGAATTAATTATTAATTTAGTGAAAGTTTAACATAAAATTATATCCACTACAACGTGAACATTAAGGTCAATACTAATAGGGTATCCATGTATAGTATATGTAATAACATAATAGCTTAAAAGTTAATTTATTTAAAATTTGGAGAAAAAAAAAAAACACTTATATTTTAGAACGGAGGAAGTATAGAGTAAATTAATGTAAGATTGTACGTGTAACAATTAATTAATGTTATACTCCATCAGAATGCTCAAATTAACCCGTAGAAATGTGATGACTGATTAACTGACGCGACGAATGTTTTGGAGAGTGTCAGACACTTAAGTTAATATAGAGAGATGAGTAGGACGTTAATTTTGGTTTGAATTAATAAAACCTGAATTTATGTGTTGTAAATAATTGTGGTAATGTAGCTAGCTAGCTAGCTAGGTAAAAGTCGTACGTAGGATTGAGAATTGTTTGTGGTGCTACTTTTCTTGGGTGGGTTTGTATTTACGAAATTAAATTGATTCTCTCTTGTACGTACACGTCAAATCATTTTCAAACAATACTTGTTCTTCAAGTATTTCACTAATTAAATTTCAGTTATATATATATATTAGACAACTTAAACATTAATCCTCGATCGGTCGGTCGGTATAAAGATCATGACTTGAACCTTCTCCCTTATAATAATGGTGCTAACTACTGTATGTTGGGTATTTTTAGAAGAGAATTGAACTAGCTAGTTTAAATAATGTTAGGATTTCATTCAGTTTAAACAAATATTATCCCTATTATGTACTGTAGCTAGGTAGGATATACATGCATATGACTCTTTCCTTAATTTTGTCATGTACCATGCACGTACGTTCTCAAATTGTGTAAAACGTGCAAATCGGATCCTCTATTCTAAAATGGTGTTCTATCTCCTATTCTAACCGTTGGATGTGCGCCACATGTGCATAAAAAATCACGGAGTAATTAATGTTGTTTATTCACATGCACATGTGGCGTACATCCAACGGTTGAAATAGGAGATGAAACACTATTTTAGAATAGAGGATTCGATCTGGTAAAACGTGTGTACGTACTTTCTTTCACTTTATCTCTAATTTGTAAGGCTTATAAATAATAAGCCAGCAACCTGCTTTGAATTCAATGCATCATTCTCATCGTTAATTCTTAGCAAATTACTTTGTGCTTAAGAAGAGTTAATTTACAACAGCAACCCCAAACTATTCCATGAAGACATCTCTTCCACCAGCCGCCACCACCACCACCACCACCTATTCCATTGCAAACACTTTGCCTTTTCTCCCTCCCTCTCTTAAGCCACCGCATTATTTTATCACTGGGAAACGTAACCATCTCTATAAAGGACTGTCGCGCAATGCTACACACAGTGACCAAACTTCGTCGTCACCTGATCCCATAATTAGAGAAACTTCTCTAAGGAACCTTGACAGAAGGAATGTGCTTCTCGGGATAGGAGGTCTATACAGTGCCGCCAACTTCGGCTCTGATGCATTGACATTGGCAGCTCCTATTGTGACACCGGACCCCACGAATTGCGGTGCAGCTAACCTCCCCGCTGGAGCAACACCAACTGATTGTTGCCCGCCCTTGCAAAAAGTGATCGATTTCAAGCTTCCTCAACCACCTAAGGTTATGCGTGTTAGATCAGCGGCTCAATTCGCAAGCCCTGATTACATAGCAAAGTATGAGAGAGCTACTGCTCTCATGAAAGCACTACCCAAAGATGATCCGCGTAATTTCAGGCAACAAGCTAATGTCCACTGTGCTTACTGTGACGGTTCTTACGAGCAAATCGGCTTTCCGGACCTCAAAATAGACGTTCATTTTTCTTGGATTTTCTTTCCCTTCCATCGTTGGTACTTGTACTTTTACGAGAAGATCTTGGGAAAGTTGATCGATGACCCGACTTTTGCTTTGCCATTCTGGAATTGGGATTCCCCTAGTGGAATGCCAATACCATCCATGTTTACTAATCCAAACTCTCCTCTTTACGATAGTCTTCGCGACGGCCGTCACCAGCCACCTACGTTGATCGATCTGAATTACAGTGGGACCGATTCTGGCATAGTTGGGGACCAATTAATTAAGAACAATCTCAGCCTTATGTATAGGCAAATGGTTTCGGGGAGCAAGACTCCCCTTCTTTTTCATGGAAAGCCATATCGGGCAGGGGGTGACCTAGACCCGGGCCCGGGGGCGATTGAGAACACTCCGCACACTCCGGTACATAGATGGACTGGTGACCGAAACCAGCCCAATGGGGAAGACATGGGGCGATTTTATTCTGCCGGCCGGGACCCAATTTTCTATGCTCATCACTCCAACGTCGACCGAATGTGGAGTATATGGAAAACTTTGCCAGGTGGTAAGCGTAAGGATTTCAAAGATCCCGATTGGTTAAATAGTTCGTTTATTTTCTATGACGAAAATGCGCAACTTGTGCGGGTCAAAGTCAAAGACTGCCTCGACATTAAGAAGCTGGGATACGGGTACCAATTAGACGTGGAAATTCCGTGGTTGAAAACTAGACCAACCCCGCGTAAACAAAAGAAAAACATTAAGGCTGGAGTTGCAAGTGCCGCCGAAATACCAAAAGCTAGCAATGATTTTCCGATAATCCTGCTAGACAAAGCGGTGAAACTGACGGTGACGAGGCCAAAAAAATCGAGAAGTATGATAGAGAAAGAGGAGGAAGAGGAAATATTGGTGGTGGACGGGATAGAGTTTGATAGGGATGAGTTTGTCAAGTTTGATGTATTTGTGAACGAAGACGATGAGGCCGCGTGTGGGCCCGATAAGACGGAGTTTGCAGGTTGTTTCACAAATGTGCCACATAAGGGTAAAAATGGAAAGAAAATAAGGACATGTTTGACGTTAGGAATAGGTGAGTTGTTGGAGGATTTAGAAGCGGAAGATGATGAGAGTTTGTTGGTAACGTTGGTGGCCCGAGCCGGAAGTGGGCGTGTGAGTATTGGTGGTGTGAAGATCGAACTCGATTAATTCTTGAATAATAATAATACAAGTTGTTGTTTTAATTAGTATGGCTAAATTAAATTTACCTTAAATTGTTTGTTTAGGTGAAGAATATATAATCTTTAAGAAGCCAGTTTGTCTATATATAACAATAATAAAGCCTAATTAATGAATAACCAAAGCTTCTATATATATAATATATGAATGAGTTGAGTTTAATTACGGGTTCGCCCCTCGTGCAATAGCTACCTAATTCTTCCATTATCAGTTCTAACCAGTGTTCGAAAAATCGTTCTAGGCGCCCGCCTAGGCCCCGCCTAGGCGCTAAACCCCCCCCAAACGCCGCGACTAGGCTTTAGGCACCCGCCTAGGCACTAGCCCCCCCCCCCAAACGCCACGACTAGGCTCTAGGCGCCCCCCAAACGCCGCGACTAAGGCCAAATTGGACAAAAAATTGCCACCATGAAAAATTGCCGCTTAGTCAGCCTAGGCGCCGCCTAATGCCTAGCCAATTTGAGCGATGTTGTACGCGTTTTGTCGAGGAGGGACCCAGTATGAGGAACCTGGGAGGAAGGGGAGTCAATCAAGGGCAGAGCGACGCACGACGATGCGATGAATGACGTCCTCAATTTTCTGGATAGCTAGGGCTTAGATAAGTTTGGCGTCGGAGGAGGGGGAGTTAACGTGACTGAGATCCACAGCTTGGAAGTAGTTGAAATGGCTGGATTGATTACGGTGGAAAAGGAGGCGATATGCCGATGAAGAGATGAAAGAGAGAGTGAGAGTGAGAGAAATTAAGAGAGAGGGAGAGCGAGAGATTGTTGTCAGCGTCAAAATCCCGTCATCTATCTCATAGTGAGAGAGAGAGAGAGAGAGAGAGAGAGACATCTGTGAAAACTTTGTAAATTGTGAGAGAGAGAGACAAGCGGTCAGCTTTTAGTTTTAGGGTTTTAATTCACTTTTTAAAATGACAACCTCCCCCCTCAAGTTATTAAAGTATTCCCCTCCCCCCTCAAGTTATTAAAATATTTCTCTAAGTATTTCCCTCCCCCCTCAAGTTATTAAAGTATTCCTTTCTTCCCTCCACTTTGAAATGATAGAGAATTTGATTTTAATTTTTAATTTTAACTTTTAATCTTGTAATATAATAATTATTTTTAGTTTATTTGATTATATTTAGCTATTTACTATTGTTGCACCAGGTTTGGTATAGACCTAATGTGTAATTATGTCGCGATTTCTAGGCCCCGCCTAGACTCCGACTAGATCCCGACTAGGCCCCTAGGCGCTAGGCCCTGCTCTGGCGCCTAGCGCCCGCCTAGCGATTTTTAGAACATTGGTTCTAACTAGACAAAGTGTACTCTCGGGGGGCGGGATCGATCGAGAGATATCTATACCACAAATTACTCTTACTATACATCTTCCAAATAAAGCTAGCTAATAACCGATCAAGTGATCGATCTACACTAGAAGAAAAAAAAAAAAAAATACCATTTTGTCCAAGATAGATATTTTTATTTTCTTTTTCGTTTTAATTTCTAGCTCTTATGTGTACATAGGACAACATATTTACTGAAAGTGCTTTAAATGAAGTGAGAAAGGGGAGCAAGCTAGCTACAAATCTACATCCGCTTTTGATTCCCATTGAACCAATAATTCTCATTAAACTTATCGAAATCATAGAAATTATCAAATTTACCTTTTTATTAAATTTACAACCTTGAAACTTAGTAAATTTATATGTGAATTTAGTTAAAAGAGACTTTTTTTTAAAAAAAATTTTTTTATTGGAACACGAGAAGGGATAATGTTCACCTGATTTCTTATTTATATATATGCATTTATGTATGCGACAAAATATAAAATATATAACATTTTAGTTATCACATCTGTAGGACGGGTATTCCGCTGATTTTTTTTATAAGACAAGTCCTTATTAGCAAATTAAACCACTACTTTAACATAGAAAAACATAATTTTTTTTATAAGAGAAGTCCTTATACCGATCATGTACATAGATTTTTTGGAAAATGATAGGAATGGTAACTTTTTGTTTTAAAGTTTCATGACAATTTATGTCGTAATGTAGGCAATATTCGATCCCGTAGATCAATTACTATATAATTTAACTCAATTACATTACTATATTAAAAAAAAAAAAAAAAAACTCAATTACATTACTTGCTACATACTGGAGTATATTGGAACTAAAAATTGGAAAAAAAAAAAGGGTAGTGTTTGGGTAGCTTCATATGGGACACGAATCGGTCAGCCCATAAAGTCCTGATTAAGACTGTCCTTAGAGGAACACTACTACTAATGGGCCGCTTACAAGTTTAACTTTGGTCTTGTTGATATGAACCGATGCATAAGGAAGTGAGCATGAGACCGGCTATCTTTTTAAAGTAAGGCAAAAACTTACAAAAGACCATCTTCCAGGTATTTTTTGTAAGACGGATCTCTCTGACCTAATCCGCCGTGTATTGGTGGGCTGACCTGTGAGAGAGTGGGGTTCCATCTTACGAATACTCTTAAAGCAATGGGTTTCAAATGACTTTGCAACTGCAGGTCCTTGACAAGGTTTCATAACACACAGAAATAGGCTAGGCCCTGTACTGAAGTAGCATTATTTACTACCATTCTCTATCGCATTTGAAATCATCTCTAAACTCTAAACCCCAACTTGTCAAGACTACAACTTACAAGGTCCAAAAAATTGGTCCTGACCATATATATGTCTACAAAGAATGGCTTGAACGGATCTTAGGGTGACCAATAGCCATGCGTGGAGTCCTCTCTCTCATGAAGGAGATCGAACGAGATTATGTGTTCCCGTGTATGTCTACGGAGGGTACATAATGTCCCCAGATGGGGAAGACTGCGTAATAGATGGACTCCCCTCGATGCCCCCCTCCCCCATCTTAGAGAAGTGCGTTACATAAATAAACAACAACAAACTCTTCTTTGATGGCTTTATAACGCGGCCAAAAAGTTCATTTGGATATGTCACACCCCAACCCGGACCCCATACATGGAGTCCCGAATTAGGATATGAGCCTAACTTATCTTGTAATTAAACCTGTATAACACGGGCTAAACCAGCTCCCAAAAATCACAATACCAAAATTCAACCACAATAACAATTACTAAACCACCTCGACGGCTATACACAAGCTGGAGAACAACAATACAACCACACACACCTCCACAAGCTAACGCTCGGAGCCCAAATACCACATTTACCACAACATCGAGCTACACTGCTTGGTATACATAAACTTAGTCATGACCGAATAACAAGTCCACATACATAAATATACAATACCCAAATCGTCCATCATTCTAATACACCACGACATCACGTGTAGGAATATAAACCACAACTATCATTACACATTAATATAATATAAATCCCAACCGAGGTTTTCATAATCCACAATATCTTCAAAACTAAATACAATTAAACAACCCATAAGTAACAGTTACTACCTAGCTTCTAAGTATATCATCCCAACCTCACAAACCGCTAATACTCGGGTTCCTACAATCTTAGGAAAAATAATATGGAAGGAATGAATCGAAGACCCAGTAAGTTACTACTATGCAACTACATGGCATGCTGACATGGAACACAATTCATATATCGACAATATCAACATATAACAATCATCCATGATAGTAACATATAACAAGTAGCATGTTACAACTAGTCAATAACATGTAAAGAATACGGGGGTCGAGGTACACCTCCGACCACTTCCACCCTTATCACCTCATTCACATATTATTGCGATACCGACTAGAATAACTGTATAGAGAAGCGCGCGCACTGGACCTTCGTGAGCTTAGTCTCTTATGACCTGGGAAGATCACTCGGTCCAGTCACTATCTCGAACAACTAGAGATGTGACAAGCCCCGCTAGAGCCAATAGCGGGGAAGCCAGGCCGGACCGTAGTTCAACAACAACGTTTCACTAGCACTCTGCCCTCGTGAAACGCTAGTGATACTGCGACCCCCTACGGTTTGGTTCTTTATTCTTATTATTGGATCACATCATATCTGATTCATGTAGAGATTACTTTACCAACATATTCGTATTCACAGAACCAATCCATATAACCACATATATCTCATCAATTCAAGCTACTAAACAAGTAAAGGGGATGAGAAAACATTTTCATATATTTCGTATCAATATCGAAGTCTGTAGTGTTCATATCACATTTATAGTTCATTGGTGAACTAAAAGTTCACATATTTTATTTTAGGAATCCCAACTCAATATAGGTTATCAATATCAATTTCGGTCTCCGTAGAGTCCGATTTCACAATTTCTCAAGTTAAGTCATTAACTTAATTACCCATATTTTCCAATATGTTTAGGAACCATAGTGTAAATCACATATTAACAACACATATCCCAGGTCAAATTAGGACTTCGTAGAGTCCAACATCATAATTCACAATTTTGTAATTTAGCACATATTCACAAGTACGGTTGACCGAATAACTGAGTATTGTTCGGCTAGCCCTAACTGAATATCATAATGATGTTCAGTTAAGGCTAGCCGAACAACACTCAGTTGTTCGGTTAACCATTATCGAACGAGAAATTTCTAGAAAATTTTCAAAGAAGTGGGTTTGAGGAGGTAGTAATGAAGGGTGGGGAAACAAGGGAGAGGATAGAAGGGAAGGGGGAGGTGAGGAAAGAAAGAAGAAAAAAAAAAAGGAAAATGGTAGAGAGCGGCTTGCCGGAGGTAGGGAAAAAGAGGGAGAGATTGAGGGTGTTAAGGTCTTTCAACACTATGACATTTTTATAATTAAAATTTGAGGGGGTGTTAATAGTCTCACTCTAATATTATTGGGCCATATCATTTGGGCAACTCAGAAAATCCAGAGTTTAAACGGGCTTAAATTTACACTAGGGTACACTTCAAATTTTGGTCAAGACTTATGGGACAGTGTGCAATTTTTATGTACATAAAAGGTAAACTGATTTCTCTTCATTAACTCTTTACCCTAAGATCTGACATTACATATAGAATGAATTTGACTAAACATTTACGTTACATTCATTCCAAGAGGAAAATGAAAGTACAAAGCCACATTAAATTGCATGTCAATCTCCTGTAAAACTCTTGAAAGTGAAAGAACTCTTATTATAAAAACTAAGGTTGAAAATTAAAGTGTCTTAGACTTTCATATAAGGTGTGTTTGAATTTGCGTTTTGGTAATTTTATTTTATGATTTTATTTTTTTTCTTCTAATAATGAATAAAAAATGTTAGAGAGAGAGAAAAGAACTAGTGGAATTCAAAAAGAGAAAAATGAAAATTAAAGAACCAAACCACTAAATCCCAAAAAAAAAAAAAACTCTCAGATGTTTGGCTCTATTACATTTATGTTCAGCCTCCTTTTAATTATTTGTTTGGGTCCTACTAGTCAATCTTGACAGCCCAACATAAGGTTTTTGTTTTTATTTTTATTTTTAAGATCTTATATTTATGGATGGAAAATCATTATATAAAATTTCTTTTCAAGCATTTACTTTTTTTTTTTTTGTCTTTTGTGCGAGGAGAAAGGGAGGTGGTGAGAAGAGTTGGGAACAAGGGTATTCTGGTGGTGTAAACAAGAGTTTTCCTAAACCCGTTGCACAAGTGTTAGAAGGTTAAATAAATATAATGGGAAGATCTTAATTCTGACAAAAATGAAATATTAAAAAAAATGGATATAAACTAACTGACAATCATTTATTGGTTAAAATTTGTAAGACTAGTGGTAGGTTTTATAACTAAACAACAGTCAACAAAAGTCAACTTATTTTGTAGTATCTAAAATAGAACTAGTGTATCTCATTTTATCACTATTCAAACACCAAGCTATTTGGGATTAGGGACAATCAAATTCAATGCTTGGTGGATTGATTGAACATAACAAAAGAAGGAGAATGGTTACAACCATTCATTGTGTTTAGGGATACGACTTTACAAGTTCCTCGACTATGGTCGATTCTACCATTAGTCCCTCAACAAAAATTTGTGCGGTTTTCGTCCCTATCACTTTAAATTTGCACCCTGAAATCCTTTTGATGGATGTCGTTAGTGATTTGTGCCCATGTGCTTTCTACGTGCGTTTGACAGAGGGCAAAAATAGAATTTTCCTTACCCCTTTCATTGTTATCTCTTAGACAAACACCGGTAAACTGAAAATCTCATACTCAAAACTCAAACGTCACTCAAACAAACAGCTGCTGCTCAACTGTTTGCTTGCGACCTTCTTTATCAATTCTAGGGTTCTTCCAACAGCAAAATTGATCGAAGGAAATGGGCACATTATGGAAAATTCGACAATTGGGCTTAAAACTCAACCTAGAGGATAATCTTTACTGTAAGTATTTTGAAGATTGTCCCTCTTTCGAATATTGTCCCCCAAAAGCGAAGATTCTCTATAAAAGTGAGTTTTTCGAATATTTTTGTCTTTGTCAGCCTTGGAGGATGCATTTAGGGTCTGTGGCCTTGTATGTATATGTATATTTGTTTGTGTATTGTTATGTGGTCCCTTAGGGTTTATATAGTATAGTTTATGTACATTTGTTTATGTTTATTGTGCTATGGTCCCTTAGGGTTTATGTAAATGTGCTTGTTTGGTGTTTATTCTCATAATTTTCATATAATGCTCATTTATTTTACATTTAAGATTCACCATGGGGGCATATCTGAATCCAATACTGAGAGGGTTTATAAGGAGGGTTATATTAACTTTGTTGATTATGTAGATGGTGAATAACTATCAGTAATGGACATTAATAAGATGCTTAAAAAGTTGGGGTATGTGGATGAAGAGGATGATATCATGTTTTATCATTATGTAAAGCCTGGTTGTGATTTGAGAAATGGCTTGAAACCATTAGGGGGAGATGATGATGTGATTGAAATGATTAAGTTTGTGAAGGACCACAAAGTAATTAATATTTATATATATAAAACATTTATATACTGTGATTGATTCCTTTGTTGATCATTTGTTTCCATCTCGTTCAAGTTCTGTGGTAATTGAAGAGCTATATAATGATAATGAACAACCGCAAGGGATGCCTTAGTAAAGGTGGTCTTTGAGACGTAGGGTTAATGGCAAAGTAAAACTTCTTACCTACCTTGAGAATGATAATGGGCCGTTGATACAGATGGGCCAGTTAATGAAGGTGTGTCAGTTAATGAAGGTGGGCCAGTTAATGAAGGTGGGGCAGGTGATGATTTATTTCCAAATGATGGTGGTTGGGATAATGGGTCAATTAATGAAGATGAGGCTAATGAGGAGACTAAGTTTCATCCCACTGTTGGCAGCAGAGTTGTTCTTGTGTATAAGAAAGGTAAAGAGAAAATTATTGATGAAGAGTCAGATTCAAACTACATAGGGTCTGAATATGCTGACTCAGATGAACTAAGAAGCTTATCAAGTTCAGATGAGGAGGATCTGGATGTCGGAAAGTGTAATCATTGCTATCCTGACTTTGATGTTGAACATGATTTAAAAGATCCCAAATTTGAGATTGGGTTGAAGTTTGCTACAGCTGATGATGTTAAGAAAGTAATTAGGCAGTATTCAGTTGTGAATGGAAGGACGCTAAAGTTTCTGAAGAATGACAAGGTGAGGATTAGGTTAAGATGCATAGGAAATGCTGCATATCCTTGGATTCTGTTGGTTTCTTATAATAAAGATGCATGTCAGTGGGTAGTTGGAACATATAAAGATGATCATATGTGTAACTCTACTCAAAATATTAAGTATGCAACATTCAAATAGGTGGCTTAGCAATACATTGAGACTTTAAGAACAAATCCATGCTGGCCAGTGGAGTCTATAGGATCAACTTTGAGAACTGAACATCAACTTGAAATCTCTAGGAGTCAAGCATATAGGACCAGAAGAGAAGCAACACAGATGATCTAAAGGACTCATTCAGAACAATATGGTTTGCTTAGAAGGTATTGTGGAGAAGTTATGAGAACAAATCCTAACACAACTATACAATTTGAGTTTGAGCCTGAGAATCCTGGGCAAGAAGATAGATAATTTAAAAGGATTTATTGCTGCATTGGAGGGTTAAAGGCTAGTTTCTTGGGTGGATGCAGGAAGGTATTAGGGTTTGATGGGGCATTTCTAAAAGGTCCATATCCTGGCCAACTACTTTCAACTGTTAGTATTGATGCTAATAATGGAATGTATCCAGTAGCTTGGGCAGTTGTGGAGGCTAAAAATAAAGATTCTTGGACTTGGTTCTTGGAGCTTGTAATAGCTGATTTGATGATAACTAATCAACAACATTGGGTCTTCATATCTGATGAACAAAAGGTAATCTTTCCATTCTATTAACTGTTAACTATTTAATTATGTTTTATTAGGGTTAATACTTATTCATTTGCATAATACTGCAGGGTTTGGTTCCAAAAATTGAAGAGTTGTTACTTGGTGTTGAACATAGATTTTGTCTCCAACATATGTTCAGCAACTATAGAAAAGAACACAGAGGTAAGAAGCTTAAAGACTTGTTCTTTAAAACTGCTAGAGCGTCAAACTTTGCCAAGTATGAAAATGTATTTGCAAAGTTCAGAAATGAAAATGAAAAGGCATATCAGTGGGCAATGGGTAAGCCTCATAAGCATTGGTGTAAAGCCAGTGAGGACAACAGTTGTGAAGAGTGATATTTCTATGAACAACTTGTGTAAATGCTTCAATGCTTTCATTAGGGCTGCTAGGGATAAGCCAATTATTAGCATGTTAAAAACTATTACGAACTTGATGATGAAAAGGATTGAGAAGAAGAGAAAGGAAATTAATAAAACTTGTTGATCTCTTTGTAAAGATGTGCAGATGAAGTTTGAGCAAGCGAAGACTGATGCAATGCATTATATTACCACATGGAATGGAGCTGAAATGTATCAGGTGAGGGGTCCATGGGGTGAACAATTCATTGTAAGCTTAAATGGTAGAAGTTGTAGTTGTGGAATGTGGGATTTAACTGGAATCCCATGTAAGCATGCTATTTTTACCATTTATTATTCTGAGGCCAATGAAGGGAATGGGGTGCTTGAGGAATGGGTGCATGATTATTACACATTGAAGTTTCAGGCCAAGATTTATGATCACACCATTAATCCTATTAATGGCTTTGACATGTGGTCACATTAAGATGGATATCCTATCATTCCTCCTGTCCTATATAAGCAACCTGGCAGACCCAAAAAGTTGAGAAGAAGAGGGACTGATGAGATTCCAAGATCACATATGGGTGCAACTAAGTTGGGAAGAAGGGGGGTAATATTGAGATGCTTAAGGTATGGACATGATGTGCATAATGTTAAAAGATGCATAAAGGAAAAGGAGGGATAGGTTGCCAACCAAAGCCAATAAAGAGAAAGAACACTGAAGGAAACCAACAGGTAATAAAGAATAAGAATTTAGTTTTTTTGTTGTTTGTTTTTTTCCTTTTTGGAATACAATGAATACAATTTTTTTATGTTTATATTACAAAGGGTGGAGGCAAGAGGCAGAGAAAGAATAAGGGAAAAAATGAGGCTGCTCAAAATGTGAACCTGTCACAGCCTGATCAAAGTTCCAGGCCAACTGTGCCTACAAGATCTAGCACTCAACCCCCACCACCAGAATAAGCACAACCATCTGAGTTAAATCTAACTAGTTTTATAAAGGGAGGAAGACATGTAACCTTAACATCAAACTTGGAGAAGTGGTTGGGAAAGACGAAAAATCAAAAGGGGGACAATACCTATGTCAATATTCAGTGTTTATGTTGGGAATGATGTATTAGAAACTTGTGTTTTTACAAATTGGGTAAATGTTGTGAAAATTGTCTTTTTACAGTTGGTAGTTAAATGAATGATGTATTGGATGCCTTTTTGAGGGTAGATGATTTTGCATTGGGTAAAACTTGTACGAATGATTTTATGGTTTTTATTTTAGATGGTTTAATCTAATGACAATGATATGATACGTATTTGTAAAGGCTCTTTTCTTTTTGTTCTGTTATTATTTTTGCTATATCAAAGTGGCTCAGGGAACAATTCTTTAAGTACATCCCAGTGCTCTGTTTTCCATTGTTCAAGTACATCCAAGTGCTCTATTTTCCATTGTTCAAGTACATCCAAGTGCTCTGTTTCCTAATACAACCAAGTGTCCTACAATTGGAACATAGTGCTCTGTTTTAGACATTTGAGAGACAATTACAAACCATTTTGATCACTTCTTCATAAAATAGGTTGCTATTGCAACAAATTGATTACACAAACCCTTACAAATTTGCTATTGCAACCAATTACATATCCAACAATTTACAAAAATTAAGGGCTCTTACATTTACACAGTGCTAAGCAACCTAATACATAACTAATAAGAACCTAATACACAACTAATTCACATTCCCATCAATTTTAAGATAAGAATCCACAGTAGCACTCTCATGTCTTTCATCTCCAAATATAGACAGTAGCACAATAGCGAATATAATCCAAGAAAGCAAAAGAGCGATCCACAGCAATTTCTCCCTTTTTATTTTTCCTCTCAGCTGTTCTTAACCTTCGCAGCAGCCCGGAGATAATATCCTTCAGTCTCATACACATAGGTGGATCAAACCACTTGAAATACCCGCAATTCACACCCTATAACAATGAAAATTACAAAATCAAAATGGGTTAATCAAAATAAAAATATTTGACAATAAATACTTACCCTATTCCTTGAGCATATGAGAAACCTTCTTCCTAGATTTGGCTCAGTCCAGGATGTCTTCATCACAATTTGTCTCCCACAAGGACATAGATCTGCCATGGCCTCTATCTTTCTCTAGTTTTCTCTCTCTCCCTTAACTGAGAGCGATTAGGGCTTTAATGGGGGAGGGAGAGGAGAGCTGAAAATAATGGCCAACTCTCGCGCCAATGAACCAAAGAGGGATAACAATGAAAGGGGTAAGGGAACTTTTATTTTTGCCCTTGGTCAAACGCACGTGAGAGGCACATGGGCAACTTAACGGCAAGTCACTAACGACATCCATTAAAAGGACTTTCGGCGTGCAAATTTGAAGTGGTAGGGATGAAAATAACACAAATTTTTATTGAGAGACTAATGGTGAAATCAGCCATAGCGAGGAACTTGTAAAGTCATTATCCCTTGTGTTTAATAAGGAATTTCAAACACCAAGCTATTGTATCTCATTTTTATCACATTAATAGCACATTTTAGATAAGACTCAGCCAATCTATTATCTATATGGCATTGCAAGTTCATATCTCATGAAAAAGAAAAGAGGTATTTAGGGAGAAGAAAAGTTACCTCTATTGTATAGCCTATCATCCTTGAGAATATATAATTAAAAAAAAAAACATCTATTGTATAGTCTATTATCGTTGAGAATATATAATAAAAAAACATGCACACACTCTTTAATCATTCCCTACTTACAAAAAGATCTGTGTTGGATTTACGTAAAATATTTTAAATAAAAAAAATATCATACATGTTAGTTATTGCCATAAAAATATGCCTTAATGTCAAAATTTAGAAGGTTAAATCTGGTACGGGTACAAGTGTTAGAAGGGAGGGTGAGGGTGACAAGGGCCAGCTAATAAAAGTGGGGGGGGGGGGGTCATAGAACAATGAGCAAGTTCGTTCGTTGGAGTAGTTGGAGAAACATTGAAGCAATTCACATGGAGATGTCCTTCTTACACTATTAAATAACATAGTCCATCTACTCCTTTAGATTCACATGTATGTTCATGTTCATTGTCCCTTTTCTCTCTCTCTCTCTCTCTCTCTCTCTCTATCTATAGTCTCTCCCCACCGTTTCCAATTCAATTATGATTAGGACCCCCAAACAAAACTATATTCTTGGTGATTTAATTCCAATAATTAGGCATTAATATATGACCTTATACTTATAATGGGAGCACACTCGAAGATGTTTCTAGGGTTATTTGAATGTGTTTGGCCAATGCCAAATTAAATGTCTCGAATTCTTAAGGAAATTCAAAACAATGACCCGGTTATTAAAAGTTCATTCTACTTTTGTAAATCACGTTGAAATCAAGTTAAAATCAATTGGACAAATTTAAAAACCAACTGAATCTAGTGTTTGCTTGGCTAAGTTAGACGAATTAGTGATTCTCTAATGGTACACAATCAAACTCCTTTTCTCATCCCTAACTTACCTTTTGCGTCTTTGTTCCATTCCAACCGATATTTCTATGAGCCAAATGCAAAATCACGACCGAAAAGACAACTCATTTTTATTTTGATACAGTTTCAAAATATCAACAAAAAAGTGGCATTCATAGTTTTTATTGCAACTCCAATCCCACTAAAATGTAAGCTTATTGAGACATGAACTTATGACTGTGAACAATCATTGAGCTACTGAGCAAACCCAATTGACGATGGATGGGGAGGTTTTCTTAATTATAAGTTTAAGGGATTAGATGCTAGTATGAAATTGCTAGGTGGGTCTAATCAATGATTAATTGCAGCAAAACTGGAATTTAGAAATGGCTCTGTTGAATTATGAGCATGTGATCTAGAAATCAATTACTAGCTAGTACAATGGTCATACCCAATACAAGAGTCAACAATGAGAAGGTTGTTCATAATTTTTAAATTATAAAGGACTGATTTGGAATCTTGCCAAGGGAAAATATAATTTCTAGTCAACTTTAAGTAAAAGAAGTCAACCCTTAAGGCCTTCACTGTATATTACTAAAAATATGGTTAACAATGAAGTTTGTATTCACACATTTCGCTCTGTTTAGCAGCCACTGACAAAATACACCTTATACCAACATAATCCATTTCGGTAGATATTACTCATACTAATTCAGCGTCCATTTTTAATATTCTATTGTTCTTAAATAAGTGTTTATTTTCGTATAAATTTACTAATTTTACCTTTGACAATGTCATATTTTAGTACAAACTTTGTAATGTTATATATGGATATGAAGGACATTAACGTACATGTGCAACTAAAATACCTCAAAAGTCAAAAACCTTAATTTTAGTGAAAAACAAAAAATAAACACTTAGGAACAGAGGGAGTACTATTTTTTTTTTTCTAAAATAGATGTTTATTTTTGGTTTTTTATAAAAAATTAAAAAGTTAATCTCTTTATGTAATTTTTCTTGTACAAATAAATAAATGCCCCTTGTGTTTACATTATAACATTATTAATACACATTATGATATGATAGTTTTTTCTTTTTTTTTTGAAACCATTATGATATGATAGTTAATAAATGTAAATATAGTAGTTTATAGAAAAAAATGACACTTATTTTAAATAAAAGAATTTAAAGAAATGACATTTAAAAACGAAAAGAGTAAACATTTAAAACATTGGTGTATAAATTAACGCATGCCATTCTAGGTAACCAACAACCAAAATGACACCAAAAACATTACTCTTTACGTCATTAGTAACTTGGTTTATTGAGTTTAGACTTTCTTTTTTTGGTATTAGCTTTCTCTCTATCTATCTTTTATTTTTTTGTCAAATATTACAAAATAAGAATTAAAAATCTAAAATCAAGTTATTGAATTACGAAGTCATGGATACCATAATTTACTTATTACATGATGTTTTAACGAAAAAAAAATAGACAAAAGGACTAGAATAGATAATGTTTTAAATGCGTACATGACGAATAGTTTTTTAAGTCAATAACTAATCTGAAAACGAGTCTAGGGTAAAGGCTATTTTTCAAATTTTGTCTTTTTTTTTGTTAAAAAAATTTAATTTTAAAAAAAAATGAGTCTAGGGTAAGGACAATATCTGAAATTTTATCTTTTTTTTTTTTTTTGTTACATTACACTTCCCATTTCTGATGGATCTAAGAAGTATGCCTTCGGTCTGAAAAAGGGATAGACATTTTTTTTTTTTTCCTTTTTTGGCTTGTCCAATTTTCTTTTATCTATTTAACCTACAAGATTTTATTTTTTACTTTTTTTAAAACAAAAACATTCATTATGTTTCATGTAAGAAAAAAGGATTAATTTTAGTACAAATTTAGAATTTAAAATTTAAAATACAATACTAAATAGGCTGTTCTCGCTACTGTACAGTGATATTTTTTCTTGAATTGCATCCATTCTTTCTTTTTTATCCATTTATTTTTCTCTTTTACACTTTCTTATTATTAAATTTTAATTATTACAAAATTACAAAAAAAATACTCTATATCACTGAGAATAAAACAAGCATCCAAACAATTTGTTGACTTTTCAAATGTGACTGCGACGAGACGAGGAAAAGAGCATGAGGCGGCCCAGCAGCGCACTTGGCCACTTGCTACAGCAGGGCTTCTATTATTGAAAGCTGAGACCGGGGGGGGGGGGTAACTTTCTTTTGTCTGTTGGCGGCGAGAGTGGAAGGAGAAAAATATTACTCTCACCCGATTTGAGTTTTCTTTTTGTTTCTTCGAAATTTTATTTTTTTCAATTTTTAAAAAGTTACTTTATAATTTTATTTTTACTTTTTTTATTATTTTAATAATAAGTCTAATTTGTACTCCCTCGATCTAGGCAAAGTGTCTACTATTCTATTTTGAGATATTTCACATAAGGAGTCTACTCCCAAAAATTAAGCCTATAATTCTTATAATTTTATAACTTTACTCTTCACATATGGTATAAACATATTAACTATGGTCAAATTTTTTTATAATTATAATAAATTCTAATGATAATTATATATTCCTTAATTATTAGATTTTTTAAATATGGAGTAGGTGGAACAGATAAAGTATATAATACGGCTTATATAATAAAATAATTATTCTTTTTAATTTATGGATAATGACATTACAAGTCCCTCGATTATGACCGATTCTACCAGTAGTTCCTTAACAGTTTTTTCAAATTTCAGTCACAAGAGTTTCACAAATTAGACACACTTAGTCTTTTTGGTGGATGCTGGTAAGATTTATTCGTTAAGTCAGTCATATGCCTCGCACGTGCCTTTGGTTAAGGGCTTTTATGGAGTTTCATGTGCCTTTAGTAAATACAAAAGGGTTTTTAGTAATAATTAAATAATTTATTATTTTCTTTCTTTCTCCCAACATCTTCATCCCCTTTTACCATCTTTTTCACTTGCAGGAAACTTGTTACTGACCTCCCCCCACCACCACCTCCTTGTCTTCCACCTCACTCTCTCTAAGGGAAATGATCTCAATTTTCCCATAATGATTTGATAGGTTCAGCCCGACTATTCGATGAAAAGGCTATGCATTAAGAGAGATGGAGGGGGTTTGTTGGTTTTGGTGTTGAGGGGAAGTCGCAGGTGTTGACGTGGGTGACTGGAGATGGTGGTTGCCATTCGGAGTTGGCCGGAGATGATGGGGGTTGCACGCTGCTGTTGTTGTGGCGTTGCTGATGTTGCTTCGTTGAGAGAGAGGTTCAGCGAAAAAGAGAGAGATATCGGATTAGGGCTCAAACTCAAACCCAAATGTCTCTTTCTCAGTGCATCTGAAAAATAGAGAGAGAAAGTAGGTGATTGAAATCTCTCTCTCTCTCTTTTCATTGGTGGCGACCATTGCAGGAAAGATGGTCGTGGTTCGCATAGGTGGTGGTGGCAATTGTAAGAATATCGATGGTGGTTGGGGGAAAATAGAGATGAAAAATCTATTGTTAGATTTAGATTTAAATCTCCAGATTTTAAGATTAAAAAAAATTGATTAGTGGGTGGTTTCATAATTTTTTTTTGATTAGTGGGTTTGTAATTTATAAATGGTAAAGTGAAACTTTCTGTGATCTGGGCAAAGCTTCTAACTATGAGTTTGTAATTTGTCTAATGGATGAATCCAAATCATTGTCAAAACCCTTTTTCATAAATTCTACTCTGAAACTTCCCCCTTGAACATTAATGGTCTCCATATATTTTAAATGCATATAGATTGAGAGAATAAATGTAATGAAAATAGAAAAAGTTAGTTAAATGACCAATGTACTATCGTTTGGTAACTGATTTAACCAACAAACTTTCAATATACAAACTCTAACCAATGTACTCATTAATTGAGTCCAATGTAGTCCCTCTCGTTAATTTTTTATCCAATTTTTTTAATGGGGCTACTAACATGATTAACGAAGTTATTTTATGAGTGGTATTTTTGTCTATTTCCTCAAAATCTCACCGCCCCCACCCACAGAGAGAGAGAGAGAGAGGAGAGTGTGTGTGGGTGAGGGCGGTAAGATTTGGAAGGAATAGACAAAAATAACACTCATAAAATAGCTCCGTTAACCACGTTAGCAGCTCCGTTAGAAGATTGGATGTAAAGTTAATAGGAGGGACCACATTGGACTCAATTAGTGAGTACATTGGTTAGATTTGGTATATTAGGAGTTCGTTGGTCAAATCGGTTATCAAACGATAGTATATTGGTCATTTAGCTAATTTTCCCAATGAAAATATAATTTACTTAAGTACTAAAATATCCTCTTCGCTAGTTTTAAAATAAAATAAAATATGGGTATGTTGGTATCTTGAAAGGAAAGACTTCATGGATAATAAAAAAAATTTTCATTTATGCCCTTAACCAAATGCACGTGTGAGGTACATAACTGACTTAATGGATAAATCCTAACGGTATTCACCAAAAGGACTAAGTGTGTCTAATTTTTAAAACTTGTGGGACTGAAATTTTAAAAATATTATTAAGAGATTACTGGTGAAATCGGCCATAATTAAGGAACTTGTAATGTCATTAACCCTTTAATTTAATGGGACGATTACGGATGGAGTATTACGATGATACAAGACGATTGAATATTTGGTGAGGGTGGGAGTGGGAGAGGGGTGGACATTCAAAAGTTAATTTGAAAGGTTAAATTCATTCACGCACTGTTACCAAAAGCTAGAAAAAGTGTTTACTGCTATCAAGAAAATGGTTTGAAAAGAAACAAAAAGACAAGAAATTTAGAGAGAGAAAGAGAGATGAGTTGGGATTTCCAAGACCCATGTACATATTCATCTGTCTCCTTCTTCCAACGTTCTAAAAATTACTCTCTTGTCCTCTTCCCCTCCCCTTATACACTACTCCCTCTCTCTCCACCAACTTTAATTCAAATCTTCAAACTCTCTCTCTCTCTCTCTCTCTCTCTCTCTCTGGGCTCGTTGGTAGTGGAGGTTTTTATTGCCTGCTCCCTTTTATCAAGAAATCTGTCATCATACATATAAAAGCAGGTATATATATACATTTCATCATCATGCAACCATACCCATTTTCTTTAATTCCATTGAAATTGTTCGAGTTTCTGTTTTAATCATCACTTGTCAACAGGGTCTCTTTCATATGGACTTTGTCTAATTCAGATCTTACTGTTGAAGCTGAGATGCCCAAGAGTTAATGGTGAGAATCATCTCTGTAATTTATTTATTTTGAATTTGGTATGATGGTTTCCTCTTTCCTAACTTGAGCTCTGTTTGGTTTCTGAGAAAATTTAAGCTCATAATATATTCCTAGTATCAAGGATCTGCATTCTTTGTCACTTATGTTTTCGACGTTTCTTCACTTGTTCAAACTTTTTCATCTGTAGAGAATTTGAATGTCTCCATTTCATCATCTTTGATCAATCTCTCTCTCTCTCTCTCTCTCTCTCTCTCTCTCTATATATATATATATATATATATATAGATTTTGACCACATTCTGTATCTTGTTATTTTGGTAGAAAATAGTGCGTGCACATGTTTTCATGAAAACATATGAAAGTAGATACATAGCACTTTTACACTGTTCTATAAAGCTTATGCATTGGGAAACACTTGCATGGGTGGAGTGTACCATGTGGTCGTGTAATAGTAAGCAAAACTTGGTTAGGAACGGAACAAGAATTTTGATTTACCGGACGCAACCTATGTAAGTCTTTCTAATCCCCAGCAGATACCGATTAACGATTTATGTTTGACTATCTGTATTTGCAATGTGTCCATTCTAGGATTGGAAATTCAATGGAAAATTTGCATCTCTTTTACCCTTGGATCTGTGTTGGAATTATTTCAAATAGCAAAATGTTAGTGGTTGGTAAGGTTCAACAATAATCCATCGATTACAGTCTACTAGTTTCATTTGAACTCCCAATGTTGTTAGTGAATCCTTCTTTGCGCTTAGCTTTATATGAATCTCCATAAACAGTTTAGTTTAAGAACTTGTATAGATACAAGAGATATTATCCTTGCACATGGTTGAACAATTATTTCAAAGTTCTCCAAGTGCAACGTTACAAAAGGGCTCTAACTTCACCATTTTTTTCTTCTTTGAATTCACCCTGTTTTATAAAACACAGTTCTATTTGATGCTTATATTCTCTATTAGAAAGATGATTTTTTGGCCACCCGGTTGAGCTTTTTGAACTTTACTTTTAAAATGTGAGCCTATTCACAATTTAAGATTGGAGAAGTTGAAAGTGAGTTCCAATTGGGCTGTCATTTGAAATAGTCACTTTGCCATGCAAAAGTTATTTATGAAGACGTAGAATTTTTAAATGACACTCATCATGGGGTTGAGCTTGAAGCCTTGAACTGACATAATTGGGATACAAAATTATGTTTCACACCAGTTGCTTAACTTTCAGTTAATCTCAATTTGACAAGAATAAGGCTAGAGACGACACAATATCGCTCGGTTGATTGAATTGATTGCAGGCTCTATTATTGGGTCATACGGAGAATTATTTTTGACAAACCATGGGCCTACTTTTGGCCATTCTGTCCAAAATTTTGTGCCTCTAGCATTCCTTGTTGCTGAAACCATCTTACCGTTTGATGAGTTCCCTCATGTTGTCCTATCCTTCAAGTCATAAAGCTCTGCCTTTTGAACAAGGTTTGAGTCGCTTTAAAATGCTGGTAATCAGTTTCTTAGCAGTTAACTATGACTAAGGTCTAAATCACAATATCAAGGGCAATTTTGCCTGGCCACCAAAACAAAAGAAGAGGGAAGAGTTGCATGTTATATATCATGACTTGTCGTGTTATAAGAATATTTTGCATTATATCGGATTAAAATCTCTCTGATAGTGTCACACAATGACAAAAGAACAAAGTTTAAATCTTGGCCAACTCACGTGTCTGCTTATAGTTTGTATCTATATGTATTGAATAAAACTAAAATCTAAATGGTAGCAAATATTTAATTATATTTATATTTATGATAATTAAAACAATATCAAATATCTACCTATATAATCCCACTATACTTAATGATTTTCGATACTCTTGATGCATTTATGTTGATTTACTAAAATTCTTGCTGTCATGTCCGATTTACTTTATAAATTGTTAAATCGAACCTAAAAAGTTTAGTAAAAACCTTTCTTCAGCTATTATATCAAACCAGAAAAGGAGATACATAGAGAGAATGTTAATAAAACCTCAAGACTCCTAGTCTTCTACTAGGATACTACAATCTACTAGATGCACGCCCACGTGATTTTGTGTGCATCTACCCCAAGGTTTAAATTTGTCCGTGTGTGTGACAATGAGACATATTTCACTCCGATAGAAGGTGATATGGAGTAAATCACAATATTGTTGTGGAAAATATGATATGCAGCCCTTGTTCTCAGTGTGGCAGAAATATGAACTTTAGCTAGATATTTTGTAATTTTGAGCTTGATTTCATATCTTGTTGCTTTGTAACATCGGATCGGTGTGCCTTCAGACAAGTTTGAACTACGAAACAGCATATCAACCTGCAGGGTCAAGGTTAACGTCATGTTCATTGGACTCCCAGTCCATCTTAATTTTTTTGTTAGAGTTTGTTGATGTAAGAAACAGTGATCGTGATGTTGATTGTTGCCTCAATTGTGAAGTAAATATGTGCCTGAATTTGTCTCGCATGTCAGGTTGTACAAACCGCGTTCAGCTGAACGTGTTTAACTGCAGAGAGAACTGGTTTGATGTTTCAAACCTTGCTATAATATTGTCTTTCTATTCTTTTGTTGGTTTGTTTGAATTTTCCCTCTTCTTAATTCAAAAGCTTCAAACCAAATATTGTTTTTGGTAGATTTCTGTTTCAAGGGGATTTAAGGCTTACATGCCTCCCTATATGCGGTGCTTAAATGAATTAGACTGCTATTCAATTTGCATTGCCTAGTGATTGAGTGCATAATAATTCATACCTCACAATAAGAATAAATCTTGTATTTCAACAAATGTTTCCTTTCTGATTTATACTTGCCTGACTGGACTCCTTTCAGATTTGCAGGTACCAAGCTCAATAGTTCACATCGCTAGTCTTCAATCACTGTCTTTTGAGTATATATAATGCCACGAGCAAGGTTAGAACATGTACCTGTTTTAATTATGCAGCCTTTTAACATTATGTGGTGCTTTACTGAGAAATGTATAAAGCATTGAGGTGTCGTGCTTGTTACATAATAATGCAATTATGCGTTATTCCAAGCATAAAGATGTATATGTTCGCCTTAAAAAGATAGCATATTATGAATTTGATTCTAATTTAATAAATTTATGTGGAACAGGGGTTCAGAAATGCCTCAAAGGCTATCTCCTCGAGGCCCAGCACCACTCAGGACTTCAAGCTCCGATTCTGATCCACTACACAATCGACCTATTACTGATCGCAGTCCCAAGATAGGAGATCGGCGATCTCCTAGAGGTGTTCAGCCTGAGCCCGTGAATCAAAAGAGATTAGGGACCCGAATTGCTGGTTTGGAATCTCAGCTCGAGCAAGCACAAGTAGAGCTCAAGATTCTGAAGGAGCAGTTAGCCTCAGCTGAGGCTGCAAAGAAAGAAGCTCAAAAAGAATTAGAGAAGAAAACCACAAAGCCAGTTCCTCCAGAGTCGGTTATAGTGCAAGATAAGCATTCTCGTCCTAATGAAGCCCAAGAACCAAACAAAAAGAAGAGCAGTGCTGGACATGAGATTCCAGACGACAACCAGAAAGAAACTGATGTTTTTGAGGTCCCAGTTGAGAAAATGACTCTGCAGCCAAAGGTTGAATTCATCCAACCAAGCGATGATCAGGACGAGCTCAAACCAAAAACAGTTAGCATAACACCTGAATCACCAGAAATTTCAGAACCGGAGAAAGCATCTATGGATGAGTTGACTCTGAAGAATGATGAGATAACATTCTTGAAAGCCATGATACGGGAGAAAGAAAAAGAGCTACAAGTGTTTAGCCAAGAAAACGAGAGCCTGAAGAGTCGACTGAATCAAACGATGTCAGATATGGCCTCTACTAAAGCCAAGGAAGAGGAAATGGCTTTGAAATTGAACGAACTAGGAGAAGAGCTGGAAGGGAGTAAGAACAGTGTAGTTCAGTTGAATGAGAAGCTTAAAGAGGTTGAAGGAGCAAAGGAAAATCTGGAAACTGAAATGAAGAAGCTTAGAGTACAGACCGAGCAATGGAGGAAAGCAGCTGATGCTGCAGCTGCGATTTTAGCTGGTGGCGTGGACATGAACAATGGCAGAAGGATATCGGAGAGGTGTGGATCCATGGATAAGCATTATGGTAACGTATTCGAGCCAGCAGTTGGTGGGTATGCTGGTTATGTGGGTTCGCCAGGTTTGGGGGATGACTCTGATGATGGCTTTGGAGGTGGAAAGAGGAAGGGTTCTTCCGGGATTAGGATGTTTGGGGACTTGTGGAAAAAGAAGGGTCAGAAATAGGAGCATGTTTCTGTAATGTAATTTGAAAACCTCTTTCACAGTAGTGTCTTCTTTAGGTAGCAGGATTATGGCTTTACGCTTTTCTTTTGTGCTTGGTTGGCTGGCTGTATTACAATGTTTTCAAGTAGATTGATCATAATAATATCATGATGTTCAGGTGAGTTCGTTCCGGAGACCTTCAAAGTGTATGAAAAAGTGGTTTTGTGCCTGTCTTTGCTTTTGCAATGCATTAAGTTGGTTGGGTCAATGGTTGTTGAAGAAAGCCAAACCGTTTCTTTGTGGGATGAAATGTTGTTGTACACCTTGTTGCTCAAATTTTTCTAGTATGAACTAATAGAATTTTGTTTAGAAAATTTCAAAAAATAAAAATATTAAAAAAGGATAAAGAAATTATTTAAATTGGAGTCCTATACATCCTCATAGCAATTTGTAGCTGCACTGCATAAGGGGCTTCGAAGAATTTCTTGAGGTCTCATGTTCAAATCTTCTTGGAGCCAATTCATGTCATGTCGAGGTGATAGCAAGTTGACCATAATATATATGCTCAGTGTAAAAACTCAAAAAAGTTTGTGTTAGCTTTGTGCTAGTAAGAATAATAATAATAATAACATCCTACCAAGTGAAGCGTTAAGCTGAGTGTAGTAAGAACTGGGAAAAAGAGCACAATACTATGACACAACAATTCAGAATCAAAATTCTGAACTCGTAATGACTCTAAATTTCAGTTCAGATGGATTTTTTATTATTGATGGTAGGTTTCACAAACAAGGGGGCATGATGGGAAAGAAATGGCAAAGAATTAACTTTTGGTACAACCGTTGAAAGTATCATATCATAATTTATTTTTACACTTCGCTCTTGAAGATCTGCATTAATCACAAGGACCTCTCTTTAAGACGCAAGCAGCCCTTCTTAAAATAGCACTTGCAAATATCTAACAATTACTCCTGAGATCCAAAATTTTCAGATCCTTCTATTTATATTGTTCCCGTAACAGTAGTTATGGAACCCCAGAGGTCCGGCAATTGGCAGCAAGATAGAAAAGCCATGTTGACGATCACACTTAAATAAAATTATCAAGGAGAATCATAGAAAAATGAGTTGATATACAAGTTCTGGCAATAGCTAACTAATCATCTTCATCACTGTCGTACTGTTGGCATAATGATTGAAGTCCACTGCTTGTAATATTGGCCGGATGTTCTTTTTGCTTGTTCTCTTCTTTTAGCTTTTGTTCCTCTACTCGTACCGGTGGTTTAGTACCAGAAACCGCAGCCTGTTTCTTCATAACAGAAACTCTAACCGATGACGACTTGAAGATAAATTTGCCACCATTAGGTGGTTTGGCACCCCCTAAATCTTCTGTCAAAAATACAGCAATTAAAGTTTAATTAGATTTTTTTTGACATTTGTGTATACAGTTATTAGCGTAGTTTACTAGCGTAAGTAGAACATAACTTAGTTTAAAGATTCATTGGTTCCTTTTTTAACAAGAGAAAGCATGCAAGTTTTCTTTATGGATTATAATTCTACAGTAATGAAAAGCAAAGCAAACAAATCAATTCTACTATAAGCGAGTGTTGTAATGGAGGTAAAATCAGACCTTTTTTTTTTTTTTGTGGGGGGTTGGGATGATGGAGTAGAGAGGGAGCAAGAACTCTTAAATTTACAACAAAAAGAAAGGCATTTATGTCTAAATGAATCCTAAAAAAACAAATGCAACCAACCTTTATTGTTAGACCTGTCAGCTGTACTGGTTTTTGTTAGGTAATCTGTTGGGCTATCAGAAGGTTCTTCAGAAATTTTCCTCCTCTGCATGATAAGAAAGATTATGTGTTAAAAACTTGAAAGCAATATTTGACGTGTGATGGATCAGTTGATCAATGAAATACATGTCCACAGTTCATAACTATCATGTTTCTCTTGAGACAAATATGCACTCTACATTGTGATGCAGTTTGTCAAATCACCCCAGGAATAATAGGTACAGAAAAGTGTGATATTTACTTGCTTTGCCAGACAACATGATTGGGTGGCTTCATTTCATTTTCAGGTTTAAACATTTTATTGTCCTAATACCTGTTAAGGTGACTATAAAGTATACCATAAGAGTGCCTATCCTGCTTAACAACATGGAACATTTAAAACTTAAAACGATTCCTGTTGTAAAAGAAGTATTATGGATCAAGAAGAAGAAAAATTAACAAAGTGGACAAGAAGTCTACTAAAATGCAAGTGCGGGAACTTTGAATATTTGGTGACCTGTGAAGTCTTATTTGTTTAAGAAAATCTTTGCTTGTATGACTAGCTTTGCCATCTCCTTTTATTTTTCCAGTTCTGAACTTCTGATAAATCACACAATTTCAGAAAGTGTGACGCCTATACAATATAAACAGAAGTATTAAAGCAATACCTGTAATTAAATAACCAAAATAAGGTTTAAAAAAACTCCCTTAAACATATAAAAGAAAAGCAAACAAAACAATCAAACTTATTTTCTTTACTCCTGTCCATGGCCACCAAAATGACTTGGTACTAGGACATCATTCTAGTATGCTATGAAAGACACCATCACATGTAGATAACTGATGACAGTTTAAAACTGGTGGAATCGAAGGAGCACTATAGATGACAAAGACAGAATTTGTAAGCACCGTACGCGTTCGTAGTAAAACTCCCCAGCTAAGGGAATATCATACCTTTAATTTCGCTGAAGCTTCACCGTCATTAATGCTGGAAAGAGTTAATTCCTCATCATCATCAAGATCATCATCATCAATCCTTCGCACAAACTCCTTTGACCCCTGAGTAATATTTTTTAATAGCAAATAATCCTCATGAGACAAAAACTACACATAAAAGGAGAAAGATGGATAATACTTACCTGAAAGATAGATTTTATTACAGCTTCATCTTCTTCTTCCAGCTTGTCTTCCTGAGAGCAGAGAGATCCAACAAGTAAACGGTTCATGATCCCACAGTGATCCATAAACACACAAAGATATACGCTTACATTGCTCTTCCCTTGACTCACAAACACAAGACTATGTAATTATTGCTTTATGTGTGTGTGAGCGTGTTTAAGGAAAAATGGTTCATCATATATTCAAGGTATAAAACAAGAATCACATATCATCAAGCATCTGATGCAAGTTTTGAGATTGATGAGATCATAAGGTAAAGCAATAAAAGAACTTTTCCAAAGATTATTCAGCAAAAACAAATTCTGTCCAGCTAAGAAATTAAGAACATAGGGTTTATATTTTAAAGTAGAACAGCAGAATCTGATTAAGCTTAGCCAGACGCATAGAAATTCTAGATATGATGGTACTTCCAATTAATAAATCAAGTAATGCTAAGGTAACAAAAAAGCCCTTTTGTATTGCACTCCTCAAGTCCATTCTAGAGATGAAAATGATAAAGAGAACTTTGAAGTACCTGTACCGGAGCTGTGCGCTGTAAGGCCTCAAGCATCGCATCTACACTCACTGTTGCATGTCTCGACTATAAAACAGATAAAGAGCATTTTCAGTCACCAGAAAATAGAAATCTTTAGTTTTGATGATGAGAAGATGAACAAAGGACTATATCTAAGCACCACATATTATCTCCCATATTCCCATTGAACAGGACATCTAATGATCCAAATTGGGGTTTATTTATGGGGATTGATTGAAAACCAAAAATTTAGTGGCCAACCAAATATATGAAAGGTAATATAATGAAATCTGGCATACTCGTTTTTAGACATGAATATTTAGAATTATACATGACATAATGAATCAATGTAGCTAGATTTTTGTTCTTAAATATACTAGTGTTACGTTACGAGTACTGAATCAATTGAATCGTGCACCTTCATTGACTTCATTTCATCTAGTGCCGCCATAATATCCATTTCTCTCTTCGAGTCCAAAGTCCTGTTCTCCAAAGATTTCATTGCATCTCCCATCTCTTCAGAATCCCTTTTCCGTTTCTCTTCGTCAGCCACCTGAAACAAAAGAATGCTTATAAGAAAACCAAAGACTAGGCTAACACAAGATTTAGAGAAAACAATAAAAAGTGCAAGTCAAATATTACCTCATCCTCTGCACGCCAAGGTTCAAAGTTCCTCGCGGCCCCTGACTCAACAACATAGTCAGAGTTCTGTGGATCTGTTTTCATAGTAATCTCAGCAGAACACTTGGTGCACTTGAAATAGAATCTGAATATTTGAATTCCAAGATATGTCTGCAATTGATTTAACATGTAACATGAGTTCAGTAATAGCGTCAGCAGAAACTGTCAAAGGAGCAATGCTCTCTAGAGCAACACCAAAAAGTATAGATCAATGTGTCAGCAGAAACCATCAAAAGAGCAATGTTCTCTTGAGCAACACCAAAATCTGCAACTGAGAAAACTAAAGAGACATAAATCAAGTCCTAACAGAAGTACAACATTGCATTTCAACATGTTATGCATCTTTGTGCTATCACAGTATCTACAACAGGAATTTCCACTTCATTTGGCTTATACTTGTGTAATTAACTCAACCCAGCCTTGTAAAGAAGCCAATGAAGCAAGAAGCAGAACAAGGCAACAAAAGATCCTGAAGTGAAGACCTATTTAGACGTGTTTAAGCAGTTGAAAACTTGAAGCATGTCATAGCAGTATGGCCTAGATTGAATATTCACAATGTTTGGACACCTCGAAGCTGGCAATTCTGAGGTTTAACCTATTAGCATCTGCATGATGGGGAAATGTGGACAACCAGGAAATAATTACCTGACAATGGCATATCCACCCACAAAATTTTGCCAATAAAAGAGCTTGTTAATGACTTTGACTTAGCTAGGTCATACATAAATTTTCTCAGAACAAGCCTATGGATGGAGTACGACTTGTCTAACCATAAATCCCACCCAGTAAAACAAGTAAAAACTTGGATGGATAATGAAGGAAATTCAACCAACATTGTTTGACTACAGGATCCACCATACACAGCCTTAGCAGCATGATATCGAACCAAGTTCTAACACAATTACTTTCCGTGTGCTTTTAGACCATATACAACAACAAAAATTTACTCACTTGGTCCCACAAATGAGTGTCCATTTTTAGCTTTTAACTAAAAAAAAAAAGTTGACTTTTGAGGCATTTTAGTGTCGCATGTACATCAATGCCCTTAATGTACACATATAACATAAGAACTAAAAAGTCCACACTAAATATATTAAAGATATAAGTGGAAAGATAAGTTGTTGTGTTTCTGCACAAAGGAAGGGAGAGTTGAAGCATGATTTGAGGCAGCTTATTCAAGCATCCACATTGAATTGTTCTACCACTTGGCATTAGTTGGCAGTTTATTGTTTATTAAGGGTAGTTTGTTTATTCAGAGTAGTTTAGTCTTTTCATAGGAGGTGGTTATTCAAGGCAGTTATTTCCTCAGTTTGTATATATATATAGTGTTGGTGTTTGTAATAGGAATAATAAGTTCCTTCCCAGATTATCAAATTTTCTTGTAACCTTAAATTATATTTGTGTCCTTTGATCTCACAGTCAATGCATTCCTTTCTACAATCATCAATTCCAGTTCATTCTTTACATGGTATCAAAGCCCAGATCCTTCCAATTGTAGTTCTTATTGCGATTTCATAATTTTCGCGATTCTCAGAAGTTTTTTTTTTAGGGTTTTGATTTGCATCGAGGTCATGGCAAACGATGCGTTGAATACGACTGGCGAATTGACATCGAATTCGAGGCTATCAGCCATGGAAATTCCCATCAATTCCAACATGCATCCTCTATTTCTTCACAACAATGATCATCCAGGTTTAATTCTCATCTCTACTAAATTGATGGGAAGTGACAATTATAATTCATGGAAGAGGTCTTTAGAAATAGCTTTATCTGCCAAGAATAAACTGTGTATTGTCGATGGTAGCTTTAAGACTCCTGTTAAGGATGATCCCCTGTTTCCTTTGTGGGCTAGGACAAATGATATGGTAATTAGCTGGATATTCAATGTGGTTACCGATGAAATCAGCAATAGTCTGAAATATGTTGTTAGTGCTTTGACTGTTTGGAGAGAATTAAAGGAAAGATTTTCTAATATTGATGGTCACAGAGTTTTTCAACTCGAAAAAGACTTACATAGGCTTGAACAAGGTGGAGGTTCAGTTGAATTTTATTACCACAAAATGAAAGGGCTGTGGGATGAGAGTTTTGCTCTTGATCCAATTACGGCATGTAAATGTCCTTGTAGTTGTGGTGCGATTAGGGATCAAGCACAGAGGGATCATAGGAGGAAATTAATGCAATTCTTGATGGCTTTGCATGATAGTTATATGAACATAAGAGGCCAAATACTCAGGATGCAGCCACTTCCAAGTCTAGGAAAGGCCTATTATATGGTTAGACAGGAAGAGTCACAGAGGCCGGGTTATGTGCCTGACAATATTGTGTTGGCTGCTAATGTAGCACAGACAGGAACTTCACATAATGGTAGTAGAGGTGTGGTTGCAGCTGTTGGGTTTCAGTCCAAAGGAGGATATACAAGGACTCCATTCAAAAAATGAGTAATATGTAATCACTCTAGCAAAGAAGGCCATACCAAAGACGAATGTTACAGGCTACATGGTTTTCCAATAGGGCATCCAGGACATCCCACTAATAAAGGAAAATTTTCAAGGCAAAATAATTCTAATGGAGGAACTAGGTCTCATAATACTTATAATCAAAGTGGGAATTCAAGAGCTATGCAAGTTCAAGCTATGCAGAATCACAGTGGTGAAGAAATTGGGAAAGGTGTTGCAGGACAGACTAATCTTGAGCAACTTCAAGCACAACTAAATTAGGTTCTAGTTATGTTTAAAGGGAAAGATAGTCCTGAGGATCATGTTAACACTGGACAGCAATCCGGCCAAAATTTCAGTGGTATGACTTACGTAGCAGGTACTACCCTTAAGACTTCATCTTCTATTATTGCATCAGTTTATTCACTTTATACTTGGGTTCTGGACTCTGGTGCTACTAACCATATTTGTGTTTCACGTCCACTCATGCATAATGTTCATCGACTTGTTAAGCCTATCAATCTTTCCTTACCAAATGGTAATCATGTCACAGTTCATCAAGTAGGTTGTGTCTACATCAATCCTTTGCTCACTCTTGACAATGTATTTTTTGTTCCCCAATTTCACTTCAACATACTCTCTATTTCCAAACTTATACACCAGATTTCTTGTGCTGTGCAATTCACCAAATTCCAATGTCATTTCCAGGACCAAAATTTGATGAAGGTCATAGCTTCTGGTGAATTGCATGATGGTCTTTATCTTCTCAAAGCTGAATCTTCTGCAAGCACATCTTCATCACAACCTCATGTTCTTTCTGTCAACGCCAAGAATAATGCACCTACTTTTTGGCATCAAAGGCTGGGTCATACTTCTCTTAGTTCACTTCAGAAAATTATATCTTTGTCCCCTGTTTTCAATTCAAAAGCTGTAAACACAGATTCTATTATTCTATGTGATATTTGTCCTTTAGCAAAGCAACATAAACTTCCTTTTCAAGTCAGTAGTATAAAGACTAAGTCATGTTTTGAGCTTATTCATTGTGACTTGTGGGGTCCTTATAGGAAAACTACATTAAATGGTTGTAGGTACTTCTTAACCATTGTGGATGATTATTCTAGGAGTGTTTGGACATATTTAATGTCGACCAAAACTCATGTTTTTGCTTTTCTTAAAAATTTCATCTCTTATGTCCAAAACCAGTTTCATACTACCATAAAATGTTGCAGAACAGACCATGGGACTGAATTTTACAATACTGAAGTCATTCCTTTCTTAGCCAACCTAGGCATTGTTCACCAATGTTCTTGTGTTAAAACTCCACAGCAGAATGGTGTTGTAGAAAGAAAACACCAGCACTTACTCAACATGGCCAGAGCTTTAAGATTCCAATCTGGCCTTCCCATTCATTTTTGGGGTTTTTGCCTTCTTGCAGCCACTCATATTCTCAATAGGATACCTACTTCAACCACTAAATTCAAAACCCCATATGAGATCTTATACAAGTCTCCTCCTTCATATGATCATCTTAGGATTATAGGCTGTTTCTGTTTTGCTTCTGTACACCCTTCAGATAAAATTGCTCCCAGGGCCATTAAAAGTATTCTGCTTGGCTATCCCACTGATCAAAAGGGATACATTTTATATAACCTTGACAAATCAAGTGTTTGTCAATAGGCATGTAGTCTTCCATGAGTCTATATTTCCTTTCCTTCATACAGAATCTGTTCTTGCCCCTTCCATTGATGTCAATTTATCTCATGATTCTACACAATTATCATTTCCACCCTTTTCTATTGCATCATTAGATTTTGTTCCTCTTGACAAATCTACTGCTCCTCCTTTGCCTTCTTCAGCAGAGCCTCCTTCCTTTGCTACTAATTCTCACTTGCCTTCTAATCCTCCTAATTCCATTTCCATACCTGATCCAGGTCATGTTCCTATTCTAGATCCAGAGCCAATATTGGTTCCTATTCTTCCTAGAACTTCTAATAGGGTCAAAACTCCCTCTGTGAAATTAAAGGACTATGTTATTTCATCTATTGCTAATCAGCCTACCTTTTTCCATCCTTCACATGAATCCTTCATCAATAATTTATCTCACATTGAGGAACCACAGTCCTATTCCCAAGCTATTAAAGATCCTAAATGGATTGATGCAATGAATAAAGAACTTGAAGCTCTTGAAACTAATCATACATGGCAAGTTGTAGAATTACCACAAGAAAAAATATCAATTAGGTGCAGGTGGGTTTATAAAATCAAATACAATTCTGATGGAAGCATTGAAAGATTTAAAGCAAGGTTGGTTGCTAAAGGATATACTCAAACAGAAAGTATTGATTATTCAGAGACTTTTGCACCAGTGACTAAGATGGTCACTGTTAGGACAATACTTGCTATTGCTGATGTCAAGGGTTGGGAAGTGCATCAACTTGACGTCAACAATGCTTTCTTACATGGAGAGTTGGATGAGGAAGTCTATATGTCACTCCCACCTGGTTACAAACATTCCACACTTCCCAATTCTATTTGCAAATTAACAAAATCCTTGTATGGATTGAAACAAGCTTCCAGACAATGGTTTGCCAAGCTCACTGATGCTTTGATTCAACTTGGGTTTCAGCAATCCCATGCTGATTATTCATTGTTTACTTTGTGTCATGGTGCCAAGTTCACTACTGCCCTTGTATATGTTGATGATATCATAGTAGCTGGGAATGATTTGCCTTCCATTCTTTCCCTCAAGCAGTTTTTACATGAAAGGTTTAGTATAAAAAATCTTGGGTTCATCAAATATTATTTGGGTATTGAAGTAGTCAGATTTCCTCATGGTTTCCATTTGAGTCAGCAAAAATATGCCATGGAACTTTTGGCTTCTGCCCAACTTAGAGAAGTCAAACCTTTGTCTATTCCTTTCGACCCTAATACCAAACTCTTACTTACTGATGGGATTCTTTTAGACAACCCAACAGAGTATAGACAGCTTGTTGGAAAACTCTTGTATCTCACAGTCACAAGGCCTGATTTATCCTTTGCTGCACAGTGCCTTAGTCAATTTGTTCAGTCCCCTACCACAGTCCATTTGAAGGCATTGCATAGGGTTCTTCGATATGTGAAAGCTTCACCAGGTCAAGGGTTGTTCTTTCCATCTAATAATAAATTACAATTACGAACATTCTGTGATAGTGACGGGGGAAGCAATCCAAATGATAGACGATCTATCACTGGATTTTGTATACTTTTGGGGTCGTCGCTTTTATCTTGGCATTCAAAAAAAGCAGACTGTGGTTGCTCGATGATCTGCTGAGTCAGAATATAGAGCAATGGCCACGGCATGTTGTGAAGTTTTGTGGTTACATAGTCTTTTAAAGGATCTGATGGTTGTTCTTCCACTTCCTATTCCTTTGCATTGCAATAGCTCTTCTGCCATTTCTATTGCGTCTGATCCTGTCTACCATGCTCGAACGAAGCACATTGAGTTGGATTGCCATTTTGTTCGTGAGAAGGTTCATCAAGGTCTCATCAAGCCTTGTTACATTTCTACTAAACTTCAATTGGCAGATTTGTTTACCAAATTTCTTGGGAAGCATCTTCATTGCTATTTCCTATCCAAGTTGGGGATGTTTACTCTTTGCACACCCGCAACTTGTAGGGGGGGTATTAAAGATATAAGTGGAAAGATAAGTTGTTGTGTTTCTGCACAAAGGAAGGGAGAATTGAAGCATGATTTGAGGCAGCTTATTCAAGCATCCACATTGAATTGTTCTACCACTTGGCATTAGTTGGCAGTTTATTGTTTATTAAGGGTAGTTTGTTTATTCAGAGTAGTTTAGTCTTTTCATAGGAGGTGGTTATTCAAGGCAGTTATTTCCTCTTTTTGTGTGTGTGTATATATATATATATATATATATATATATATATATATATATATATAGTGTTGGTGTTTGTAATAGAATAATAAGTTCCTTCCCAGATTATCAAATTTTCTTGTAACCGTAAATTATATTTGTGTCCTTTGATCTCACAGTCAATGCATTCCTTTCTACAATCATCAATTCCAGTTCATTCTTTACAAAATAGGACATGTGAAATTTGTAAACTTATACAAAAATAGACACTCGTTTATGGAGTGAGGGAGTAATAAACTGCCTGGTTGCAACAGGCAGCCCGAGTTAAACTAAAACCCTAAATTGCAAAATTCTCGATAACGAAGATTTACTTAAATTTTCCAACATAAAGCGAAATCAAATTCAAATAATGCATCAAATATATAGTAGCGGATTAAATGAATTCATATAGCATACCTCTCCAATGACGTCTTCTTTTCTTGAATTGAACTTGGTACCTTTATAAATATAATTCCCACAGGTGCTGCAGCGAATGCTCATCGGAAGCATCATTCTAACCTTAATTTGTTGATTCTTCGGCTGCCGCCTTCGAGGGATCTTCGCTGGATCGAAGTCCGGCGGATAGTACTTGTTGAGAACCTTTCTCTCTCCCATTTTCTTTCAATTCAATTAACGCAGATCAAACCAAGGAAGCCTCAAGGCTCTCGCGTTGAAGACTGAGCAGACCTGGGTTTTCTCGCGTCCGACTGAAAGAAGAAAAAAGGCCAAAATATAAATTACCCCCCGAGGTTTGCGCCAAATCCCAAAGTGACCCCCCATATACGGAATGCCCTAGAAACCTGTCTGAACTTTAAAATTATCCCACATAACCCCCTCCGCGTGACGGCCGTTACTAATTTGACGTTAAATAGCACGTGTCGACGCACGTGAGGGGCATTTTCGACCTTTCCAGGCCAGGGAGTAAAACGGAGGGAAAATTGTCGTACTAATGGATGTTTACATCGATAACTAACAAAAACCCTAGAATTAATTGAGAGTTAGGAAGAGAGATCGAGGTATCACGACCAAAACTGAGAAATTAGGGTTTTAATTAGTTCGTTACCTGCAAAATTGTGACCAATTGTCGAAGACGAAGAGGAGATGGGGAAGCCAGGGAAAGAACAAGCACAAACCAGAGCAATTGTAGAAGAAGAAGAAGATGCGTACGCTTTTGAAAGTATGTTTCACAGTTCTTATTTTCATTTTTTCATTTTTTTTGTTTGTTTGAGAGTGATTGTAGTGGGGGACATTCTTTGTATATTAAATTGAAAATGGTCCCCCCTTGTCCATGTTTTTGCCTTTAAACTGTTTGTGAGTGGCCTTATGTGTATTTTATTGTTTACTGAGTAATGCAATGTATTAGTGTTATAAATTAGCATTGTTAGTTGATTCGAGTAATGTTGTTTATTAGGGCCAAATTTAGTATTTTTTAACCAAAAAGTGTTGTGTGTTTGTTATAATGGAGACATGGTGTCTTTATGGTTTGAGAATGGTCCCCTTTGTTGGCTTTATGTAGTCTTGCATGCATGTAAAAGTCTTTGAGCCATTTTATAAGGATTTGTTGTTGTTTGTTTCTTGGTTTTGCATGCACTGCATCGGTTTGCAATTAGGATACATCATGGGGTGAGTTTGTTTACCACCCTACAACTTTACATGGGTGGTGAAGTCGAAACTCACAAGAATAGACAAGGATAGGATGTCAATCACGCTTAAAATCTTTTACAAGGATTTGGGGTATAATGAGTCTTGTAGTTTCTACTATCTTTTCCCTGGTTGTCAAATGCAAACATCTTTAGTGTTATTGTCTACTGATGAGGCTATTTTGAAAATGCTAAGTTGTATTGATGATGAGATCAGGGTGGTTGATATATATTGCAAGCAGAGTGATGAATATCAGAAGGTGAGAAATGAGGTTGATAATGTGGTTTTAAGTGAAGATGATAGTGATTTTGAGGAGGATGATGAGGATAATAGTTCAGGTTACACTGGTAGTGCTTATGGGGAAAATAATAGTGATGGTGATGTTGTTGAAGATGTGGGTGACATACAAAATGAAAAAGGGAAAGGTAAGGCGGTGATGAAAATGTGTTCTCGGGGAAAAGGGAAGAAAAATTATGATCAAAACCAGAAGGGAAAAGGTATAGTGACTAATGATAGTGTGGATGATGATTATGTGGAATTGAATAATTTCAATGTTGATTCTGAATCAGAATGTGATAGTGATGACTTTAAAAGCCTTGATGGGTCTGATTTTGAGGAAGGTGATCCCAGAGAGGTCATGGGGAGGAAAACAACACCCAAATTTAAGAGATTTAACCCTAATACAGATTTGATAGATCCTAAGTTTGAGCTTGGAATAGAATTTAATGATCATAAGGAATTCAGATCTGCTATTAGGTCTTACTCAATAAAAAATGGGAAGGGGATTAAGTTTGTGAAGAATGAGAAGTTGAAAGTCAGTGCCAAGTGTAAGGATGGTTGTCCATGGTATATCTATGGGTCACACTTACCAATGAGGAAATGCATTCGAATTCGAACCTATATTGACAACCACAACTGCAAAGGTGGTGAAGAGTAGGTGTGTGAACTCTAGGTGGATTGGGAAAAATATACTTGACAGATATGTACTAAACCCTACCGGCCACCGACTCTTTTTAATACTTGTTGGGAAGGAGCTTGAGCTTCATGTGTCTAGGAGTAGTGCTTATAGAGCCTTGAAAGTTGCAAAGGAAAATGCTCAGATGAGTCTTCAAGACCAGTATGGATGTCCGTGGGATTACAAGGCGAATTAATTAGATCTAATCCAGAACAACTGTTGAAATTGTTTGTGATCATGAGAATGAGAAGCCAATTTTTAAAAAATGTATATTTGTCTTGGGGGTTTAAAACTGGATTTTGGAAGGATGTAGGAAGGTGATTGGTTTAGATGGTTGCTTTTGAAGGGGTTAAGGGTATGATTCTTTCATTGTGAGTGTGGATGCAAACAATGGAATGTGGCCTATTGCATATGCGGTGGTTGAGGTGAAAACAAAGACTCATGGACTTGGTTTTGGAACTTTTATTGGTTGATATTAGATGTGTTAATTCATTTAATTGGATATTCATATCGACAAACAAAAGGTCTTGTTCCAAGCCTAGAGGCCCTTGTCCCAAATGCGAAATGAGGTTCGTGTCAAACATCTCCATGATAACTTCAAATTGAAATTCGGGGTCATGTAATGAAGAAACAGTTGTATGCATGTGCAAAGGCATCTTACATTCAGAAATTTGACATTGAGATGGAGAAAATGAAACAAATAAGTACATTGGCTTATGAGTGGTGGTGGGAAGACTCCGCACATTGGAGTAGGGCTTTTTGCAATAGACAATTGTTGTGACATGTTATTGAACAACTTGTGTGAAACTTTCAATTCATGTATTCGAAAGCAAGGTCTAAGGCTATATTAGACTTGCTTGAGTGGATTAGAATGTACTTGATGAGTAGGCTACAAAAATGTAGGGAAAGGATGAAGGAGTATTCGGGTTCGTCGTCCAAGGATTAATATAAAATTGGATAAGTACAAAGGGGAATCACATGGGTTCATTACAACTGGCCGGAATTTCAAGTACCAAGTCGAGGTATGTATGGGGATATGTATGATGTGGATCTTAACAAGAAGTGTTCTTGTAGAAAGTGGCAACTCTCGGGAATCCCTTGCCCACATGTCATTTCGTTCGAATCACAACCAGTTGAACATTGAAGATTATGTGTCCGAATGTTATAAAAGGAAATGTACATGAAGGCTTATGAACAAATGGTGTATCCTATGAGGGTAGAGATCGGTGGCCAAAAACAAATCTTGAATGCCTTCCCCAAAAGACGAAAGATGCCGGGAGGCCTAAGAAGAGAATAAGAACATTAGATGAAAGTAAGGAGAAATCCCACAAGCTTAAAAATACCGGACACCGTGAGGTGCAGGTTGTGTGGAGAGGAATACCATAACAAAGGGACTTGTCCCAATAGACCACCACCAACAGAAAATGTGTCTGAATCAGAACAAGCAATTGGAACTACAAATGAAGGAGGACAGGGTTCTGGAAAGAAAGCAAAAACTGTAAGTGCTTGGTTAATGTACAATTTGATTTTGTTATAGACAATTATTTTCATTTCATTAACACCTACATCTTTAACATTCTTGCGGGTTAAAAGGAAAACTACCAAGACAAAGGGCTCATTGCTATGGAATGAGAGTTGTTGGAAGAAAATAGCCCAGGGATGACCAAGTACAATTTCCAATGATACTCAACCTCAACCAACAATGTCTCGTCTCAAGACTCTCCAATGAGACAAACTAAGTACTATTGAGTACAATGGTCATTTCCTTATTTTTTCAAACAACAATTATTAATCTGTTTTCATTCCATATGCAGAGACCACAACAGGGGTTGATATGGAGGGGGAAAAGATGTATAACTATTGGCGAATACGGTGATCAAAGTGGTGATAAACAGGATCATAAGCAAGGTCATGAAGAAGGTCATAAGAAGGTTGATCAAACCGGTGGAGTTCTTTTTGTATGTTGAAGATGTGGTGAATATAACATTACTTTTGCACGGCATGGAAGATAACATTACTTTTGCACTTTGTTTGATGAGATTTGTAGCGATGGATGATTTTGTTGTTGACAATGGTACAAGTATTTTGTGATTACTGAATTAATGGTCCAAGTGTTATGTAATGTGATTATTACAAGGATGTTTGTGAACTTGTAATGTAATGGCCCAATTGTGAATTTGTAATGCAATGGTGGTAGTATTTTGTAATGCAATGGTACAAGTATTTTCTGATTACTCAGTTTGTTCAATGGTCCAATGTGCATTTCTCAATTTGTTGTGCAATACTCAGTTTGTTCAATTTGTTGTGCATTTCACCAAGTTGACAAATAATCTTCACTTGCAACAACCGAACAAAACGAGCAAAACAGAAAAACATAGCAAAACATAGCAAAACAGATAACATTGCCAAACAAAAGATCATATTCATCTTAAGGGTATTTTACATGATCAAAAGGTATAGTTAATGTTGCATACACATTTCCCCAATAAACTTAAACTACATCAGACCTCTGCATCAGAGGAGAACACCTAAACAGAGGAGAACCTATATCACTCCTATTTCACAAACCCAAACCAAAACCTACATCACTCCTATTACTCAAAGGCAAAAGAGAAACATTTCAATTCCCTCCTTCAAACCACAACAAGGAGCAACACCAAAAGCAAAATAAGAGCCCAATGAGTGAGCAATAGAGTAATGAACAATTTTCTTTCTTTGGCACTCTTCATTTTCTGTTGAGCAAGCTCAATTTTTTGCTGATTCATAGCTTCCAAAAGGCCTGGAATTATAACAGTGGACCGAGAGCACATTGGGGGGTCGTGCCAAGCAAAATACTTACACCCTTCACCTCCATACTGTAAATCATGAAAATTTGAACAAAAAAAGATCAATATAGCTCAAAAAAAAATGAACGCAAGTTGTAAAAACACCTAAATCAACAAAAAATTAAAAAGAAGGCATCACATTTTCAGTGATTCAAAGAAAAAATTTTAATTTTGAACCCTTCACTTACTTGAGAATAGTTTGGGCAACCAAAAAACCTTCGCCCAGGATTTGCACCAGTCCATGATGTCTTGAGTACACAGTTTTGACCACAGAAGCATTCCGCCATGGGAGAGAGATGATTTTCTTCATCGGTTTCTTCCCAATTTGTTCGATGTCCGGCGGAAATGGAAGGAGTTTGTTGAAGAAATGAGATTGCCACTGTATATAATCCCTCCGTTTTACTCCCTGGCCTGGAAAGGTCGAAAATGCCCCTCACGTGCGTCGACACGTGCTATTTAACGTCAAATTAGTAACGGCCGTCACGCGGAGGGGGTTATGTGGGATAATTTTAAAGTTCAGACGGGTTTCTAGGGCATTCCGTATATGGGGGGTCACTTTGGGATTTGGCGCAAACCTCGGGGGGTAATTTATATTTTGGCCAAGAAAAAACGTGGAAAAGGGATGAAGGAAGAGTTTAAGAGTTTATATATATATATATATATATATATATATATATTTTAAAGATAAGTTTATATATTGTTGATATTTGAGAAAGAAAACATTGTTTTGGGCTAAATTGTGGCGGCCGAATTTCGATACCGCGCCCGCATTCGTAGGGGCATGATTGGTTGAGTTTGGCTCGGTTTGGGTAAAAATCACGAACATTGACATAGACTTGGTTTAATTATGAATCGAATCACCACTATCAATTTTATTTTTTCAAATTGAATGCATAGACTTTAAAATTATATTGAACCGATCAGTTTGATTTGGTTTTACGGTTTAATTATTTAAATATTTTAAAAAATAATTCTTAGTAAAAGAAATGTTTTTAACACAAAATAAAATAACTAATAATTAAAATATTAACTTTAAAATAAAATAATTTTAGGGTATAGATTTGACATACTATTCTAATAGTTTCTCCAATACAATCTTTTATCTAGTAAAAAATGTTAGAGACATAAGAAAGGTAGATTTAAAATATATATATATATATATATATATATATATTCCCCAATACAAACTTTATACTGAGGTGAAGATAAGGTGTCATTTATTTGGAAAGACATCATCCTCTAGTTCTAGAGAGTCACGTAAAGAATGTGTTTTCATCCACGTTATTTTTCGTTATTTTTATTTTTATTTTTTACTGTCAATCAGTTATAATATGAGTAATTTTTATTTTTTATTTTTTATAAGTAATTATAAAAAAAATGTTGATGTCTGAAAGAATATTTTAAAAGAAGTCTTGCATTAGAGCACATTTAAAAAAAAGACTTTTAATCTTTTAAATTTTTAGTTACATGTAAAAGAGGTCTTTTTATTTAACCATGTCACATAGGAAAAACTATATGAAAATATTATAAATGCTCTGATGACTCATTGAACCTGATTTCTGTTTAGGTGAGAAACAATTTTTTTCCCGTTTCTAGGTATGGACCCTAAGAAAAGGAAATATTATGATAATTTTCCCTGTGGTTTTATCTTTTACAAAGTCACTCCCTTTTACTTTTTGACCTGCCAAATTGCTCTATTAAACTCTCTAATCTTGGTTGATTTACCTACCTAAAAGCAATTTATAAATTTTTGAAAAGAGGAAACAAACCTCTCACTAACTCTAACCCTAACTCCTCCCTACTGCCACTTCCTTGCCTCCCCTTCCAATGTTCGTCCCTACCCCTCATAACCACTAGTTCGGTTAAAAACACTTTCTTTACCATCGTCCCACTCGAGTAACAAGATTTAGTTTTGGATGAAAGGAGTTTGCTCAAAGACGTTGCTGTTTCATTCATGCTGAGAAAGGGAACTCGTATAACAACAAAAGGTGAGGCTAGGGAAAATGATGGCGATGATACTGGAAGTTAAGAAAAGGTGATTGTGAGCTCTTATAAAGCAATGAACTCACAAATCAATGACGGTAATAGTTCAAAGAATGATCATGAAGACGTGGTAGCTTGAAGAAACGACGGTGACAAAGGCAATGACAATGACAATTAGGACCACCACCACCACTATCGTGGCCTATATATCTTGCAAAGAGCTAGGACTCATCCCTAGATCGTCAAAGCCTTGATTTCAGTTCATTCGATTAACAATATGATCGAAAAAGGATCCCAAGGTCGTAGATACATTAGAAACTTCACCAATCCCCCTCTTCAATTTTCATAATTAAATTATTTTTTCTAGTATTCCATTTTCATATTCATTTTTGTTTTTGAGAATTAGTTAAAATCAATATTAGAGGTGCAGCTTGCTATTTATTATGTATAGCAATCACGCGCTTGTCTCGTGATTGATTTTGATAAATAATTGTCTATGTTTGGATAAAATTAAGTGAGTGCAAATCTGGTCTACTGATAACTCATTTAATTAGTTGTCATAATCTCGACCGGACAATGTATGAATTCCGCAAAAATGTTGGTTATCAGAATTGAAAGTTGAAATTTAGAACTAAGAATTTTAAGGTCCAGAATGGGAACAAAGTACGAAGGGAATGATGGTGCGTGGGGCTTAGCTCATAGAGAACCGAGGAAGACAACCCATCCATTATATTGGTGTAAAAATACAGAAGCTAACACCGGAGTTAGGGAAGTGAGCTGACAAGAGTCGGGAAAGGGGTGGGTTAAAAAAGGGAGAGACACAAACATTAACCGTATGGAGGGGTTGGGCTATCGAACAAAGAGAAAGGGAATGGGAGGAAAATTGAAAGAGTTTATTATGAATATATGCATGGGAGGTATATTTTGTATTTGGATGAGTTAAAAATCAAGATGGGGTGGGTGTGTATTTAGAATGTGTGTGTTGTCACGACCCGACCCGAGATCCTATTTGGTATCTCGTCCGGTTCGCGAGACGGGACACAAAATGCACAATTTCAAAATCACTTTTCATGCATAAAACCCTGTAATGCAAGTGTATGTTTATTTTGAAAACCAAACAACACATCACGGCATACAAAAGCCGGAAACGATCACATAACATAACCAACAACCCACGAGCTAAGGGGCTCGGGACCAAATATGTAATATTATCAGAGTGCGCGGAATAATAAAGTTAAGTAACGTTTACAAAAGCCTGACATCCATGTCGGCATCTACAAAAGAATATGAATTAATAACATGTACGGGACTTCTACCCAACATTACACTGTTTAGATAACACATGTACCCTCGGCCTCACCAAAAGAAAATACCAAGGCTCAAGGAGCACTACCAAAAGAAGACTGTAGACGACGTCGGATAACAACGAACGGTCACTGGGGGTTTCTCGCAGGCTCGGGATCTAAGGAAAACAATAAACAATGGACGGGGTGAGTTATAAAACTCAATAAGCTACTAATGCAACAATATGGCATACTAGATGCAAACAGTAATAAGAATCATATATATATATGGTTGGCATATTACAATCATTTCCAAATCATCATCACGTCAAGTAACTCATAACATAAGTCACGTAGCATGCAACTCACATAGGTGCGATATATAACACATATAAAAGGATACCGTCGAGGTACACCTCCGACATACCAACTTCCAACCAACCAACCAATAATACCAAATGAAGAAACCGTTGATGTCGTTCTCGATCATCGAACCAAATAACAAAACCAAAGGTGAACCGTTTACCGTATCCACGTCGACGTGAAGACTCGGTCCCCAACGACCCGAGAAACAATCACGGTATAGCTTACCAAGGTCGCGTTTATTCCGTACAACACTTAGCGCTATAACCCCTACCGCGGCCAACGGTAGGGCGAGGCCCAGTGTATTGGCCTTCGGCTATTACGTAGCCCCGGCTCCCGCAATAACCGAGCGTCAATACACCTCCAACAAATATGCCATGGACTTAAACAATGCTCAAGTAGATGTTTACTCGACACATTAACTAATCAACCAAATGTTCAAGTAATATTTACTTAACTTTAAATAAAAGCATTATACTCCAAAGTAGGGAGTATAGCGACACTACCAATAACATGCTAATGTGCGCCAATAATTCTAGTACACATAGCCATATAATATCAACGTCAAATTCAACACAATACCATTATATGTATATCGTGTAACCAATTCCCCAACGGGTCTCTCGAGCATCCAAAGAGCTCACAAAACACACACGTGGTCACATTAATTATCAAACCCTAACCGACTCCGCTAGAGTCATTTTAGGTTACTAATGATGACGAGTTACGAAAATGGTCTTATACTTTAATCCTAGCATATTATCGCCCAATATCGAGTTTCCCTACTTCATAGAATGATTAACAACATATTTCACAAGTCCAAAAATGGCATTCATGGCAAGAATTACAATCTCACTGCTTTAACATGGAAACTTCGTGTATTAAAGGTCCAAGATGTCATATGAGACATAAAACATGAAGAAGAGGGGGTAGTAGCTTACCTCTCGTCGGAAAAAGCGAAGAAAACGGAAAACTAATCGGTAGGAAAGCTTCCTTTCGTCGAGAGCTCCGCAATGGTGTGGTCGGATCGTCGAGATTCCTTCGAAATCTCAAGAAGCTCTCACTTTCTCACTCTAAGCTCTCTCCTTTCTCTCTCTAAGTTCTATGGTAAGTTGGGGTGAAAAATGAGAGTGTTTAAACACTCTTGGAGGCTTTAAGTGGCTGGCAATGAGGGAGAATTCGGGCTGATGACGTGTCACAATGAGGACCACTTAATTCAAGTTGTCAAGCTTCGCACGGCCGTGCCAGACAAGCTGTACGGTCGTGCCAACCTCGCACGGCCGTGCCATAATACATGCACGGTCGTGCCAACCCTATTTTGCTAAGTCTGGAATCTGGGTGGCTTCGCACGGCCATGCCAACATGGCTGCACGGTCGTGCCAAACTCAAATTGCGATATTACTCACTGGAAGGCCTCGCACGGCCGTGCCACTCAGGCTGCATGGTCGTGCCAAGGCTTGTAAGCCAAAAACAGTTTGTTTGCCTCTTCTATTCCTAAGTTCGAACACACTTTGCTTGTAACGCAACTCACACACGATAAAATACAAGACTTTTAAGTAACAATATAGTACACGAAACATATGAAATCATTTATGATAAAATGATGTAAATGATGATGTGAGATATGAAAAATGTACATGAAACTATATATGATAAAATGATGCAAATGATGCGGGCGTTACATTCTCACCCCCTTAGAATAAATTCGTCCGCGAATTTACTTACCGACTCCAACAAACAACGCGGGATATTTCTCACGCATCTCTTGCTCAGTCTCCCAAGTGGCCTCCTCGACATTGTGATTCCTCCACAACACTTTCACGAGGGGAATAGTCTTCGTCCTTAATACTTGCTCCTTGGTGTCCAAAATTCGTACCGGTTGCTCAACATACGAAAGGTCAGGTGTCAAATCCACCGGCTCATACTCCAACACATGCGAGGCATCCATCAAATACTTCCTCAACATTGACACGTGAAATACATCATGAATACCTGACATCGATGGCGGCAATGCCAGTCTATACACCAACTTTCCAACCCGTTCCAAAATCTCAAACGGTCCAATATACCTCGGGGCCAATTTTCCTTTCTTTTCAAACCTCTTAACCCCAATCCGAGGTGAAACCTTCAAAAACACGTGATCGCCAACCTCAAATTCGAGATCCCTACGTCTATTGTCGGCATAACTCTTGTGTCTGCTCTGGGCCGTTTTCAATCTCTCCCGAATAACTCTTACACTCTCCGCCGATTCGTGTACCATCTCAGGGCCCCACAACTTCGCTTCACCAACTTCATCCCAACAAATAGGAGAACGACACTTCCTACCATAAAGTGCCTCATACGGAGCCATCTCGATACTCGACTGATAACTATTATTGTAGGCGAACTCGATCAATGGCACATGCGAATCCCAAGTCCCCTTAAAGTCCATCGAGCAAGCTCTCAACATATCCTCAAGTATTTGAATCGTTCTCTCGGACTGTCCATCGGTCTGCGGGTGAAACGCTGTACTCAGGTTCAATTTCGTTCCTAAAGCATTCTGAAGTGACTGCCAAAACCGAGAAGTAAACCGCGGATCTCTATCCGACACAATGCTCACCGGCACCCCATGCAACCTCACAATCTCCTGAATATATAATGAAGCAAGCTTCTCTAATGAATCCGAAATCGCAATGGGAAGGAAATGGGCCGACTTAGTCAATCTATCGACAATAACCCAAACCGCATCATGACCTCGTCGAGTCCTCGGTAACCCTGTCACAAAATCCATTGCAATATTCTCCCATTTCCATTCCGGAATTTCCAAAGGTTGTAACAACCCAGCTGGCCTCTGATGTTCCGCTTTAATCCGTTGACAAGTCAAACACTTTGACACAAACTCAGCGATCTCCTTTTTCATTCCACTCCACCAAAAGTTCTTCTTCAAATCCCGATACATCTTGGTACTCCCAGGGTGAATTGTGTATTTAGACTTATGGGCTTCATCTAACACTTGTCGTTTTACCTCCTCAATCGCCGGTACACAAACTCTACCCCGAAACGTCAGAATACCATCACTATTCATAGCAAAATCCGGGGTCTTACCCTCATCTAATCCATCAATCAATTTCCTCAATTCCGGATCACTCTCTTGAGTTTCCTTAATCCGATACAACAGGAGTAGCCCGAATGTTAGCAAAGATCACCCCATGGCTAGATTCACTAGGACCCCAATCACGAATGTCCTCTAGCATCTTCCATTCCCTAGTCATCAAACATGAAACATACGCTTTCCTACTCAGCGCATCCGCCACCACGTTGGCCTTTCCCGGGTGATATAAGATAGTACAATCATGATCCTTTAACCGTTCCATCCACCTTCGCTGCCGATTATTTAACTCCTTTTGCGAAAATAAATACTTAAGACTTTTATGATCAGTGAATACCTCAAATTTAGCCCCATACAAATAATGCTTCCATTTATGAAGAGCAAAAATAATCGCAGCCAACTCGAGATCGTGTGTCGGGTAATTTTGTTCATACTGAGTCAACTTCCGTGAAGCATAAGCAATGACCCTTCCGTTCTGCATCAAGACACAACCCAAACCTTCTTTCGAAGCATCACTGTAAATCACAAACCCATCATGTCCATTCGGCAATGCTAAGATAGGAGTCGTAGTCAACTTTTCTTTCAATTCCCGAAAACTCGCCTCACACTTGTCATTTCACACAAATGGCTTATTCTTTTGAGTCAAAGTCGTCAAAGGGGTTGCAATCTTAGAGAATCCCTCTATAAACCTCCGATAATAACCCGCTAACCCCAAGAAACTCCGAATCTCCGTCACTGTCTCGGGTCTCTTCCAACTCACCACAGCCTCAATTTTTGTCGGATCAACCGAGATCCCCTTGCCTGACACTACATGTCCCAAAAATGTTACCTCCTCCAACCAGAAGGCACACTTGCTAAACTTAGCATACAACTTCCTTTCCCTCAAAACTGTCAACACAATCCTCAAGTGCTTCTCGTGCTCCTCCCGAGACTTCGAGTACACCAAAATGTCATCGATGAAAACGACCACAAAACAATCAAGATACGGCAAGAACACCCTATTCATCAAATCCATAAACACCGCGGGTGCATTAGTCAACCCAAAGGGCATAACCACAAATTCAAAATGCCCGTATCTAGTCCTAAATGCTGTCTTAGGAACATCCTCATTTCTAACCTTCAACTGATGGTAGCCACTCCTAAGGTCGAGCTTGGAGTACACTACGGAACCTCGAAGCTGATCAAACAAGTCATCAATATGTGGGAGTGGGTACTTATTCTTAATTGTAACCTGATTCAACTCCCGGTAATCGATACATAACCTCAACGAACCATCCTTCTTCCTCACAAATAACACCGTGCACCCAGGCGATACACTCGATTTAATGAAACCCGATCAAGTAACTCTTGTAACTGAATCTTTAATTCCTTCAACTCCGCCGGCGCCATGCGATACGGTGCTTTCGATATCGGCGCGGTACCCGGTAACAACTCGATACAAAACTCTAACTCTCTATCCGGAGGCATTTCATAGTCATCCGAAAAGACATCCGGAAATTCCCTCACGACTGCGACATCATCCATCATCCATCATAACCACCCTTTTTGACTTGTCCACCACACAAGCCAAATACCCCGAACAACCACGATGTAACAACTTACGGGCTTTCAAAGCCGAAATAAGACGAACTCCACCCATACACTTATCACCAACAAACACAAAGGACGACATATTCGGCACATCAAAAGTAACAAACTTCTTACGACAGTCCACAACGGCATGGTGCGCATGCAACCAATCCATTCCCAAAATCACATCAAAATCCCGAATAGGCAAAACAACCAAATCCGCAGGCAAAAGATGATCATCAACAATCACATCACAATTACGGTAAATATCCGAAGCTACTTGGCACTCTCCCATCGGAGTAGACACCTCAAGCACATACGGTAATGATTCAGGCATATGATGCAAATGACAGGCAAAATGCGATGCGATGTATGAATGAGATGATCCTGGGTCTATGAGAACTCGGGCTTTAACACTAGAGACGAGTAAGGTACCTCCTATGACATTGGTGGCTTCGGGCACCCTATTTTGGTCTAGGGCAAAAACTCGACCCTGGACTCTAGGACGACCCTCGTTGTCCCTCTTAACGGCCACATTCTGCTGCGCACCTCCTTGTTGGACCCCTTTGTTCCTAGGGCAATCCCTCTGAAAGTGCGTGCCATCCTCACAAAGAACACATTTTCCTTGCTTTTTCCAACATCTGTCCTCCGTATGACCCGTCCTCAAGCAAAATGTACACGTCATCCCCTGGGCCCTCTGCCCCTGTGCAGTGTTTCCCTGATTTCCCGTTCTCTGTTGGTTCTGTCCTCCTCTGCGGTTGTTATTTCCCTCTCTGTTACCAGTCCCACGGTTGCCCTGATTTCTCCATCTCGACTGTCCCGACTGTTGAGTTCCACTAACATTTCCCCGTTGACTTCCACTGGTATTTCCTTGCTTCGTACGGTGCTCCTCAATGTCATGCTCAATTCGGTATGCCTTGTCCACTGCCCCCTGGTAGTTTGCCAACTCGAGTGGTATGAGTTGCTTTCGGTACTCGGTCCTCAACCCCTTCACAAAACGGTAGACTTTCTTCTCTTCCGTCGGTAGCAAATGTGTGCAATATCGGGATAACTCAGTAAATTTAGCAGAATACTGAGCTACCAACAAACTCCCCTGCTCCAGACCGAGAAATTCCACTTCCTTCCTCGCTTGAATCACGTCCGGAACAAACTGGTTCCGAAACCGTTGCAAGAAGAGATCCCATGTTCTCACCGTCCGATCTTGTGCCCAGCTAGCTTCCAAAACCTTCCACCAATGTTCGGCCGCATCCTCGAGCTTGAATGTGGCGAACTTGATTTTCTCCTCATCTGTGCATCCTAATGCTGCAAAGACTTTCTCCGTCGACTCAATCCACCTTTCGGCCTTCTCCGGATCCGGCTCACCGTTGAAGCTCCTCGGTTTCATCTTTAAAAACCTTTCCAATCTGCGATCATTATCCCCGACTCCCCCGGCCGGTTGCACTACTCTCTGACCACCCACCTGACCCTGTCCATCCATGGCTTGTCGATTCATATCCATAGTCTGGCGGTTCATCTCCATCATAGTCTGCATGAACCCCTGCATGGTGTGAATGAAAGCTTCGTTCTGATTCATGTGACCCTCTGCTGACTGTCCGGTAGCTTGATCCGGAGATGGGTTCGGTCCGGTCCTACGGGTATCCCTTTCGGCCTCCGTGGCCCTACTAGAACCCGCTCCATTTCGAGTCTCAACCATAATTGTTCACCTGCAACAAACACTCGTCGTTAACGACTCAGACACATTCAACCAACCCCCACCTAAGCCAAGGAAACCAAATCCCAGCGAGCTAACTTATGCTCTGATACCAACTGTCACGACCCGACCCGAGATCCTATTTGGTATCTCGTCCGGTTCGCGAGACGGGACACAAAATGCACAATTTCAAAATCATTTTTCATGCATAAAACCCTGTAATGCAAGTGTATGTTTATTTTGAAAACCAAACAACACATCACGGCATACAAAAGCCGGAAACGATCACATAACATAACCAACAACCCACGAGCTAAGGGGCTCGGGACCAAATATGTAATATTATCAGAGTGCGCGGAATAATAAAGTTAAGTAACGTTTACAAAGCGACATCCATGTCGGCATCTACAAAAGAATATGAATTAATAACATGTACGGGACTTCTACCCAACATTACCTTGTTTAGATAACACATGTACCCTCGGCCTCACCAAAAGAAAATACCAAGGCTCAAGGAGCACTACCAAAAGAAGATCAGACGACGTCGGATAACAACGAACGGTCACTTGGGGTTTCTCGCAGGCTCGGGATCTAAGGAAAACAATAAACAATGGACGGGGTGAGTTATAAAACTCAATAAGCTACTAATGCAACAATATGGCATACTAGATGCAAACAGTAATAAGAATCATATATATATATGGTTGGCATATTACAATCATTTCCAAATCATCATCACGTCAAGTAACTCATAACATAAGTCACGTAGCATGCAACTCACATAGGTGCGATATATAACACATATAAAAGGATACCGTCGAGGTACACCTCCGACATACCAACTTCCAACCAACCAACCAATAATACCAAATGAAGAAACCGTTGATGTCGTTCTCGATCATCGAACCAAATAACAAAACCAAAGGTGAACCGTTTACCGTATCCACGTCAACGTGAAGACTCGGTCCCCAACGACCCGAGAAACAATCACGGTATAGCTTACTAAGGTCGCGTTTATTCCGTACAACACTTAGCGCTATAACCCCTACCGCGGCCAACGGTAGGGCGAGGCCCAGTGTATTGGCCTTCGGCTATTACGTAGCCCGGCTCCCGCAATAACCGAGCGTCAATACACCTCCAACAAATATGCCATGGACTTAAACAATGCTCAAGTAGATGTTTACTCGACACATTAACTAATCAACCAAATGTTCAAGTAATATTTACTTAACTTTAAATAAAAGCATTATACTCCAAAGTAGGGAGTATAGCGACACTACCAATAACATGCTAATGTACGCCAATAATTCTAGTACACATAGCCATATAATATCAACGTCAAATTCAACACAATACCATTATATGTATATCGTGTAACCAATTCCCCAACGGGTCTCTCGAGCATCCAAAGAGCTCACAAAACACACACGTGGTCACATTAATTATCAAACCCTAACCGACTCCGCTAGAGTCATTTTAGGTTACTAATGATGACGAGTTACGAAAATGGTCTTATACTTTAATCCTAGCATATTATCGCCCAATATCGAGTTTCCCTACTTCATAGAATGATTAACAACATATTTCACAAGTCCAAAAATGGCATTCATGGCAAGAATCACAATCTTACTACTTTAGCATGTAAACTTTGCATATTAAAGGTCCAAGATGTCATATGAGACATAAAACATGAAGAAGAGGGGGTAGTAGCTTACCTCTCGTCGGAAAAAGCGAAGAAAACGGAAAACTAATCGGTAGGAAAGCTTCCTTTCGTCGAGAGCTCCGCAATGGTGTGGTCGGATCGTCGAGATTCCTTCGAAATCTCAAGAAGCTCTCACTTTCTCACTCTAAGCTCTCTCCTTTCTCTCTCTAAGTTCTATGGTAAGTTGGGGTGAAAAATGAGAGTGTTTAAACACTCTTGGAGGCTTTAAGTGGCTGGCAATGAGGGAGAATTCGGGCTGATGACGTGTCACAATGAGGACCACTTAATTCAAGTTGTCAAGCTTCGCACGGCCGTGCCAGACAAGCTGCACGGTCGTGCCAACCTCGCACGGCCGTGCCATAATACATGCACGGTCGTGCCAACCCTATTTTGCTAAGTCTGGAATCTGGGTGGCTTCGCACGGCCGTGCCAACATGGCTGCACGGTCGTGCCAAACTCAAATTGCGATATTACTCACTGGAAGGCCTCGCACGGCCGTGCCACTCAGGCTGCACAGTCGTGCCAAGGCTTGTAAGCCAAAAATAGTTTGTTTGCCTCTTCTATTCCTAAGTTCGAACACACTTTGCTTGTAACGCAACTCACACACGATAAAATACAAGACTTTTAAGTAACAATATAGTACACGAAACATATGAAATCATTTATGATAAAATGATGTAAATGATGATGTGAGATATGAAAAATGTACATGAAACTATATATGATAAAATGATGCAAATGATGCGGGCGTTACATGTGTATTAAGAGAATTTTGGTGTGTTAATAGCGCCACCATTTTCTAAATCCAAATAGTTGGATCTTATCATCAGAGTAATGCATTTGGTTTATTCCAGTCCAATCTTTATTTCCGTCTAATATCCATCGTAAAGCTCTCTTAAGCAGCCATGCGAGCAAGGGGTACTCCCCGGCAATAGAGAGTCTGGTATTAACCGGTGTCCTCGACTCAATAGTTTTAAAGTATATATAATACAACTACCTAATGTGTAGTTAATTGTACTGCATAACGCCTTTAGACTAGTTATAAATTAAATCTATAAATAAATTATGTTGCACTATTATTTTCCTTATCATTTTTGACACAATGATACATTGTTTGACTTTTTAAATATTGTTGCCCTCTCGGCTCTCTTAATGGGTATAAACTTTTTAATTAGTCTGACTATTAAGACGGTATAGGGTATAAATTTGCCATAACTAAAAGTACAAACATCTAATGAAGAGCAAACTACACAAATGGTCCTTGTACTTCTCGATTTTTTTGAGATTGGTCCTTAAACTAATTTTTGCAAAAATTAGGTCCTTGTACTAAATGAGTAAACGCAATTGGTCCTTCCGTCCAATTCCGTTAATTTTTTGCCGTTAAATATACACACGTGCCTCTCACCCGGTTTTGCTCAAGGGTAAAATAGTCCATGTATTCTTTTCTTATAAATAGACAAAAATGTCCTTAATATTTTAATTTTAAAAACCTAATAAAGGGTATTGATGTAATTAGCTAAAATCAGTTAAATTATAATTTTTATAACCATTTCTTTTCCATTCCCGATCCCCCCATTACCGTTCCACCATGCTGCCACCACTACTACCGTCGCCGGCGACCACAAAGTTTAAAACTGAAGAGAAAACCCAGAAAATCCAAAAAACCCCAAATTAAAAAATTTAGACAAATCCATTCTTAAAATATCCCAAACTTCTTCTACCGAAGATAGCATTGTTCCACCACATTCAACCTACCAGAAAATCGGTGGAGATTAAGCCAACAATCAAAGTCAACAAATAGAGCTTCTATTCCATAACCCCAATCATAGACGCTTCGAGATGACGAGAGAGAGAGAGATGACGAGAGATAGAGAGAGTGCTGGAAAGAGAGACGACGAGAGACTTTTTTTTTTTTTATTAGAAACTAATCCATTCGGATTCAAAATATTAGAAACTAAATCATTCAAATAAGGCCATTGAAATCCAAAAATAAACAGACACAAAGACAAAATGCTTTTAACTTTGAAGCTGCTCGGCAATGTCTTCTTCTTCTTCCTCCTCTTTAAACAGACACAAGGTCTTCTTCTTCCTCTTTTTCGCACCGCCGCGGAGGCGCAACACCAGGTGAAGTGTCGACTCCTTCTGGATGTTGTAGTCGGCGAGGGTACGACCGTCTTTGAGCTGCTTCCCGGCGAAGATGAGGCGCTGCTGGTCCGGCGGGATACCTTCCTTGTCTTGGATCTTGGCCTTCACATTGTTGATGGTATCAGAGGACTCGACCTCTAGGGTTATGGTCTTACCCGTTAGGGTTTTGACGAAAATCTGCATTTTGGCTCAGACGACGAGAGACTGAAAGAATGCTGGAGACGGTAAGATCTGAGGGTGATATCATGAGATTGATCTGAGATGAGACCTTGAGATCGATCTGAGATGAGAGAGAGAGAGATAAGAGTAGTGGTTGTGGGTTGGGGAAGAAATCAAGTTATTAGTGGGTTAGGGGAAGAAATGATTTTAGGGGGGGAGGGGTTTAGTTTAGGGCAAATTACACAAAAGGTTCCTGTACTATTTACAAGTAAATGACTGATTTATCCTTGAAAAAATCATGTGAAATGCACGTGATTTCACTTAACGGAAACAAACTAACGGCAATGGACGAAAGAACCAATTGCGTTAAAAAATTGAGTTCAAGAACCGCTGGCGTGGAGTTAGGACCAATCCCAAAAAAATCTAAAAGTATAGGGACCATTTGTGTAGTTTGCTCTCTAATGAATAAAGTATAATAACTTGATGATGATCAGACATCTAGTAACTACCAGTTTTACTAAATTACTCCACTAATTTCTTTTAATAAATTACAACTTTCTCTATTTAATATATTCTTTTCGTTCCATACAAAGAGTTCATTTTTTTTTTAAAATCAATATGCGACTAAATCAAATTAAAATTTGTGTTTTAAAAAATAAAATTACATTAATTAAAAAGTACATTAACAATATTATAGAGTACAACTCTCGTAACTTTGTAAAAATAAATAAATTTATGTAAATTATTGATCAAATTTTAATTAAATTAATAAAAAATAAACACTTTGCCCAAAAGAGAGAGTATTTGGTTTAAAACAAAAATTTTAAATCAAATAACATACGGAGTATTCCATTTGTGTATGTATGGGTAACGTGGCACGACAGCTTGTAGGGATTAAGCCAGCAAAAATTTAGGGGGAAAGCTACAAAGGGTAAATTTTGGGTTGCTTAAAAGTCTTGAACTAAGCAAGAAACAACAAACTACAGTAAACAGGAGCCATGATGTCTTCCAAAGTTCCTGTAATTGATCTGCAAGACTTTCCGTCACAATCCCAGAAACTAGTTGAAGCTTGTGAGAAATGGGGTTGTTTCAGGCTCATCAATCACACAATCCCCAAATCTCTGATGTCCGAGATGAAGTCGGCGGTGAGATCTCTCCTCGACCTTCCCATGGAAATCAAAAGGAGGAACACCGGCGTCCTACCCGGCAGCGGATATGTTGGACCTAACAATGTCAATCCCCTCTATGAGGGTTTGGGTGTTTATGACGCTGGCTCCCCTGAAGCTCTCACTGTCTTCTGTAATCAACTTGATGTCTCCTCTCCACAAAGGTCCCCCCACCCCTGCTTCATACAAATACTTTGTACTATCTTCTTAATTGCTGATTTGATTTAGTAGATCATTTAAATAAAATTGTTTTGGGTTAATCGATCCCAAGTTTACTCAACTTTTGTTATTTAGAGGTCAAAGTCTCAAATTTAGTCAAACTCAAATGGGTCCGGCACGTTGAGGGCATAAAGCTAATAAACGTTATGATAGACCCCTTTTTGAGACGACAATGGATGTTTGAAGATTAAATTTGAGAATTTGGACCCTACATTGCAAAATTAGAGTAGACTTCGGATCCAAAAATGGATTAACCTAATTAACTTGTGTTGATAACCTAAAAGGAGCATCGAGGGAAAAGTGTAATGTAGAGGATTCAGATCCCGTTTCTTGTGTTGGAAATCAGCTAATTGCCAGCTCTTTCCAATCAAGTACTACAAATTAACCCCTTCGTTCCGGTCAAACAGTTTACTATTTTATTTCGGGATGTTTCGCTTTTAAGAGATCACTTTCAAATATTATGTTTATAATTTTCATAACTTTTCAACTGTACCCTCCATATGTAATATAATCATGTTAACTATGCTCAAGTAATTATGAATACTTGTATATCCCTTAATTATTAGACTTTTCAAACGTAGACTCTTTGGGTGGAACGGAGGGAGTACGTGTTTTATGATTCTGAAAGAAATAAAACAATATACGTCAAATTTTTATTTGAAAAACTATTGATTTGACTTTAAAAAGTCAAACCAGTATACTTATTTTGGAACGGTGGTGGGAGCATATGTGACATCGTGGGAAAGGGAAAAAAGAAAATGAAAAACCTAATATGAAAATAAATGCATTAAATCTTAATTCTACAAAAGTATTTCCAAGTAAACTATAAAATCAAACCAAACCTCCAATACATTTCCTTCCATTTTCCTCGGTAGTACTTGAAATCATAGACAAAGGGTTTTAAGTTTGAACTCCCGGTAATGAAACCCCTTTTGATTACTGAGATACAGGGCTATCTACGTAAGCCTCTTGCTGCAATGAGGCCAATTTCATTCCTATGCCCAAGCTCTACTTCTGAAATTCAATATTAAAAAGCCACACATTCTGTCGAGAAAAGTAGAATTTCTCTAGACACAGTACAGTGCCTTCATGCTAGCACTCTCTTTACTTTACTACAAGAGTCTACATCCCTCCACTCCCCGTAGACCAAGATGGTTGTTATTGGCAAAATCTGCCCCTTGCATAATTTGGACAAAGTGAAACCAATATTTTAGTCTCTATAAATCAAGAATTCTCAGTTATAAATATGGCATTCATCTACAGGGAAACAATTCTGAAATACTCTCAGGCCGTGCACGAGTTGGGCATGGATATTGGCTGGAAATTGGCCAAAAGTATGGGTTTGGCCAGCGATTTGTTCAACGGATGGCCTTGCCAGTTCAGAATAAATAAATACAATTTCACTCCTGAAAGTGTAGGCTCATCAGGGGTGCAAATTCATACCGACTCTGGATTTCTTACGATATTACAGGATGACGAAAATGTTGGAGGCCTCGAGGTGATGGACAAAAACACAGGTTCATATTTAGCCGTTGATCCCATGCCATGCTCCCTTCTAGTCAATCTAGGAGACGTTGCGACGGTTAGTATACCAATTTGTGTCAAATGGGCAATCTTGATGTTTATAGCCATTTTCATTGTTATAGGTAATACAAATTTGATTGTTATATATTTTGTTGTCAAGGTATGGAGCAATGGGAGATTTTACAATGTGAAGCACAGAGTACAATGCAGGGAAGCATCAATACGGATATCAATTGCATTCTTCATCTTCGGACCTAAGGAGGAAGCTGTTGAAGCACCAGAAGAACTTGTAGATTCTGAACATCCTCGACTTTACAATCCTTTAGTATTTGAAGATTACAGAAACCTCAGGCTTTCCACCGGGTTACGAGCTGGTGAAGCCCTCTCCCTCTTGCATAAAAACCCAACACCCCTAAATGATTATGGAAATTGGTAAGTATCTATTGTTGGAAAAACAAAGTAAACTTGATCATTATAAACCTTATCCATTGGAGGGGAAGCTGCTACCTAGTCAGTGGTCAGCCACCATTGATATAACAAAAGTTATGTAGGAGAAGTCGGAACAACTTATGGAGCCATGCAATATAATTCACCATTTGAGATTGAGGATAGAGTTTGTTGACAATTCTGTGGCTTGACCTTAATTTTAAAAAAGTTGCATGGTGTGCAAGTAATTCGGTACTTAGATTTGTTAGGCTTATTTTATTTTGTATTTTCTTGGATATGGTGCTCATACTTGTTGAGGTTGATAAATTAATGAATCATATTTTGTTAGATGTTGTAGAGTTTTTTTTAACAGTAGTATGCTGGTCTGCTAAGGTTTGAGCTCCATTGTTGCTAATATTTGATAGGTCGGAGTTAAATTTGGGGAGAGATGCCATCTTCTGATTGTGTCCATTTACATTTTAGCAATGCTATTATGAGAGAAGCATAAGGTAGTGATGCTCCAACGAGCCTGACTAGTATCTTGCACTTTCAACCTTCAAACTCAGTTTATTCGAACTATCGATGTTTCTATTGCTTTTCACGTATGTTTTGTCAAATGAATTCTTACTTTTATTTGTTATACTCCGTGTTCCATTGATACGAGTTTCAGTTGATAACCTTAAGTGTTTGAATATGTACAATGAGATACAACTTTACGAACACAAATACTGAAAGTACTATTTAGTGTATGATTGAAGGAAAGTGCAACTACATAACAATGCTATTCTAATGAAAGGTATAAACTTTCTTTCGTATGGTGCAATTACCTCATGGAGTAACATTAACAAATGCAAGTGGTGGTATTAAGACCAACTGCAGACAACAAATTACCAACTTTGGCCTGAAAAACAATTAAATTAATGTAAGAAAAGAAGTATGTATACCTCCAGTTACATAAGGAGTCAGAGTCAATAACCTATCAAGAAAATCTCCAAGAAAGAGCAATGTCGTCTTCAAATGTTCCTGTGATTGATGATCTGCAAGACTTTCCATCACAATCCCAGAAATCAGTTGAAGCTTGTGAGAAATGGGGATGTTTCCAGCTCATCCATCAATCATAGAATCCCAGAAAATCTGATGTCAGAAGTGGAGTCGTGATCTCTACTTGACTTTCCAACGAAAAATGGTATTACATAAAAAGAGAAAGCTTGATTGTGATATATACTAACCTGTTTAAGAAACATGATTGGTGGCTTAGACCTTTTCTTATACGTTTGGACACTAAAGTTATTTTGATTTCCTTTCCCTTTTCATTTACAATTGCTGATTATGTTTTTGTTTCTGTTTATATCCTACAATTGTTTTGTTCTTGCCTTTGTTTTAATTTCTTTGCTATCTGTTCTATTGGTTTTTTTTTTAAAAAAAAAATTTGGGCAAACTGTCCAGTTAGCAATGTCCTGTTTCAATAATGAAATGAGAAACAAAGTTAGTGAGATTCAAGACTTCCAAGGCTTCTTCAAGCAAAAAAAGTTAAATTCCGTTGCCGGGACTTGAACCCAGGTCTCTCGAGTGAGAGCCGAGTATCCTAACCAACTAGACTACAACAGAAATCTATTTCTTAGTTGAACCAAACATTTATATTACCAACTCCTAACAACCCTACGAACCAACTAGATGGGAATCTGGCACCTACCTTTGCCATGCACATGAGAGAGCTCATATTTAAAGAATATGAAAAATTCAAAATTTTTTTTTCAAAAAGAAAAGTTCTTGTAATACAAAATTTGATGTTCGCCCCCAATCATTAACTTGGCTTGCATCCCATGCGCCTTAAATGGACACCAGAAATTGATACTATATTAGGAATATTGTCATCTAAAAATTGAAAATAGATAATTGTCATCTAAAAACTGTCAACACAAGCGAACTAAATAAATACACAGCAAAGTGAGGAGGAAAGAGCCATAGAAAGGGTGGATGGGGATATACATATGTTATCTCTTCTGTTTGGGGGAAAATGAGGCAACTACATATTGTAGTTTGTGTAAAATGCCCTAGGAAAGTAATTTCAATATTGAAAAATTATATCACTATAAAAAAACAGGGCATTAATAACGTTTTTTGCACAACGTTTATTAACAAGCGTTAAAAGACAATTATAGACAAACTTTTTCTTGTAAACGTTGTATTTTACATTTTACACAACGCTTTTTGAAGCAAATGTTGTTGTTATCACAATTTAATTGACAACGTTTAGAATAAAAACGTTGTTGTTATCAAGGCATTGACAACGTTTGACTTGAAAATGTTGTCTTAAATAATTTGTTAACAACGTTTATAAAACGTTGTTTAAAAAAATAAACATTGTGCTGGCGAATTTTTTCCTTTCTCCCGCTAGTAACCCTTTTGGCCCTAAGAAGCCCGACTAATGACCGTTCATCCGGCTCCTCAGTCCTCACAACATAACACTGAAAAAGTTAAATTCCTTTTGCTATCTGTTCTATTGGTTTTTTTAAATGTGGACTCTTTTGGGATATCACTTCAATACGATAGTATGCTCATAAATATTAGCAACAATGGAGCTCAAACCTTAGCAGATCAGCATACTACTGTTAAAAAAAACTCTACAACATCTAACAAAATATGATTCATTAATTTATCAACCTCAACAAGTATGAGCACCATATCCAAGAAAATACAAAATAAAAGAAGCCTAACAAATCTAAGTACCGAATTACTTGCACACCATGCAACTTTTTTAAAATTAAGGTCAAGCTACAGAATTGTCAACAAACTCTATCCTCAATCTCAAATGGTGAATTATATTGCATGGCTCCATAAGTTGTTCCGACTTCTCCTACATAACTTTTGTTATATCAATGGTGGCTGACCACTGACTAGGTAGCAGCTTCCCCTCCAATGGATAAGGTTTATAATGATCAAGTTTACTTTGTTTTTCCAACAATAGATACTTACCAATTTCCATAATCATTTAGGGGTGTTGGGTTTTTATGCAAGAGGGAGAGGGCTTCACCAGCTCGTAACCCGGTGGAAAGCCTGAGGTTTCTGTAATCTTCAAATACTAAAGGATTGTAAAGTCGAGGATGTTCAGAATCTACAAGTTCTTCTGGTGCTTCAACAGCTTCCTCCTTAGGTCCGAAGATGAAGAATGCAATTGATATCCGTATTGATGCTTCCCTGCATTGTACTCTGTGCTTCACATTGTAAAATCTCCCATTGCTCCATACCTTGACAACAAAATATATAACAATCAAATTTGTATTACCTATAACAATGAAAATGGCTATAAACATCAAGATTGCCCATTTGACACAAATTGGTATACTAACCGTCGCAACGTCTCCTAGATTGACTAGAAGGGAGCATGGCATGGGATCAACGGCTAAATATGAACCTGTGTTTTTGTCCATCACCTCGAGGCCTCCAACATTTTCGTCATCCTGTAATATCGTAAGAAATCCAGAGTCGGTATGAATTTGCACCCTGATGAGCCTACACTTTCAGGAGTGAAATTGTATTTATTTATTCTGAACTGGCAAGGCCATCCGTTGAACAAATCGCTGGCCAAACCCATACTTTTGGCCAATTTCCAGCCAATATCCATGCCCAACTCGTGCACGGCCTGAGAGTATTTCAGAATTGTTTCCCTGTAGATGAATGCCATATTTATAACTGAGAATTCTTGATTTATAGAGACTAAAATATTGGTTTCACTTTGTCCAAATTATGCAAGGGGCAGATTTTGCCAATAACAACCATCTTGGTCTACGGGGAGTGGAGGGATGTAGACTCTTGTAGTAAAGTAAAGAGAGTGCTAGCATGAAGGCACTGTACTGTGTCTAGAGAAATTCTACTTTTCTCGACAGAATGTGTGGCTTTTTAATATTGAATTTCAGAAGTAGAGCTTGGGCATAGGAATGAAATTGGCCTCATTGCAGCAAGAGGCTTACGTAGATAGCCCTGTATCTCAGTAATCAAAAGGGGTTTCATTACCGGGAGTTCAAACTTAAAACCCTTTGTCTATGATTTCAAGTACTACCGAGGAAAATGGAAGGAAATGTATTGGAGGTTTGGTTTGATTTTATAGTTTACTTGGAAATACTTTTGTAGAATTAAGATTTAATGCATTTATTTTCATATTAGGTTTTTCATTTTCTTTTTTCCCTTTCCCACGATGTCACATATGCTCCCACCACCGTTCCAAAATAAGTATACTGGTTTGACTTTTTAAAGTCAAATCAATAGTTTTTCAAATAAAAATTTGACGTATATTGTTTTATTTCTTTCAGAATCATAAAACACGTCTCCTCCGTTCCAGCTACGTTTGAAAAGTAATAATTAAGGGATATACAAGTATTCATAATTACTTGAGCATAGTTAACATGATTATATTACATATGGAGGGTACAGTTGAAAAGTTATGAAAATTATAAACATAATATTTGAAAGTGATCTCTTAAAAGCGAAACATCCCGAAATAAAATAGTAAATGTTTGAACGAAGGGGTTAATTTGTAGTACTTGATTGGAAAGAGCTGGCAATTAGCTGATTTCCAACACAAGAAACGGGATCTGAATCCTCTACATTACACTTTTCCCTCGATGCTCCTTTTAGGTTATCAACACAAGTTAATTAGGTTAATCCATTTTTGGATCCGAAGTCTACTTTAATTTTGCAATGTAGGGTCCAAATTCTCAAATTTAATCTTCAAACATCCATTGTCGTCTCAAAAAGGGGTCTATCATAACGTTTATTAGCTTTATGCCCTCAACGTGCCGGACCCATTTGAGTTTGACTAAATTTGAGACTTTGACCTCTAAATAACAAAAGTTGAGTAAACTTGGGATCGATTAACCCAAAACAATTTTATTTAAATGATCTACTAAATCAAATCAGCAATTTTATTTAAATGATCATTTAGTAGATCGTTGGACTTGATTTGAGATAGTATAACTTTATGAGTTAATTTGAATAACTCTTGTTTTATACTAGTTTAAAATTATTGAACACTTTAGACTTTTCTTTCATTTTAAATATTTTATTTTCGACTAGATAAGTACATTTAAAATATTTATTTTGAAATTCTATAAAAATAAAAAGAATTATACTTGATACTTTTAATTTAAATCTAATGTTACTTAAGAAGTACTTTTGTTACTATATATTTAAAGCTACATGTATTAAATTAGAAGCAATACATCTCCTATCTCCTATCTCCTATACTATAAAAGTGTGAGATGCTTCTTACAAATTAATAGATGGACAAAATTAGCCTTATACCTAATAAACCACTCACCATTTAATTAAGGACAAAACATTACAAATTAATAGATGGACAAAATTAGCCTTATACCTAATAAACCACTCACCATTTAATTAAGGACAAAACAAGTAAATTTATCATGATAAAAAATAATGTTTGGACAAAAATAGCCCTAAATTTAATAAATCACTTACCATTAATTAAGGTCGAATACGTAAATTTATAATGTGCTAATCAATATCATGAAGAGTTAAATAATAATTTGGTCCCTCCGCTTATACCTAACTTTAAGTTAGGTCCTACATTTTGAATTTTATTCATTTTGTCTCATATGTCAATTTTTTTTGTGAAATTCTCCCCTTAGAAGTATTTGAAAATAAGTATAATAATAGATTTATTGATGAGTGCCGAAATATTTATCAAATTGGCAACATGTTTTGTAATTACCAATGAACAAGCTAAGAGAAATGTGTTAAGAAAATGTGTTATGAAGAAAAATGGAGAACTCAGTTGATGAATTTGTACGTTTTATTAGAAAAGAAAGCCAAAATATTCAGTATGTCAATTGAAAACAAGCATTCAAAAATCTCTCAATCAAACCATTATTTTCACTTCCTAACACTGAGTCACAAATTCTAAAAACGACATGAGCAAAGTCTCCAACAACAATGAGAGTACGCATTTTTCACTGCAAGTTAGTTTATCGAGTTTTAGACACCATACAAGTTAACTAAAAATCTTTTAATGCACGAGAACTGTCTTAAGCAATCATATAAAACTGGCATTTGAGAAGAACATAGCAACGACTTTCTTCCCAATCTTCCTTGAAAAATGAAATAACTCCATAGTTCTCCCTCCATCCCTAAATTATTGTCTTGTTTGACATGGCACACGGATTAAGAAAAAATAATTGACTTGATTATTAATATTGGTATAGTGTGTAGTTTCTTTTAATACACATGTGCATGTGGCCCATAGTTAAAGTAGGAAAAAAAAGTAAGGGTAAAGTAGTAAAAGTATTGTCCTAAAAAGAAAACTTTCAAACAAGACAATTATTTGGGGATGGACAAAAAAGGAAAGCACAAAAATTATGTAGGGACAGAGGGAGTATTAATTATTTGCCAAGTTAGAAGAAATCGTTCAACCATAAAAATGTCAAAAAATGATTTTCACCTTGATGTATCCACCAAATCCCACTATGCACCCCAACCTACGAAATGTCCAACTTTAATACACGTTGTTGCCATCTGTCCCAATTAGCCCCCTTGACCTTATGGGCGTTATAAAAGGTAACGGAATTTGACATGTGCATGTCGCATGAGGGCTATGTTAGTCATTTTGATTGGGGTGCAAAGTGAAATTTGGGGCTAATTCACTTTGACTTGTTTTAGTATTTATATTATTATAAAACTATATTTTTATTTTTATTTCATTACAAAAATTCTTCTTCTCTCTTCATTTCTAGCTAAGTCATATTCTATCACCACTATCAAAATCATCACCACCAACCACAAATAACTGAACGCCACACCCTAAATCCATCTGAATATTTTACTCATTTCCATAACAGGGTTCCAAACCCCTAGCCTCTTTTAGTCTTCACTTGCTTACACCTTTCCATAGGACCCGATTTTATTAGATGAAAGAATCATTTTATTCCCCTCCCATAGCTATCAACTTTCTTTTCTTCTACCGCAACTCTCCTTTGATTGAAAGAGATTGTCACCTACTGAAATCCTTTCAAGTAGTCTCATCCCAAAATTAAATTCTCTCACTGCTTAGCGATCTAACACCGAAGGAGAAAAGCGACTAAGAAGAGAGAGACGTTCGAAGAAAGAAGTGTGACCAAACAAAAGATAAAGAGATTATATTTCTCCATTTGAGCAAGGCAAGGTAAGCGTATTTCTTGGTGGTGGTGATGGCTGTGGCGGCAATGGCTGGGATGGTGGTGGTGGTTAGGGGTGGTGGTCGTGGCGATTTTAAGGATGACAGTGGTGGTTTAGGTGAAATATGATATTGTTACATCTCCAAATTTTTAAATCTTCATATAGGTTTGGGTTTAAACCTTTAAATTTTAAGATTCAAATAATTGAATTTGGCTTTGTAATAATGAAATTTAAGGTTGTGGTGGTGGTGTGTCTATAAATGATGAATTTTTTGTATGGGTTAATTTGAAGGAATGAGTAAGAAATATGGAAAAAATTAATAAAATAAAATCAAAAATTAATTTTTTTTAATGTTGAAATTTGAGGTGGTAGAGATGGTGATGCTGGTGGTAGTGGTGGTAATGATGGTGGGTCTATGAATGATGCGGTTAATGAAAGAAAGTGAGGGATACGAAAAGAAATTAAATAAAATGTATATTTTATTTTTGGGAGTATTGCATTCTTTTAACTTTAAAAATAAAAATGAGACAGATTTTAATTATTTTTAGATTACTGAAACAATTATTTATTATTTTTAATTAAAAACTTATCTTAAATATCAAATAGTTAACTAAATGATAAAATTATAACCAAATCCCACTTTACACCTCAAACAAAATGAACAAACTAATCCTCATGTGACATTCACATGTCATTTTCTCCTACTATTTTTAGCACACATGGACAGGAGGGGGCAAAATGAGAATCAAAATTGGGTGTAAAATTGAGACACTTTGTAGGTTGGGATGCAAGGTGAGATTTAGTGGATATTTTCGAGAGCTAATCGTATTTTGACCCCATAAAAATTAGGTCATTATACAAATTTTCCCCCAAATTATTCACCAAATCTCACCTTAGTTTCTTATAATTAAAACTAAGCCAAACAAAAATTAGCGCCACCCCCCAATGTAACCACCAAATCCCATTTTCCACCCTAGATTAAAAAATGTGTCAAAGTCATACATCATGTTACATTTTGTCCCATTCTGCCCCCGGTGCAACGGATTTTACACATTTGACGTTAAGTTGACATGTGAGGACCATTTTGGTCATTTTTATAGCCAATCTTACTGTACACCAGCGGGGTCAGTCTTCTCCGGCGATGATAGTGTTTCTCCTCTCGGCTATCCTCGAACTCGGAAACAATCGGTGAGTTTTTCCTAATGTCAACCCAACCAGTTAAAATCATTAGATTCATTACCATCTCTCCAGCAAGATTGATTAGATATGGCGAGAAGACTCCAAGAAAGATTTAAGAAGAAATTGCCAATGGTCTCAAGTGCTTCGTCGACCATTTTAGACTCCGACATTAAGACTTGTATAATTTTCTTCACTTTCAATTTGATTTCGTTCGAAACCCATCAAGATCTAATATCCATTTCAAAGCAAGAACTTACTGCTTTGAATTCAAGGTTTTCCAAGGTTTGGTGTTTGGATTGGGTTCCAATTAGAATCTTTTTTTTTTTTATCTCTAAAGCACTTTGATGTCATAAATTTTGACAAAGTTGTTTCAGAGTTTGAAATCAACCCAGATGAGGCAATAACGGTAGTGGTGGTGACGTTGGTGGTGAGATCAAGGTATACTTGGGGGTTCCTCATCCAACTTAGATTTGCATTACTGGTTGAAAGGAAGATAGACGATTTCAAAGATGGCGTCGAGATGTGTACGTGTGTGTGTGTGTGTGTGTGTGAGAGACAGAGAGAGAGAGAGAAAGAAAAAAAGAGAGTAAGTACGATTTCGTTGATCTTGACGCCGACGTTGAGTTTCTAGGTGACTTTGTTTTGGTGCACCCAGGTGACTTTGTTTAGGTGCCTAGGAAGAAGAAGACAATTAAAAAAAAAGACATGAGGAAAGATTAAAAAGAAAAAAATAGGCCAAAATACGAAAAACCCCGCAAAGTATACACCCAATCCCAAAGTCCCCCCAACCTAAGTTTTTCTCCATAACCCCATTTGATGTTGCCAATTTTCCCAGTTAATCCCCTGGCCGTCCACAGCGTTAGAAAATTAACGTTTTTGCATCACGTTCCTTGAACGAAGGGGGCGATTGGGTCTTTTACCATATATGTAAAACAAAGATTAAATAAAAGGGTGCAAAGTGTCAAAGTACCAAATATATAAATGATTAAAGCTTTCATCGTTTGTAAATTAGGGTTTTCTTTCTCAATTTGTAAATTAGGGTTTTCTTTCTTCCTTATCTGTAAATTAGGGTTTCGTTCTCAAAAATTCCCAAATTCTCAAAGCTTTCACCGTTTTTCTGCCCTAAATCGTAATCCTAATGGGAAGACACTACCACCACCGTGACAACAGCGGTAGCACTGGTTTTGATCATAAAATGACAATTAAGAGCTAGACCAATGACACTGTTGTTTTCTTTCCAATCCATAATTTTATCTCTCTAGCCGACCCATTACCCGAATTTGGATTCTTGAAACCCGACGAATAGATCGGAGGAGAGAGAGAAAGGCCACGGGAGTGAAGAGAGAGAAAATCGGACAATTTGGGGATAAGAGTAGAGAGAGGTAAACTTTGGTGGCGAGAAGAGATATATGGGTGGGACTGGAGTCCATTGCGGCGGCAATCAGAGAAACGAGAGAGGATATAGAAAGATTCTTTGCCGATAACTCATCGGAGAGGTTTTCGATTTCGATTGGATCGTTCTTGTTGAGAGTGTAGTCAAAGAGGGATTGGAGGGATAATAGAGATTGTTTTAAAATGGGGGATAGAGATTAGTCGTTGAGAAGCGTTTGGTTGGTTTCGAGCTCGGAGACTCTTTGGTTTATGGCTTCCTCCATCGCCATTGATGGAGCTTGGAGGTCAACTGTACAAACCGGGTAGAAGAGAGAGAAAAGTAGGGGATGGAAATGAGAAAATAAGTATTTTAATTTTTTTAAAATTACACTTTGACCCCCTTTATTTAATGTTGTTATGTTTATTAAGTGGAAATGACCTAATTGCCCCCGCACGTGCAAGACACATGATGAAAAACATTAACTTTCTAACGGTCATCACGGCCAGGGGGACTAATTGGGAAAATTGGCAACATCAGATGGGGTTAAGGAGCAAACCTTAGGTTGGGGGGAATTTTGGGATTTGGTGTATACTTTGGGGGGTTTTCGTATTTTTGCCAAAAAAATATGACATAACTTTGATTAAAGGAGAAAGAAGGGAAAAAAAAAAATTTAAAAGCGAAATAGAAAATTATAGGCACAAATTCTAATTTATTTTTTCATTATTTAAAACTTATTTTTTTTCATATGAAATGAAAGAAAGAGAGTTTTATTTAAAAAATAATGCACCAAATCTCACTTTGCACCCTGATCCAAATGATCAAAATGCCCCTCACGTGATTCTCAGGTGTCAACTTAACGCTAAATTTGTAACATCCGTCACACATAGGGGCAAAGTTGGGCAAAGTATGACAAAATGTTAAATGGTATATGACTTTGACATAAGTTTTGATATGGGGTGCAACGTGGAATTTGGTGGTTACATTGGGGGTTAATTTTCATTTGGCCTTAAAACTAAAAGGAGCCACAAATTAAAGTTTGTAATGCGGTACAAATTAAAAAGTATCCAAGTGGGAAAAGAAAGGCACTTGGTGCAAATGAAATTTTATTAATTTAATCCCAGTGGAAATTTAAAAACACACACACACACACACACACACATATATATATATATATATATAATTTCATTATTTCTCGTGTATTATATGCTTTAAAGTCTCATAAAAGACAATTTTTAGAAATATATATAGTTTTTTTTTTCGTATATAAGAACTTTATTATATTGATTTTTCATTTTTTTAGGATGGTTATTAACTAATTTTGATTACATAAAAAATAAGTATTATAGTTTTAATAAAAATAAATTAAATATTCATATGATACAAATATTTTTTTGGGAAACAAAAAATAAGCGAGCCAACGTATGTTTTCTTAAAAAAAAACTAATTAAAAAAAAGAGATAAAAAAATAATCAACGAAAAAGACAAAGGTGTAGGATAAGTTGTTATACAATGAAAAAACATATATTCAAAATGAAAGAAAAACAAAGTATTAAAAAATAGCTAAACACACAACAACACAGTTTAGGCCAAAATACGAAACACCCCCCAAAGTATACACCAAACCCCAAAGTCCCCCCTACGATTTGCCCCATAGTCATACTTGACGTTGCCATTTTCTCGGTTGCCCCATGGCCGTGACGGGCGTTAGAAAAGTAACGGGAATCAATCACGTGCCTTGCACAAGGGAGGGCAGTTAGATCTTTTCGTCATATATACAGAACACTAACTAAAGGGGGTCAAAGTGTCGAAAGAATTACTTATTTGCTTAAATTAAACCCTAATTTCCCTTTTTCCATCTGCACTCTGACAATCATGGCTTCTCAATCATCCTCTTCAGCGGCAAACACTCTATCTTCTCCACCCAATGTTGTTCAAAATGAAACGATATCCGAAGCCAGTCCACCTAGCCAAGTGACCCCTGTTCTAATGTTCAAAATGAAACGTCATCAATGCGGTAGTCCCAAGCAATGAAGCCCCTGTTCCAATGTCTCAAATCCTTCCAGGAGAAGCGGGCAATGCAATCGATGTTGAAGAAGGCCCCAGTGCGAAAGAGATTGGCAAAAAAATTTGGCCAATCAGAGACCCCCTTGCAAAACGTTCCAAACAACTTCGAGGGTTTTACCCTGTACAAAAGGGTTTGCTCCAGATTTAATAATCATACTGGTTGTTTGACTAGATTTCTTGGTTTGATTTCATGAATTAGAATTACATTTGTTTTCTAAATTATTGATTACTTGGTCTATGGGCTGTGATCTATTTCTGAATTGTCTTATGTCTTGTAGATTGCATATCTATAAATGGGTGTAGACATGGAGCTGAAATTTGATAAGTATTGTGTAGTCGATAGAAGTCCTAAAACCATTCTTCCATCTCCTCAACATTTAAAAGCAGAAAAAGGAAAGATGAAAGGGAAATCTAGATGTGAAAATGAGAAATTGAGTGTCAACAAGGATTTCACTGAGTTTAGTTTTCATCGGTATCGTAGTGCTTCTTGTGGAGCTGTTCCATCAAGGTTGGAAAGTAATGAAGTGCAAAGGAGAGGTTCAATATACCAGAGCTCGAATGAAATAAGGAAGTCGATAAAGAAGATTGAAGTTACTGAAGGGAGGAAAAAAATTGAACACCTGCGAAGTAATGCTGCTGCTTTTTCGTTTGAAATTATCGATTCATTGTGCAGTTTAGATGATGATAGCTTATAATCGAGTTCATCTGTTAGCAAGCCACCCTGACAAGATTTATTAAATCTCTCCTTCAGTCCTCTTAAAGAAAGATGTGATACTTTAAGTCTTTGACCCCCTTTATTTAGTATTGTTCTGTATATATGAGGAAATGACCTAATTTTCCCTGCCACGTGTAAGACACACGATGAAAAACGTTAACTTTCTAATGGTCATCATGACCAGGGGCTAACTAGAAAAATTGACAATATCAGATTGGGTTATGGGCCTAATCATAGGCCCCAGACTTTGGGATTTGGTATATATTTTGGGAATTTTCGTATTTTGGCCCAGAATTTATAAGTCTAATAACGCTGTAAAAGATGAAAACACAAAAAGAATTCAACAATTAAAAGTAAACAAAAATATGAAGCAACTAACAAAACACTTTAAAAAATTTATTAACACGTGCAAGGCACATGCACTTAACTAGTTGTTTTTAAAAGGGTAAAACCATCATTTTGATGGCTCATCAATTTATGAAAACATCATTTTAAAATAATATCCTAAACGCATTTATAAAAAAAAAAAAACGCTGCATTTTAAAAATAATGTACTAAACGGTCTATTAATTGAGATTATCGTCGTTTCAGAAACCACATACACTAATTGGGATTTGTTGGCAAGACTATTATAATATTATACATATGTTAATTTTTCTGTTTGGGGGAATAATGCAACTAAAAGATGGCACTTTGAGCAGGATGAATAGAAAGTAGATTGAATGAAATTTATTTAATCCTTTTGGTCACTACAGTATGTTCTGAAGATCTCTCATATCATATAATAGTGCCGCTAGATAAGAAAAAAATAATATTAGTACGGAATTTTAACGCAAAAGTGGGGGCCAGAGGGGGTAATATGCCTCGATCAATCTTTATCCATCCACCAAACAAAAAAAGAAGCGAAATTCAATGAGGAGGGGGTCCCCATGGTCAAGACAGCAATGCATGGGATTATTTCATATCATCTGGTGACTTTGTAATCCTGCAAAACGTAAGGCAGCTGATGAGAGACGTACCACAAGGGGAAACACCCACCCACCCCGCAAATCGAGACTGATATTAAAGAACGCTGTGTGAAGGAGGAAAGAGAGGTGCCAATGGAGCACATAGACCACTGTTATCCAAGATAGCTTATGATCATATTATAATTTATATGTGACCACTTGAGAGAGAAAAAAAAAAAAAAAAGTACAGAATCACAACTTCAGGTTAAGAGTAATGCGACATATGAACACATACCTTCACCCTCTTTAATAGGTCCTTAGCAGTCGCATCATTTTTGAAATGATCACGGACAGGCTGCAGCGCACATGAGATTTAATGTTATCATGCTAAGATCCGAAAGACGTAGAGGCCGTCGCATGCAAAATTGATGGCAAAACAGAAAGAAAAAAAAAAAATAGCACCATTCAGCAGATGCAGAACAAGTTGTCCTATTCATCACCCTTGTCCTCATGTTGCTTACTTGGTTCAGCCCCCCCGCCCCAAATTTGTTGAAGAATTGTAGCCCTTTCCAATCTATGTATCTATTACTATAATAAAGTGAAAGCACTCAAAATGATGCGTGACATTTTTTTTTTTTTTAAATTCTGAATTAACCCGTCCTTCAAATATAATAGCCACCCTACAACGTAGATAGTTAAGATTCTCTACTATGCAGCCAAAAAAAATTTGGCTGCATAACAAAGCCCAATTTCTTTTGTGCATTTTGAAAGTAACAGTTTTAATATCTATAGTAATTTTATGCATTGAGAAGTAACATGCTTCTATTGATATTTTTTTTGGATGTTAAAAGTACTTTACATATCCAAATTGTTACTCCTAAAATGCAAACAATGAATTTTGGCTTCACCACAAAGCCAAAAAATTTACTGCATGGTAGCATACCCCACAACTCTTTAAAACAACCACCCACTTTCCCCACTCTTCAAAAGATAACTACACAAAATTCACAAATAATTAAAAACTAAAAAGAAAATAAAGATTCAAAAGTTCATAAAAAACAAATTTTAGACATAAAAATTATCAATAACAGATTGTCTTTTTTGTTTAACATGCACTGCGTAATACTAATACCGAATAATGAGCAAAAGCTCGATCTTAGCATCAGTTCGCTGAATTTCTACTCACAATTCATGCACACGATGGTAAGATAAAAGCAATAATTTTTTGTATCCAACAAAGTGAAACTTAAAAGTCATTATTAATCAAATGAAAAGGCAAGAACCCGCGACTAATATCCAACTAGGCATTTGTGGAACATGGCAAGACAACAAAGTAAGGCAACTTCATAACAGCCCATAAACAGCAAAAATTAGTTTATTCATCTGATTGCAGTAAAATTCAAAGCAAATGCTTCGGCAGAAAGGTTAAAATCCTACAAATTGCACTGTGGAACCCTTTTATGCCAGAACACTATAATTTTAAGCCATATTAGTTTTACTTATTTCCAATTTTCCACATGTACTCGATCCTTACAGATTGTTTCCATGTGGGAGGGAGGGAGCTGCAACAAATAGACATGTGGATGTACACAGAAGTGACTAGTGTGAGACCATTAATAGTTTAACATTTGGTTTTCAAATAAGCACGAAACATATTATTTTCTTTACTGACAAGTGAATATCCATTTGGCAATGTAAAGACCAGTAATAATTCCAAGTAAGCACTTAAAAAAAAGCATATTACATTATATGGTGTCTTACGTTCCCAGAATCATAATGAATTATCTCCACCGTGGCATTATGCCATGATTCATGAAGGACAGCTAATCCACAAGGAGTACATTATGGGGGCTGGAATATGCCGCCTTACCCCTCATGCACAGAGGATGTACGTAAGAATGCCAGAGCACCAGAGTGTCCTAGTTAGTCCTTTATTTTTCACAAGTAAAGTTGATGTGTTTTACATAGATATATAAGTAAATAAATTAGTCTCATGCCGATGCATATTGCTGAAATGATACTAATAAATAGAGCAGAAAAGGTAGAGTGTAAAAATATTGTGGAGGGATAATTTAACCAGAAAGATTCAGTATTATCTACAAAACGTTTACAAGGATACAAACATACATACATATATATATATATATATATATATATATACATATATATATATATACATATATATATATATATATATATCTTTCATTGTAAGGACCAGAATGCCCCTACAGCAAAAATGCAGATACATAACAGCCAGGATACATAACAATGCAAAAGAGCTAAAAGAAGCAAGCATGTACCTGCAGAATCTTATTTAATGCTTTCGATAGAGCAGGTTTTAGGTCAGCAGGATGAAGTCCCCCACTTTCATAGTCTGCAATTAATTCTTCAAAGCTGGTGTAGGTCCTGAATAAACAAATGCCACGATTAATAGCTTTAAGAATTGATCACAACAGACTAATGTAAACACAAATTGTTTGGCATCAGCCAGGTAATGGAATCTTGCATATATGTAATGACACCAGGGAGGAAGAGAATGTGAAATTAGGGGAAACACTGACTTTTCACCACCATTTTCTGCCTTCCTTTCAACCTTGAACTCGTTAAACCAAGGGAAGATAATGTATTTGATGTACTCGAGGCAGGGATTCCCTTTAACAACATTAGGTGGACAGTAAGCTTTCTTTATCTTCAAATTTACCTCGGCCTGTAATATTCATCATGCAGCATTAGTTCATAATTATGATACCATAAATAAATTAAAAATTCCATTCCAGTGGAAGCTTAGAGTACAGTGGGTAAACATTTCTTCATTTCCATGTACAAACTTATATCAATTAATACACATTCTTGAAGCATCAAAAGGTACCTCCTCATCCTCCATAAAAATGGCAGAAGAAGAATTAGTTTTTGACATTTTTTCTTGCCCTTCCAGCAAACCAGGAAGCATGTCTGTAATATCAAATAAAGAGATGCTGATCACATCAAGATGATGATAATAATAATAATAATACTCAGTGAAGAAGTTGAAACTCGAAGATTACGATGAGACAATATGATAGGCTTGTTTCTCCTCTTGATGTCATCACAGTACTCTCTTGCAAGTACATTCACCTTCCGCTGATCCATGCCCAACTGACAGATGTCAGCCTGTTCAGATAGAGAAAGGTTGCAAGTTATTTGAAACATCCGCAACCCGAATATATCATATACTCTATGAAAGAGAAAGAAAGCCAATGTACATGTACAGGAAAATTTATAATGATCCATATAGCTTTTCTTGTGTTCCAATGTATTTGTTTAGGTTCCCACCCTTGGAGAAAACTCGATGCGCATATTTACATGTAAAAAGAAAAGGTGTCCTTTGACAACTCCTTACCAACCCTGAATACAAATGTTCTGCATTGGGAACATTCACCAATATATTGGTGCGTGAATACAGAATGTTTCTAAAAGTAACTTTTAGCAAGTGCCCAAGGGCACTCATTAATTTCTATTAAAACAATAATTAACACTATTACAACAGTAAGTATAAGAAGCTGAGAAGCCTATCTGAACAATCAGAGGTGGATCCACAGCTAAGGGTGGGGCGGCAAGTGACCCCACTCAAAAAAAAATTTTGGCTTCCAAAACTGTGATTTTTCGGATAGTGACCCCACTCAAAAAAAAAAAAAATCCTTTTTAAGTCACGTATAAAAGCAACAATAAGGTAGAGACTAGTGGTGAATTGTGATTTTTAAGCTTTTTATGTGATAGTTAAATTTTGTGACCCCACTGAAATATTTTTCTGGATCCGCCACTGTGAACAATGTAAGTAAGGGCTCGTTTGGTAGCCACGCACTAATCTTAAGAAGGGGCTTATTTCTCCTTGGAGTAACAAGAAGGGTCATAACAGTCCAACCAAAAAATTAATATTATGTTTGGTAGGAGTTGAATAAAATTTAATAATCTTCCTTCAATCCAACCTCTCATTCGGTTCACCATTTCTTAGACTTGGTATTATTAGGTAAAATACCAAACTAACCACAACATCAGTTATTCATTCCAAAAACTTTTTGAATAAATAATCAACATTTGGCATCAACTAAACTATTTAGATCGCATCAAAGAATAGAGCAACAAAAAGTCACAAAAAGTCATGGAAACAAACCAAAACAAAAATGAAGCAAACTGATAACCAAAACCACCTAGTCAAAGAAATATAGCTGCCGCCACACAAAGACCAGGACTAAATTCGTGAGTGAAAAATGTTCGTAGATGCTGTGATAGGCTCAAATAGGGACTGGGAGCTGCCATGGTTCGAGCAAGGTATTAGGAATTTCTAGAATGCCGATTTCAAAATCAATCACCTCCTCCGCATTTTACTGAACCGAATTCAGTGAATGGGTTAAAGAATTCGGAGTTTTAATAGCAAGATTGAGAATAAACTTAAGGGCTCAGAATAAGAAAGTGAAATCAAATGAAAGATAATTGCAGAATTAGAGTTTTGAAGAAGAAGAAATTGAAGGGGTTATGATTGATTCCAACAATGGATCCGAGAATTCCAAATTCCCAAATATTTAAGATTAAGAACCCTAAATCAGACATCAAAGAACTACGCCGACAAGTTGTCATTGCTGGTAAGGATATGGCAGTGATTATCAAGGCGATGGCAGAAGGTCACGACGATGGTGATGGTGATGGTGATGGTGATGGTGATGGTGGGAAGTGACGGTGGGAACAGAGGTCGAAGTTCACCAGGTAGCCTTCTGTCGCCTTGGGAAAGGAGAGGGGGTAGTTAGCAGATTTTATTAAAAAAATTGAAGAAACACTGGGTTTTTTCATACTTGTATACATACTAAAGGGCATTTTTGTCCACAAACTCTCTGATACGATTTTTATTACTACCACCCCTGATCTGGGATAAATAGCGAGGGAATCAGGGGGTCAATCTGAATAGCATGTCTTAATTATCCGGAGCCTGAATTCCTACCAAACGGCTAGCTTAAAGGGCGCCCGCATTATTAGTCCTATCCGGGTGGCTACTACCAGTTACCAAACGGCACCTAAGAGTTCTCATTACACATGAACCTTCTATTACTGCTCAAGTAGTTTGCAGGCTATTAATCTTGGGTAGAGAAGTTCTTATTCCTTTTTCCATTAGAAGTCGGTTAAACCTTTTCTAAGTTCCCCAATATGATTGATTACTTCTAATAGGTTATCTGTATCTTAACATAACACATATGATGAATAAAAGATTTAAGGTGTATGTTTTCCTTCAATTGATGGTTCGTAGATGCCACTGTCTAATATTCACTCCATAAGAGAGAGTATGTTAACATGCAAGACAGGACCAGGTTGTCCTTCAGATCTCTCAGCTGGAACTTAGGGATGAGCTGCGCAACTTCATACTAATTAAAATGAGACCCAAAGCAAGCCATGCGACACAGTTTACTTAAATGGTTTCACCACAAAGAAGTAAAAATACCTTAAGGAAAAATATATCAGCACATTGCATGCATGGGTAGAATATCTGGGCAGCTGTCAACTCTTCCTGCTCAGTACGGCCCATAATTTGAACGCACCTGAAAAAAATGCAACAACCATGCTCTAAGTGATACTTGAGCATATCATTATTTAAAATGGAGTAACTAAATCATAAACCAAGTACCTCAGTATCCTCGGGAGCTTGTTTCTTCGAGCAATGTCCATTACCAAAGGCCAGTACTCATCTGCCCTAGAATTAATTTCTTTAGATGACCATAAGAACTCTACAAGATTTTCATCAAGATTCATCCCCACAGCTTTCCAAATTTCAATCATATATTTTCCAACTGTTTCGATCTTCTTCAAATCACCACCCATTTTGTTGTTTAACTGAGCAAACCAATCTGCTATCCAGATCTTCATTTTGCAGCCAGCAGAAGTTAGTTTGTTCACACTGATTGCCTTCATAACCCCCTGTTCAGCAACAAAATGAAATCAAGATCAATAGGAACCTAAAAACACTTCCAGCAGTTTTAATTTCCTTCTAAATGAGAAACTAAAGTCAGATTCCTTGTCACAAGCAGCAGAATAAGTTGCACGAGAAAACTTTCTAATGCTCCTGACACTTCTTGTTCAGCAAAATTACCCTCTACAAGCTCCCTGAACATGACGAGAACAACACTATCCTAATATGGTTATAGCTGGCTACGTTTTAACTTGTTTTCGCCTCCTTCCTTTCCTATTTTTGTAATGAAATATTTCATCAAAATGCTATTGTCAAAGTTTGAAAGTGACAGTAAATTCAAGTGTTAGAATATCAGAATCACAACCCAAGTGATAAGAGTTCCCAGAGAAACGCTATAATTATGTAACATAAAGTCGTTACATCGAAAGGCAAAATCAATTAATTGATCAGGATCCATTCTAGTCAACAAATTTCACATTCATCGTCAACTAGTTTTCTATTTCAGCTCAATTCTTAGAAAGTTGCTGATCCAAAAGTTAACATTAGAGAAAACTATTAAGTGCAACAAAGAACTACTTCTCAATCCATAGCACAGCATCTTATTATTGCAATTAGATAAAGATTCGCAGCATAGCGGAGGAGATTAGGAGGCCAATCTGTTTAGCTCAAAGCTTTCTCCGAGCAATCAATCAAAAATTTATCTTTCTATATATACGGAAAAATGTATTAAATGTTGGCTGCAAAACACTGGCGTTCTGTAAGAAGAAGTCTCGTAAGAAAACATGTGGAACACAGAATCGCATACTTCACGGGTAGTCACTCAACATGCAATATAAAAGGGTAAACAAAATGAAAAAAGTCCACAAGTTAGTTACAAACCTGAGCTATGTGCATTCGGCCAGATGGTTCGAACCCATCATAGCAAATGGGTTGGGGCTTCTTAGTTAGAAGATTGAGGAGCTCCTCCTCCTGAATACACTCTTCACCAACACTCCTCACAATCCTAAATTTTTCCTCCACACTCATCCTGTTACAAGCATTACATCAAAATCAACTAAAAATTCCATAACAATAGAAACCGTGCAAAATTAGAAAGAAGTGAACATTACTGAGTTGAATTCAAGCCAAACTTATTAAACAAAACATAAGATTGAGCTCAAATAATTAACATTGAAGAATTAGGTATAGTCAAACCAACATAATAAGTTCACATAGATATGGACGCAGGCACACATAAAATATATGCTGAAAATTCGATTTAAATAGTGAAGAACGGAGATGAAGATTCAGAGATGGACTTACTGTGCGGAGGAACTAGACGTATCAGCGGAGGAGGATTGATCCGGTGACGTTAAGGAAAGAGATTCGAGGTCATTGGATGGACGGTTCTCCATTTCGATATCTGTCTCCTAGGGTTTTCGGGGGGAGAAATGATAATACGGAAATTAGGATTCAAATCTGCCATAGTACCCTCACTAAGACTCTGGGTCCTAAATATTTCTTTGTAAAAATTGTAAAAAAAATTTAGTTCTATACATTTTTTTATAAAAATTATAAAAAAAATAAGTTAAAATAACAAAGACGGCTAAGATTAAATAGGACAGGAAGTATAATAAAGAGCAGAATAGAAAATTTGAAGCCAAAAATTAGAGTGTTTGGACAGTTACTAGAATCGAGATAGTTGCGAGAGAGTTGCTATTAACACTTCCAAATTGCTAACTACCCCTATACAAAGATGTTAAACGGGCTAGTCCCAGTGGTTTTGGGTTAGGCCTAGCAGTTTCGGGTTAGACCTAACGGGCCGCAGGCTAAACGGTCCAATTTTTTCGAACTATTAATATTACGGACCTAACCCTAATTCTAACGGGTTTCGGGATAAACAGATCACTATCGAGCTACGACTAAAGATATAAGATAACAATATCAATAAACAACTCATAACTTAAATAGTTTCTTATGTTTTTCATAAAAAATATAAACTAGATTCATTTTTTTACATTGTTATGTTATAATTTTCAACTTATTTTTCTCAGAATAAATTTGTAATAGCTCTATTTGGCAGTTCTTTTCAAAAAATTTATTTATATTTCAGTATTTATTCACAAGTACACAAAGAAGACATGTAGTGCAAAAGATAAATGTATTGACTTTGGATTAGAAGGTTGTTGGTATTATTTTCATGGTGGTTATTTTACGTATCTCCTAAACATTTTACGGCCTAATTAATATTACGCCGACGAGCCAACTCTAGAATCTGGCGGGCCAGCCCTAACAAGCAAAGGGTTAAATGATCCGGGCAAAAAAACCTGATTTTAAACGGACCAAAAATATTGAGCCTTAACCCTATTTTTTTCAATTTAAACGGGATAATCTTACGGGCCGTGGCCCTTTTAACATCTCTACCCTTATATATTACGAAAGAGGTGGGCTATTAACACCCTATTTCTTTAAATACACCCCCCAAAATTAATTACAAAAATATTATCGTATAAAAAGACATTTATACCATTTACCCATTTTAAATACACACCCTCCATTTTTTTTTCTCAACCCTCTCTTGCGTTCGGCCTCAATTACCTCTCTTTTCTTTTTCTTTCTTTCTTCCTTCCTTCTTTCCCTTCCCCAGCCCTACCCCTACTCTCCTCTCCCTTTGCTGCCTATGCCCCCCTCTTTTTTTTTTTTTCCCTTTCTTTCTTCTTCTCTTCCCCTGCCCTTCTTTCTTCTCCCTCTGTTGCCTCTGTCTCCCCCCCCCCCTCATTTTTTTTCCAAATTCTAAGGGGTGTTAATTATGAAGCAAACGAATGAAAGAGTTCAGTACTCTCTCTCTCTCTCTCTCTCTCTCTCTCTCTCTCTCTCCCGAAGAAAGTGACATCTCAAGGTCAATCGAACATCACTGTAATGTTCGGGACTGGTTGACCAAACACCACAGTGATGTTCGCCCGGTACCAAGCGAACATCACAGTGATGTTCAATTGGTACCGGGCAAACATTACTGTAGTGTTCGGTCAACTAGTCCCAAACACCTCCAACCTAGATTATTTTCTTCTTCTTCCTTTTCTTCTTCCTTCTCCCGAAGAACGTGACATCTCAAGGTCAATCGAACATCACTGTAATGTTCGGGACTGGTTGACCAAACACCACAGTGATGTTCGCCCGGTACCAAGCGGACATCACAGTGATGTTCAATTGGTACCGGGCAAACATCACTGTAATGTTCGGTCAACTAATCCCAAACACCTCCAACCTAGATTATTTTCTTCTTCTTCTTCTTCCTTTTCTTCTTCCTTGTTCAATAGAGAGAGAGAGAAGAGTTGTGTTCGCTTGGTACCGGCTGAACATCACTGTGGTGTTCGGTCAACTAATCCCGAACACCTCTAACCCAGATTATCTTCTTCTTCCTTTTTTTTCTTCCTTGTTCAATAGGGAGAGAGAAAAAGTGATGTTCGCTTGGTACCCGCCGAACATCGCTGTGGTGTTCGGTCAACCAGTCCCGAACACCTCCAACCCTGATTATTTTCTTCTTCTTCCTTGTTAAATTGAGTGAGAGAGAGAGAGAGAGAGAGAGAGAGAGAGAGAGAGAGAGAGAGAGAGACAGATGTGAACTTCAAAAAAACAAATGAATGTTTTCTTCTTCCTTGAGTTTGTATTGTGTGTATGGAGAATGAAGGGGCTTTGTGGTTTATTGTGTATGAAATGGGGTAAGAGAATGGGTGAGTGTATTAAGAAAGAGGGAAGATAATGTGTGGGTTTCAAAAGACGTAAAATAAGAAATGTAAGGGGGGTGTATTTAGTATTTAGGTGGGTTAAAAATTTAGATAGTGTGTGTATTAATAAATTGAGTGTATTTAAAGGAAGAGGGGTGTTAATAGCCAAGCCAATTACAAAAATGTCATTATAAATTTTGATTTAAATCTTTTAACGTATTCTTCATTTTTAGGTTAAAAATTTTTTAATTATTGTTCAGTAGCCCCTTATCGAACACAACTAAAGTTGTTCGGTAAGGGATATCGAATAACCATAGTGATGTTCGGTTAAGGGGTGCCGAACACCACTATAGGTGTTCAATCACACAGTGCCGAACAACTTAAAAAAAAAACAAGCTCATCAATCAGGGCAACGATGGAGATATGAATTAATTCATACATTTTTTGAAGTGGGTTCTATTAATAACATGTGTGTTTCTTTAATAAATGTTATAATTTAATTTTTGTGTAATTAATTTAAGTTGAATGAGGAAATGATTGAGACATAAACACGATGAAGAATGAGGAAGGAGGAAAGAAGGAGAGAGAGAGAGGGGGGAGAGTTGGAGAGATAGAAAGAGAGGGTAAAATAGTAGGAGGGTGTACTTAAAGGCTTGATGTGTTAATAGCAACTCTAAATTGCAAAATTAGGACGTTTCAACCAAACAGTCTGTGAACTTGGTAAACCCGGGGACTAAATCTTGACTAAAAATGTTGTAATGAATAACCACTAGCAGTATTCTAGGTCGATGCCCCGGAATCATAAACCTCTCGGTTCTAGGCCCCGGAATCATAAACCTCTCGGTTCTAGGCCTTAGATACTAAAAGATACAAAGATGAGTAATTAGTCGACTGTTGAAATAGAATGAGAGACATGTCTCACGATTGATTTACGCAAGTTACATTTTTAACTTTGCTTGGTCTCGGTGGTGAGGTGCACTTAGCGATGGTGGTTTTAGTCGCATAAAATATACCATTGAGCACTTGCTATGATGACATTTTATTGAGGGAAAAAAATTTAAATAGTTGATTTTTTATTAAAAAACAATAATAGTACAACACACGAATTGAAAAATATCAAAAGGAGGGTAACCAAATCAATAACAACAAATGAAATTGTTTAGAGAATTTTGAAGATGCATTTGTTTACATTAATACTACAGTCACGCCCAGTGGCAGATCCAGAAAAATATTTTAGTGGGGTCACAAATTTTAACTATTACATAAAAAACTTAAAAATCATAATTCATCACTGGTCTTTACCTCATTGTTACTCCATCCATTTTCATCAAAGATTTTGAATGAAAAATATTAACAGAAATTAACTCTTGTTAGTAACTGAAAAAGCAATTAAAAATCCAAAAAATATCTTTATCTAAGCAATTATTTTGATACATATTTATGTGCTTGGATTCATCACTGCTACAATCCACGTTTAGAGGCAGGCAGGCAGGCTGTTGCTCTATAATTCAAATAGAAAACCTTATTCTGATTTTGATCGAAGTTGAGGCAAATTAGGTAGTTTTTTCCTGCCCGCCCGAAATTGTTAGATTTTTTTAAATAGTTTTTAAACCCCTATGAGTGTGTGTTGAGGGGAGTGTGTATACGTATTTGGGTATGTAATTTCCCTGATCCAACCTATAAAATTGTTAAAAAATAGTTCAGACCCGAACTATCATAAGCAATACGATCTGGTTTGTGTATTTTGTTGTCCCTTGACGAAGACTTGTATTAAAATCAGTGATTCATATACTATATTAACCATACTTTTTTTCTTGAGAGAATGTAAGGGATAGATTAGAGAAAAATGATACACAAAGAAAGCATTGAAGAGGAGAAAAAAATATATAATACACGATGGTTTAGAAAAATAATTGGGAAAATTTTGGGTCAGTCCCTTTGGTGGGTTTTTAATCGCTTTAATGCCCAATATTTTTTTCAAACTGAGAAAATACACTTTTGTACATCTCAATTCTAAATTAATGCATCACAATTTTAAATTAATGCAACTTATAAGCCCTCCAACGGCTCCAAGACCAAACCATATAGTCCTTGTCTGGGCTTTAATATGACATCCTTACATACTTCCTCATTAAATTAAAAAAAAAAAAGGAAACATACCCAAATTTAATGATTAATAATTTAACTCTATTCAATTTCCACTTCTATATCGTTGAATTATTATAACATCTCAGCTGGAAGTTAGTGTGGGCCTTTAATTAGGTCTTGTATGAACTTTCAAAGGAGATTGATTAAAGGCTTACTTATCAATTTGGTCGCTGTACTTTGCAACTTTTTTTAGTAAGCTCAATTTACTTACTTTTTTTTCCTAATTAATCACTGTTCTTCACATTTCGAGTCAAAAGGGTCACCCAGCTTAACTGCCGTTAATTCAATAGACGGAATCGCGTGAAAAAACATTACTGTCCCTAAGATAATTCTCAGGCTCATGTTAATCAAAACTTATGAATTACTGCCCCTAACATGTAAACTTAATAGCATACAAACTTAATCCTAAAATAATAGAAATTAACTTAAAACTATGCATACAAATATTAAAAAAAAACATAAATACAATTTTTTTTAAAATACAAATATATTAAAAAAAAAAAGCATGCATACAGATTTAAAATACAAATATTAAAAAAGCATGCATACAAATAACATAAACAAATAATATAGATTATTTTTATAAATTTACAAATTAGCAAACAAATTAACTTAAAATAATAAAAAGGCTTAATTAGCACTACTCTAAACTTTTTGTGCGTTATTCATAAATGTTTCATTCACTTTTATAATCTTCCTAAGCATGCACATAATTAAACAAAAGTAGAAACTTTTTGTTTTTCATATGCATGTATATAACTCGAAAAAAACTAGGTACCGTTCATTTCATTTTAAGCTGTCCATCTGTAAACTTTTGTCAAGATCAATATTTGTTTGTGAGAAGATAATTATGTGTACATACGTAAATTTAATATTTTAAAAATATTAATTAATATTAATGCTTTTGTAAGACTATTTTTACCAAGTCGTATTGTCGATATGCAACGCTAGTCCTTGTATCTAGTCTTTAAAAATAACTAGTTATTGAGCCCGTGCTCCGCATGAATTTAATTTGATTATGAAATTAATTGATACATATTAAGAATATTTTTGAGAAAATTATCATTATTCAATATTGGTGTTTGTTGACTTAATGCCTGACAAAAGTTAAGTATTGTCAATATATGCAAATTAGTGGTCATTTATTATAATATTTTCATTTCAGAATAAGTATTTTTTATTGGTGGTCAATATATGTATTTTTGTTTCTAATCATTTTTTTAAATTTGTAAGTATCCTTTAATGATATCAAATTATTTGTTTTTTGTTTTTGTTTTTTTTTTCCACCTTGCACTCAATAAAGATATTTTAGACATATATTTGAAGATTTTTAATAAAATTAAAAATAAAATAATTATTTTGGGACATATTGAAGAATGATATATTTTTTCTGATCAAAGGAGAATTGTTTAAGGATTGAATATAATTATATTTTAAAAATAATTTTTGAAGATCATTCAATTATTTTTTAACGGGGCTACTAACGTGGAGTATGTGAGCCCCTATCTCACATAAATGACTGCTTGCATGGACTATGTGTTCTTAGTTGTATAAAAAATGTGTTTGATAAAATAATTATGATAAATAGTTATCTTCATTAATTTGATAGAATATTATACAACAATTTTTTAAAAAAAAATTGTACAATTATTCAATAAGGTCACCACTGGATGGTCATGCGTGCAGCGCATGACTTGAATAAGGACATTTTCGGGTTCTTAGAAAAAATTTGAGAGTTTCATCCACGAAATTGGACGGAGTGATGAACTTGACTCGAAATGCCAAGTACAGTGATTAATTAGGAGAAAAAGTAAGTAGAGTGAACTTACTGAAAAAAGTTACAAATTACAGTGACCAAATTGATAATTAAGCCTTGATTAAATGGGAAACATATCTTCAAACTAAGGCCCATACGCCTCCTATACTAAGAAGTATCCACTTGGTATTAAATTCTGAGAATTGTGGGATGGGCAAAATGAGTAAAAGCCCACACCTTGCTCTTTTGCAAATCCAACTTTTAAACAAGGCCCATGCTTTTTAATTTACATACATAACATTCATGTGGTGATGAGATCGTGCATGTGGATGTCATTCTCATCTTACAATTTCTTTTCATTAAATTTAATTTTCTAATTCAGTAAGGAGTGCTAGCAGCCTATTTATGAAATTAATTAAAATTTATACAAAAGTTTAGATACCTTATGGATCAAACCAATAATAAAACTATTAGTTAAAATTTACAGAAAGGTTTAGCTATATGATTTGTTCTTATGTTAAAAAATTTCCCAATTAAGAAGTTGTACAATTAGTTATCATTTTCAAGGATTTCTTTTGAAGCAGCAAAATTTAAAATCAAGGTAAAAATTTATTTATTGCTGAATATGCCGCTGGTATTAGTTCAAAGGTGACACTCATTCGAGGAAAACAAAAACCGAAATAAAAAAAAAAATATACATATATATATATATATATATGTAATCTTCTAAATTTAGTCATGTTATTGTGGTGTGTAGGTTTATCAAAAAAAAAAAAAAATTATATCTCCCTCCCCTATTCAACATTTCAGGCAGCTAGATATTGTAAATTAGATACTGGACCCATAAATATATTCCAATGTCTCCAAAGTTGCTTCCTACCGTCCCAACAAATGCTTGATTAAACGAGGCAACAAACAATATTGGACTCTCTCTCCCTCTCTATCCTTCAACACCCAAAACATTTCTGTCTGCAGAAATTTATATTTTCTTGTTGTGTCCATTGAGTAGTATGCCTCGACAGCTTGTATTCATTTCTCTGTAACTTTGTGTACTTGTTTCTTAACACCTTACTCAATTAGAAATGGTTTTCATTTTTTTTTTTTTTCAGTAATGGGTGGTGGTGATCTATGTTGGTTTTCACTTTTCAGCGATTTAAAGAGACACCCTACCTATATATGTATTTAAAAATTATACTCCATCCTCCTCCTCCTCCTCCTCTATCCCTAAATTATTGTCCAGCATTCCTTTTTTATCCGTCCCAAAATAATTATCTTGTTTGAAAGTTTCCTTTTTAAAATAACACTTTTATCATTTTTACCCTTATTTTTTCTTCCTAATTTAATTATGGGCCACATGTTCATGGGCATCAAAGAAAACTACACAATATACCAATAATAATAATAATCAAGTCAATTATATTTTTCTTAATCCGTGTATCGGGTCAAACAAGATAGTATAATAATTTAGGGACGAAGGGAGTATGTACTAAATGAATCAAACTAAGAGAACAAATTTGAGATACCACTTAGATTTGACTAGGCCTATTAATTGGGTCGGGTCGATTTGGCTGTGTAACGGGTTAGTTCGTGTCAGAACCCATTTCAAATCTTGATCAATTGGGTAGGGTTACCTTTGGGTCGGATGAATTTGCTGGTCAATCCTTTATTTATTTATTTTAAAAACTTTTTTGTCCAGACTTGCAATTTGCCAAGGCAGCCTCATTTTTACTTTATATGCTGCATTTTAAATTTCACAAAGTAAAAAATAGAGCATTTCTCACTTGTTTTTTTTTAGGCCAGGCTTGAAATTTAACAAGATAGCCTCTTTTTTTTTTTTTTTTTTTTTTAACGAGTAAAAATAAAGCATTTCTCAGCCTCATTTCGTGCATATACTTTCATATCGTTTACAGTCATTCTACGATAAGATCACAGTATCCTGTATTCTATGACGGAATTTAGAATTTGAAAACAAAATCAAAGCGACTCTTGGAACTTAATTTGACGCCAATGAGTTCTTAAATGTTTGTAGCAATACAAATGACAGATTTATTTTCAAAATCACTCGCAACGATCTTTGCCAAACTACTATGCAAATATATATAGTCATAGCTAGGGTCGGTCTGGTTTGAAGAATCAAGTCCATGCTCAGTCGTGCGCAGACATGTGACCCATTTGCTGCACAAATGAGAAAATCAAATAAATGAGCTTTTTACACAGTCATGGACATTCTCTCCTTACATTTACTCTATAATTATTATCTTCATTATATTTAAAAGAAAATGTACTTCCCTGTACCGATTTTTAACTCTTAAAAACTAAGTATAGAAAAAAAATGAGAGTCAACACAGATGAGATTGGTTTACCTTCCAACATTATTGTTGCATGAGTTCAACAGGATTGTCAACCTTTTTACTGTTTTCATGAATGTACTGCAATATGAAAATATACCAAGAAAGAAAGTTATGTGCCTTTTTAACTAGGGACTGATATCATAAGATTATATGGATGAGGAGAGGAGAAGACATGGACGATAACTGTACCTGAATGGTTCATCCCAAGTGCTGGTAGCACTGTGAGGGGCCGGGGAGGCACATGTTGAAAATTTAGGATCCTCTTCTATAGGGTCCAATTCTCATCTACATAATGGGCTGTCAAGGCAGATAACCATCCTTGCTAGGAGATGTCCAAATATCCAAAGTCAAACATATTCTACTAGACACAACTTCTAACTCACATTTAACATTTTCTTTCTGTCTCTTATACATTTTGAGCATATCCTCTTTTATAGTGTTTAGTGATATGTTTAACCTCTGGATGTAAGAAATTATGCAACTCCGTAGTTCCTTCGTTATCCACATATGTGAATAGGTAGTTGTGCTTGATGATTGCAGAACACAACTTTTTCAGATACATTCCTTGATCCAAAAGGAGCATATGAATGTGAATGTGTGTCTGACTCCTTTTCAAGAAGATTGTGCTTACGCAAATGACGGTTCAAATTTGTTGTACCATTGACAAAAGGATTTTTTTTACTAGTATAAGTGTGTGCGCAAACCTTACATATTACGATAAACATGCCATCGGACGTAGTTGACATATCAAAATAATTCCAAGCATCGGCTCTTCGTTTTCTCGGTGCAGAATTTCTAGCCCTCTTTTCACAAACAGAAGTCCCCTAGTCATTTTCACTACTCCCTTCCATTTTAATACCTAAAACAAGTGATATAAACACTTGTTTCAAAATAGTTACTTAACAAGGAAGAACATGGAGCTTAAAGATACACACAAACCCAATTAATTAAACACGTATGGAGTATATAAATGCTCAAACAACATTACTTACGTACAAAACATGCATGCATACACAAGATTTGCAGCTAATAGTTACTTCTAAACTTCTAAACAAATTCCATTACAAAAATATAGTTCAAATAGTATGGAAAAATAATGATGATTATTGCATAAAATGGATATTAGTACCCCATAATAGTTCAAAACATCTTACATATGCATGCTGGAAGGTGTTCATAATAGGGACTCTGATTTCACTAACAATTATTACTCTGTGCAACTATTTGTACGACTAAACTAGTTAAGAACAAGACCGACAATAATAATAATAATAATAAGTACACCCCCTCTACAATACAACGCACTGAACTACACCTCAAGAAAAAAACAATAACAGGAGACACCTTCCAACATGTATTATTTGGTCATAAGCATACTACATCAGAAGAAAAAAAGCAAAGAAAAAATGCATTATGTAGTATTTGGTCATAAGAAAACAAAAGAAACATATTCATTCCTATCAAGAAAATAACAACATTTACCACCACAGTACCACTCAACTAGGGGGTGTTTCGATAATGGAAGCAAAATTTAAAAAAAAAAAAATTAGGGTTCAAACCCAATTTTAAAATGTCATAAAATCAAACCCTGATTTAACCGAAAAGTCATAAAATCAAATCCCAACACAGATTTCAAACTTATTGACGAAATGTAAACATAGAACTGAAACAATAATGGACGATGATTCAATCAGAAATAGAGAAACGTAATCATGAAGTCAAATCAAACTCCAAATTCAGATTTCAAATCGATTGGTATGAACATTGATAAATTAGGATTTTGGGTACCGTGAGCTTGGCGTTGTTGTTGTTGATGAGAGAGAGATCAACGATGGGCGCTCGAGTGAGAGAATTTCAAGAGAGATCGCGAACGGAGGGAGAAGTTTACTGAAGCTGTCGGGGATCGTTATTGGAGAGAGAGAGAGAGAGAGAGAGAGAGAGACTGAGTGAAGAGTATGTATGTATGTGTGTGTGTGAGTGTGAGACTTGTGGCGTTAGGGCAATACAAGGGTTGAAATGAGTCGACGGATTTAACTCGACTTAACCAATAAATTTTATTGGGTTGTAATAGATAAATGGATATTACTTACCTTGTTAATGGGGTGGGTAATTAGTGGGGTGGATTGGATGGGTTCCTGGGTAACGGGTGAGAATTGTCTGGCCTAAATTTGACCGAAATGATTTTCCAGTTTACACGTCACTTTCCTTGGTTCACTTCTCAGAAACTTCATTCATTCATTCATTCATTCATACTTGATTGATTTGATTTAGTACGGGCCGTACGGAAAATAGTGGTCACTAACTATTTCCTGATTTTTTCTTTTTCAATAGCTAGAGAGAAAATCATTTTATAAGCTTAATTAATTCTCCGTTTCATTTATTGGAATCGACCAAACCAAAGAGAATTATGCCCCAAGTTTCGCTTAATTAAATAAGAGGATTTCAATGGAAAAATCAACGTGCTTAATTTGCTCCGGAATGCCAGCCAGCCAGGCAAGCCACAACAAGAGAAGTTCTGACTATACTAATACTACTACCCCACTAGACAAGTCAGAAAGTCAACTAAAAACTGTGTTCTACTTACTGTAAGTAGTATGAACTTGGACCCAAAGAAAGGCTGAGAAAGTAATGTAAAAATAACCTAAAAAGTCACGCTTCCAGTCAGCTCCAGCTCCTTTAATTTTATGTCAACCCAACCCAACCAACTCTCAGGTAGTAAGCAGTAGAAGACTAGCATTACAGTTAAGTTTGCAAATCATATCCTCTATTTTAAAATAGTATTCTATCTCTTATTTTAATCGTTGAACGTGTGTTACATGTGCATATAAAAGTACAGAATAATTAATATTGTATATTCACATGCACATATGTGGTGCACATCTAACAATTGAAATAGAAAATGAAACACCATTTTAAAATAGAGGATCCAATCTGTTAAAGTTTGTCATGTAAATATTAGACGGATAGATAGATGTGGCGATCGAGTAATTAGATTGTGATCTAAAATGCATAAAAAATGGTGTGAGACGATGGCTCTTATTTAAGTCATGACTCAAAAAAAAAAAAATATATATATATATATATATATATATCTTTTTGTTTGGCTTTTGGCCGGCCTAGTGGTTACGTATTAGGTTGTGCCACTTGTTCCTTTGGGAAGACAACTCTCATTCTTATCAATTACAGTATGACCAACCTCACCTCATCAGTTAAAAGTAAAACAATCCTTAAAGTTACCTACCTACCTACATTAGGTTCATTGCAATAATAAAAAAAAAAAAATACCCCTAGTTTGGTACTCATATCCACAACCACTCATTATTATTATTATGAGTACTAATATCCTATCGTAATGGATGCCTAATTATTGATCACATAATTGCATTCTTTCTTTTAGCATTATTATTTCATGACATAGAATCCAAGGTTTACCTGTGAAAGAACAAGTCCCCTCCTCTCTCCATAATTAGATTGTGATCTAAAATGCATAAAAAATGCCATGTTGAGACGATGGAGAATTTTGCATACTGAGATCTCTTACAAAATATCTCGAAAAAAGAAACCTCAATCACATTAAAGCTTTCGGTAAATGTGGGTAATGAAAAAAAAATGGAACAAGTTGTAGTATTGACATGAAAAGGCAGTTTTACAGGAATTGTTGAGATAAGAGAGCAAGTAAAGATTCAAAAAAAAAAAAAACTAAAAGAGTAGAAAGTTTTCCATCTATGGGAAAATCTGATCAAACAAAACTTAACCCTAACTTTTTAGAATATTGAATGACAAACCCATTTTCCTAACATAACAAAGGAGAGGGGACTATGAGGCTGTAATTTTCTCAAAGAGGCCCAACCTATTATCAGCAAGTCTTGACTTGTAAGCAGATCTTTTGTATTCAAACCATGTAAACTCCTTGTACAAGCTGTCCTCCTCTCCTTCCATTAGTGATGGCAATGGAGCTATCCTCTCACTCAATGGTGGTCCTCCAAAATAAATCATTGATACCCTTGATTTCATGCTGTTTGCCAAAACCCTATGCCTCACACTCTTAAACCTCCCATTAGTCATCACCTGCACCATATGAGTACTCAACTCCATTACCATTTCAAAAATCACAACTTTTTTTACTTGTACTTCTGCTCCATATGGAAAGTGACTTTTTTCTTATAACAAAGAATTTGACTTGCAAAAATTATTGACAGTGACTTTGAAAGCAATTGGTTAAAAGAATCTGTTTAGCTTTCATTTGACTTTTTTTTTTCTATTGACTTTTTTTTTTTTTTCTTTTTTCTTTCTCAGTCTTATTTCAATTGAAACCCGTTGAAAATAAATTGCAGATACTCAAAAATGGATGTTTTTGACTAACTTTGAATGTTAACATTTGGCAGTGATTATTGTAATTGTACCTGTAAGGAGTCCCCAACATTGATGAAGAAGGAGTTCTGGTCTGGAGGAACGGATAGCCAATTCCCTTCTCTCAATGAAATTTGAAGGCCAGAGGTGTTGTTAGATCTCAAAACAGATATGATTTGTGGGTCAGTGTGCTCTCCGAACCCAATCAAATTCCTGCCTTTCAATTCTTGAAGCTCAGGGCATGGAGGGTAGTGATTTAGCCTAAAAACAGAGTCACTCTGTTCATCCATTAACAGCTTACTGAACACGTTCCTTGGCTGTATTTTCAACCCATCAGCCAATAATTCAAGAATCTCACAAGCCATTTTCTTCACAGCCGACAAATAATCATTAACAACACACCTGAAATCAAATTCAAGAAACCAGAAGAAGCAGAGCACCCATTAGTAACATTATATAAATAAATGAAAAGGAGCATAAACAATGGAATTTGAAAAGGATTGAAATCTTACAGGAATTTTTCTGGGTGTTCGCCGAAAATTGATAAAAGCCTTTGGTAATTGGATTCGTGATTGGTGGTGAGGAGAAGGTATTCGACCCAGCCGATGTCGCCATTCATTCCAATGCTTTTGTTTCCGTAGCCAAAAGGGTCAGGAGGGCCGGCTTTTTCTTTCTCGGAAGGCGGGGAAGAAAAGAATTTGACGGCTTCTGATTCGAGTTTGGTGATGAAGTCAACTGGAACACCATGGTTGATGACCTTAAAGAAGCCAAATTCTTGGCAGGCTTTAACTAGGAGGTGTTTTGAGTCAGGTTTGGAGAGGTCTATGAGAGGGATAGAAGGGTGGTGGGTGGTGGCGTTGGCGTTTGGCTTTGTGGGTTTGATGGTAATGAACTGTTCAATAGGTGGTTTGGACAGAGCCACCATGGTGGATAGGGCGGAGATTGAAAGAAAGAATTGGGATGGAGAAGATGAAGTTTTACTATAGAGAGGATTAGATTGAAAATGGGGGTGGTGGTGATTTGATCAATGAGAGTGTAGGTGTAGGTCTAGGTGTACTAACAAAGATTGACAAGTGTATGAGCTGTTGTTGTGTGGGCAGAGGCATACGAACACATTGCTCTATCCTCTGGGTTCTTGCTTGCCTATTTATAGGGGGTCGAGGGAGGAGAGAGAGAGAGAGAGAGCGCGTTTGTGTGTGTGTGTGTGCGAGAGAGATTTATTTTTCTAGTAACAAGGAAAGTGAAAAATGTAAATGTTTAAAATGTTCAAAATGTGAGAGGAAACTAAGGGCATTTTTCCTACCACGTACAAAAGAAAAAAAATATATATATATATATATAAAGAATACTCCTATATATATAAAGAATACTCCCTCCGTCCCTAAATTATTGTCTGGGTTGATTCGGCACACAGATTAAGAAAACTTAATTGACTTGATTATTAATATTGGAATAGTATTGAAATAGTGTGTTGTTTCCTTTAATGCCCATGTGTATGTGACCCATAATTAAAGTAGGAAGAAAAAGTAAGGGTTAAATAGTAAAAGTGATGTTCTAAAAAAGAAATTTTCAAACAAGACAATTATTTAGGAACGGACGAAAAAAAAAGGAAGACAATAATTTAGGGACGGATGGAGTATTAAAGATGGTGTGATGCCTCTAAAGTGTACCATTAATTTTCTTGTATTTATAATATTTTAAATATGAACGTTCACCTTATATCAATTAAATTATTTATATTTTATATATTTATTTAGAATACTACGCATATTATAGTTAAGTGTTTTATATGACTCATGTACTACATTATCTATTTTTAATTAGTATTTTTATAAAATATCAAAATATGAAATATTAAATGTGTTACAATTTTTTTCAGTTATACATGTGATTTATTGGGTCATTTAAAAATTAGACAAGATGTTGGTTGGTGACTAAAGATATGTAATTTTTTTTTTAGAAAATAGTGTGTCTCGACAGTGTAATGTTAATTATCATATAAATATCATATTTATGACTAATTAGTGTTTGAAGTTTCTCAATCAGACTTATTCTTATATAAAGACATATTAGTTATATAAATATTTTTCTAAAATAATACATACTACAAAAAAGTCCCCGTGCAATCTTATTCTTCTGTAAAAATGTTATATAATTATTTTTCTAATAAATAATTAGACACTAAGTTAATAAACGTCTATATTTAATAATGATAAATTTTTAAAAAATATTTTTAAAATATATCAATTAATCTTAAAATCAAATTAAACTCGTGCGGAGCACGGGCTTAATAATTAGTAAAAGGAAAATTTAAGGATTCTTTTAGGGTGACAAACTAAGCACACAATTTTGTCAAAGAAAAGGTAATTCAATTAAGGATAAATTAAGCCGTTAGTCTCTACACTTTGACCTTATTACAAAAGTTACCCTTGTACCTTGTAATTGCTTATTTTTGCTCTTATATTTTCATTATTGCATTTTCCTAATTCAATTTTTTATTAGTTGGTCGTTATCTTTAGTAGGTGTGATTCACGTGCCTTTTTCTCCATGGTATTTTGGTTTGACATTTTTCTCAAAAACTCTAGCATCCCACCATGTGACTCCATGAATGTCGGCCCTAAGCTCACGTTACTCGCAATCCTACAACACTACCATAATTAATTTTGATCCACTTCTTCACGTCTCTCTCTCTCTCTCTGTCTCTCTCTCTCTCTAACCCACCATCAAAGAATTAGTAACAAAGAAGCCCTAGGCATTGACAACAAATTTGTGATCTAATTTGGTATGCACTATTAAAAAACTGTAGACTCAAAGGTGAAGATGGGGTGTTTCAGGGCTTGGTAGAAATTTTGGGATTAAGTTGTTTGGCACTCACAGTTGGTGAAGTTTATGAAGGTTTAGATAATGGTTCATCATAGATTTACTAAATGAGTAGCGATAGCAATCCTATATTTTTATGTCCGACTTACTCATCCTAACCTATGTGACAAAGCACGTGATTGGTTAGATACCATATCACTTAATTAACATGTGATATCACTATAGCTGGCAAAATTGGACGGGGCCAATGGGCTGGCCTAGTCAACCCAACATTAACCCAGGCTGGGCTCTAGGTTTGGAGGCCCGATGTAAATTTGGATTGGGTCGACCCGATCTGATTTTCAGACCCGATCCGATGGTTAATGGACGGGCAGGTAAAAATGGAAAATTTGGTGAAAATTAGCCCGGTTCATCGTATCAACCCGCGGGTAAGTCGGCCCAAGTCGATGTTGAGTGGGGTTGGGCTTTAGTTTTAGAGGTCCATTATAAATTTGGGTAGTCGTCCGGGCCCGACCCGATTTAAAGAACTGTCCCGATGGGTTCGGACTGGACGGGTCCATCCCGGACCATTGCGAACTCTAGATATCACAATTTTTATCAATAACATCATAGCTACCTAAATTAGGATGAGAAACTGAGACAAAAAGTTAGGTGTCTATATAAATTTCATTTACAGATTATGTCTTGATTTATGTTTGTAATTTTCTAGAGTGTTTTCATTTAACCATTTCTGTCATATTGTTATGAGAGAGAGAGAGAGAGAGAGAGAGAGAGAGAGAGAGAGAGAGTTGGATGAAAAAGTTTACGTGAATGAAGATGCTATAGATAAGGGCTAAAGCAAAGCTTAGAAGAAAGGATACACGGAACGTGATAATAAACATATGCGGGCAAAAAGACGTGATTATGATTTGTAGGGGTAACTTGTGTAATGAGGCCAAAGGGAAGGGGTGTCTAATACAATTATCTTTTGATCAATTATCAAACGTAGAAAATATATCAGTGAAAATGAGGAAAGAAAATCAATGTTATTATTACTTCAATTGTAAGCTCATATTTACTTCTTCATGGTTATGCGGTCGAAAACTTAAAATGATACTCCCTCTGTTTTTAAATAAGTGTCGTTTTATCTAAAATAATTTGTTCTAAAATAAGTGTTGTTTTAGGTTTGTGCATATCTTGCCTAATTTATCCTTCTCTCCTCCCAAGTCTCAATAATTAATTATTTTTTTATTAAATATTTTATCTTCTCTAAATAGTTATTTCCTCCTAATTTATCTTTCTAACTATTTTTAGCACAAAAATAAATGATATTTAATAAAGATATATATGTCAACTTATAAAATTTATTAATATGTGTGCACAACTCTAAAACGAAACTTATTTTGAAATAGATGGAGTATCTCACAAATTGCCTATATGATCGACAAATATTTTGTTCCAAATTTAGATGGTCAAAATTCTCAGGTGTTATTTAATACAAAGATGTCCAATTCCAAAGTATGCTAACTATGGACAGAAGAAAGAATGAGGGAAAATACGAATCTCACTCATAAATGAGAATCCCCTTATAATGGTTATCCCATTTGTTCCTCACATGATTGAATTCTTCTATTTCTAGCCCTTTTTTCATTACTAGGCATTAAGTTCTTACTATCTTATTTCCTTATTTAGAAAACTTATCCTACCATATTCTCATCCTTATCCAAAAAATTGAATGAAAATCGACAATTTTTGACCAGGGAGATATATTTGTATCTAACTTTTTTTGTATCAATTTTCTCACTCTAGCATTACTCATTAATCAACTTTACTACGTTTACAATTATTTCTATAATTATTATTATAACTAAGTTTTAATGAATGGTAAAGTTGTCTTTCTCAAAAGTACTTTGCCTTTCATCAAGACTTAGCTGTATTAATAATTGTAAACCTAACATTTTTCCTCATTAATAACCCATTTGTGAGGAAATTAAGAATGTGAAGTAGAAATGAGAAATCTTACTATGTAAAAATCTCATTTCTCCGTAAATGAGAATGTCACAAGAAAATGTTTATCTCCTTTCTCTGTAAATGACGAGAATAATCAATCTTTGACCTCTGTGAGTAGAGTATGACTGTTATAGACATTTATTTTACTAATTCCTTTTTTTTTAATAAATATTATCCAAACGTTGAAAGAAAAAAAAATGAACAGTCTATTTGCTAAAATTCCAATAACAATGTAATGAGATTCTTATCCTCATTCTCCATTCATGCAATACAAACATGCTTACCGAATAACTGGATTTCACGCAAAATGCAGCAAGTAAGAGGATATATATAATATATATATATATATATATATATATATATGAGAAGTTATTTCTACTACAAAATTACTAATTCACTACATTCATTAATATACATTTATTAATAATAAAAAATTCTTTCATTCTTAAAATTGGAGCAGCAACTCTTAAACCACTCAGCCTACTCGTCAAAAATGGATCCGTGGCTCGCGTGCATCTCTATTCCTTTTAGAATGCATGGTTTGATTCCAGGCAATGTGGCCTATTCCCGAAGCGTAATGAGCGAGCGTAGCAAGCTCGTGGAGGCAAACTGGCACAGCCGTGCAGGTGGTGCGGTCGTAGCATACGGGCGCGCGGAAGGCTGAAGTTTCTGGAATTGATGCGGTCGCAAAATTTGGCCGCATGTGCTTGGCATGGACGCGCGAGGTATAGTGGCTCGGCCGCGCCGCACCGTCTTCTACAGTAGGAGTTTTCCTATTTTGTATTGTATTTAGAGATATGTCTTGTATCCTATGTATAAATTGTAACTCTAAAACGTGTACAAGGTTAACATATCAATATACAACAATATTAAAACCCCAAATATTCTATTCTCTTCTAATTCCCAATTATTTGATCCTTGAAAATTGCTCAATTCATTGTTTGTTTGCTTCCGTTGTCACAGAACAATTCTCTAGTAGTGTGTATGAACATCTATTTCTTTAGCAGTGGGTTAGAATGATCGAGATCATTTTAGTCCACTAATTTTTGTGGGCGAAATTTGGCTTACATGGGTGCCCAACTTATTGAAATTATAACAAAATTTTATGCATGTTATGAAGAGTTATACACTCTCTCCGTTCCAGACAAATAGTCTATTATTCTATTTTGTGATGTTTCACTTAAAGGTTTTATTTTCAAAAATTATACTTACAATTTTCATAACTTTTTATCTTTACCTTCCACTTGTGTTGTAAGCCCTTAATTGTGCTTGTGTATTTTTGTAATTAGGATCAACTCCAATAATAACACTAATATATCTCATAATTAATTACTAGACTTATGAAACATAGACTATTAATTAGGTGAAACGGATAGAATATTTATTTTCTTTATGTTAAATAGTCCAAATTAGAGTTTGGTGCTTTCATGACTAACTCAAATGATACTAATATATCTACTCATTTAGCCAGTAAACCCACCCACTTGAGCGCGGCCAATATCCACTCAACCTAGCCATTTGCCATCTATATTACTGTATTGTATTATTATAACTAACAAAAGTGAGAAGAGAAACAGGCGGACCATATGATTGATTCGAATTTAGGATATGATTATTGATTGATTACTCACTCACTCACTCCGGCCTCTTAATTGACTTAATTATTGTTTTATATAATACCTTGAGATTTTAGGGATGTTGGCAAAACAAATATGTAAACGAGATTTGGGATAATGAAAATCTGAAGTTGAGATAGATTTTGGTTGAATGTAAATGAGTTTTTCCATTTAACTTGATTGACCAAACAAAATACTAGTGGAGTGAGTATTCATCATCATCATCATAAATACAATTTCCATCTACTTCACTTCTAAAATGGACATAATAAGACTTTTTCCAGCCGGAAAGGATTGTAGCTGAGCTGATGATGATGACTTTAAAAAACAAGGTCAAATATACCATAAACAAAAATCTATCTCAAAGAGCAGGCAGGCAGGCTATTTCTTACCTTACGTGGTTGGTTCTCATAGAAATAAAATGATTCCGTTGGGTGGGAAGGAAGATCAATTGGACCGTTTTTCCACAAAGACAAAGATATGCCTGCCTGCCTGCCTGCCCATTTTCGGTGCTATTTACTACTGCTCGGCTCCATTGACGTCGTCGTAACAATTGCTCTGTCCAATCACCCTTAATTTGTAGTCAGTCCTCTTTATCTTTATCAAATTGTGATTTTTATTTTATTCATTCATTATAAATAAATGGACGCTTCAAATTTAGCATTCTCTATTTAAATTTAATATGTTGGTAATGATTTGTTAAAAACCTTTGTCTAGACAACAAGACTAGACTTAATAATTACTACTTTAAATTTTACATTTCATTTCTAATTTACTTTTAATGTCATTTGTTTTCTACAAGTATTCGTAAAATACAAATTTTAAATATAACTCTAAAGCACATATGTATTCTTTTTAGAAACCACCGTATTAGATAAACAATACGATAATATTTCTTTTTAGAAACTCTATTATTATTATGTAATACTCCCTCCGTTTCAGGTAAAGAGTCCAGTTTTGATTTTTTTTTGTTAACTAAGCTAAAATTTAACCAATAATTAACATAAATCTAGTGGTTTTTACAAAATTATTAAAGTTGTAATCCATAGTATTATTAAAATATTTTTTAATTAATGAAATTTTATTTCTTAAAACATAAGTAAAGTATGTAAATTTTTTATTTAATTTAGTCTTATGTTAATTTCTATAAAAGAAAAGTGGACTCTTTGCCTAGAACAGAGAGAGTAATAAGATAAATGCAATAAACTGTTTCACTTTTAGCGAGACTTAATTCCTCCGACCTCTAATATGCAATAATAATATCTGACGGATTGAATCACATGGTTTTGCCCTTGATACTAAGTTATAAATCCAAACTTTTGTGTTAGACTGATCAAGGGATAGTTTAGTGGATAAAAGTCATGAGGTTTAATTTAATATTACTTTATTATTAGGTTTTAATATGCTTGAATTAAGTTTCGATAATAAAACCCCATTTAGCATTACGTACTCTCTCCGTTTTTAAATTATTGTATTGTTTGATTTGATACACGAATTAAAAAAAATAATTGACGTAATTATTAATATTGATATAATTATATTTTTTTTTAATACTTATATGTATGTAGTTCATAATTAAAGTAAAGAAAAAAAATAAAATTAAAATGATATATTAAAAAAATTTCAAACAAAATAATTATTTATAGACGAAAAAAAAAGATACTCCCTCCGCCCTTAAATTATCATCTTCCTTTTTTTTTTTCGTCTTAAAATAATTGTCTTATTTGAAAAAAAATTTTTAAGACATCACTTTTACTATTTTACCTATATTTTTTTTCTACTTTAATTATAAGTTACAAATATATAAATATTAAAAAAAATACATATTATATTAATATTAATAATTAAATTAATTAATATTTTTTTAATTTATATGTCAAATCAAATAAAATAATAGTAATTAAGGAAGTGAGGGAATAATAATTTAAGGGAGAGAGGGAGTAATACTTTCTCCGAAACCCCACGCGGTGCATCCGACGTAGGCTACACCACGGAATGTACCCGTTATAAAGCCACGAATGATAACAAGCCACGTCAAGCAATTAGTGAGCTGGTGTCCCCAACCACACACGTGTCGGCAATACCCTCTCCTCTCTAGCTTGAAGGTCATCCTTTCAACACGTGTTATTTAATTTTCGCTCTCCTAAGATTGTGGGGGCCTCCCTCGACGAAATATCGGGGAAGCCAAAAGGCAAAAAGAAATACTCCTACTACACTCCTCCTACAGTATTTTTATTTTACATTTTCTTTCTAGTACGGTTATGGGCCCATAACCGATCAGAGAAAAAATGGGCCTCTTCTGACTGACTGACTAGTCATGCTAATACAGTGAACTGGATTTGGACAACTGTAAGCTAACCTGATCATCAGAAAAAGAAAAGAAAGCCTTTGAAACTTGACCCAACTTTTATGCGTCCCTCTCCTCTCGCCTCCCCCGGGGCGGGGCGGGGCATGCCTAATGTTACATATAATAATAATAATTTGAGCTAATGTGCAAGTACAATAAGGAAGGGGGTTAAGTATAATTTTTGATTCTTATTGAAGGTCTTGTTATGAATTTGTAATAGTAAAAGAAAGGTCGCAAAATTGTTACTTTAAGAAAAACTTTATTAAATTTTATTAATTTCTATAATGCAAGGACTATCCTGGACTTACCCTAAGTGACTTTCACTTTTTAATGAAAACGACTTGTTAGGAAACCAACCCCCTTCAACTTCAACTCTAACGAGTCCGTGAATTAAAACTCATTTTCATTAATTTTGGAAATGGGAATAAAATTGGTTAGTGCTCTGCTCGCATTTGATTAGCAGGAAATAAAATGGAATGTTTATTTTTTATTTGATACGTGGGAATATTGGTGCGAAAGAATGAAAGTACATTACAATAACCAAATTACGCATCATAATTTTGTTCAATAAAATTATACTAGTAATAATAATAATAATAATTACTTTTTGTTATTATATTAAAATAACATTAAATACAAATATAAATAAATAAGTAATAATAATAATTGATGTTATTATTATTATTATTACTATGTATTATTCTTCTTATTTTATTCTTTAATTATTATTATTATTATTATTAGTATATTAGAAAACACAAAAATAATAATAATACATAGTAATTATTATCATCATTATTAATATTATTATTACCATTAGTTGCACTTGATATTATTTATAATCCATCTTTTTCTAAATTATTGGAATGTTTGATTGGGCAAATTGAATAAGAAAAATTAATTAACTATATTATAAATATTTGTATAATGTGTAATTTTTTTTGAAGTCTATGTGCATGTACGACATCGTTTAAGTATGAAAAATAATTGTCTTGCTTTCAAACAAAGTCCATCCATTCCTAAATAATTATCTTGCTTTCAAACAAAGTCGAACCGAACCGCAGACTCTTCAAAACCGTTGATTCGGTTCTACAATTTAATTATTTAATTATTTCAGTAAAAAATTAATAACAAAAAGTATTATTTTAACACAAGTAAAAGTTAAAGCATTCCGTTTAACACACAATAATTAATCTAAAGTTTAGCCAAGTAACATGCTTACCGGTCAATATTTTGAAAGAAAAATGTACAAATGTTTAATTGTTTACTGATCACGCCAAAAAAGGATTGGGTGTCGTGTCTAGTCCACGTGTGTAGTCTAGGCAGGATTCCGGCTTTACGTTACAGGGATTGTCCTTGAAACTGCTTGAAACCTGTGATCAATCAAAGAACACCGTTAGGGGTGCTGGGCTATCCCAGCAATAACCCTCCGGCGTGAGAATTAGCAATACTTCGTAGGAGCGGTAGAGCTAAAAAAAAGTATGTAAGCAAGTCTGTATGTGTGTACCTTGTGAGGCCTGCTGAGGGTGTTATTTATAGGGATGTGACCACAATCCTTATCAGATTCAAGCTAGGAGTGATTCCCGTGTCTTTCGGACTACGTTTCCTTATATGTTTAGGAGTGACATGTATAGTTGTAGTCAGGACTCTTCCCAAGCGAGAGATGATTCCGTATAGAGCTCTGCTTTGCCGAGCTGAGAGGATCACGTCGAGGTCGGCCTGGATGCTTCAGGTCACTCTGTGTAGGCGAGGTCGGCCTGGTATACGCCAGGTCGCCCAAGGTCGTCAAGGTGGCCTGGCATCAGCCAGGTCGCTTGCGGCTGGTGAGGTCGCCCCAGGGTAGCCCCAGGTCGCTCAATGGATCCCTTGTGTCAGCGGGTTTGAGAGTGTTCCGAGGTGAAGTGACCCGTCACAGAACGATCGCCAGGTCGTATATTATACTAGGTCGAACACTCGCGCTTCTTCGCAATTGCCGTCTTCCTCAGGCACGGTAGTGAACGGTCTCTATCTTTCGAGCTTGACGGTTTCGGGTGGGCTCTTGATACCTCCACATCGTCGACCTGGCACTTATTGGTCACGTGATAGTCTCGTGATGATGGCCACGTGTAAGGTCGGTAACCGAGGATGTTCATTTACTCATTACTTCCACACTTGTTAAATCTAAATTCCAAATTCTAAATGAGAAAAAAGAAAGTCTTCCTAATTTCATCTTCTTAAAAGTATGAATCAAATTTGACACTTGACATGAATATATATATGAATACCAAGGGCCCTACATTTAGCATATTATATCCGATGACTCACAATAGTTAATATATATATATATGTAGTTCAATTCAATTCGGTTTGATTTAACTCCAAAAACTACGAATCAAACAAAATCGATAAATTTTTAAATTTTTAGAATCAAGATCAAATCGCCTTGAACTAAAACTAAACCAAATCAAACTCACCAATTAATCTAATTATGTTCGATTTGACGGTTGGGCAATTCAGCCTTAAAGCATAAACAACGGAGTATTTTAAGAATAGCTAATGGATAGCTACTCTTCCAACAAAGTAGCTACACGGGAGCCAAATTGGGAAAAGTGTGTTTAAGTAGCCAAATAAGCTACTAAAATTCTCCCAACATTGTCCAAGAAAACGCCATCGTTTTGCCCAAAAATCACACAAAATGGCACCATTTTAATTAGGATTCAGTTTTTTTTTTAAAAGAATGGGCAGCAGGCGTGTAGAATGTGTCAGTCCTCCCTTTCCACGTGTCGCAAGCATGTGGCTCCGTTTAATTTTTTTCCCCTTTACTTTTCACGGCCAATTTTCACCCAAATAATTTTTTTTTTGTGAATTAAAGTACACATTTTTATCTATAAATAGAGACTTGTTTTGTTGAATTTGGACATACGAGCAATTTTCTACAAATTTTCAAAGTTTCTTCCTATTTTCCTCCATTCTCTCACTTCAAATCATATTTTTAAGGTATTTAAGCTTAATTTATTGCTAATATTATTATTTTTAGTTAAATATTATAATTATCAATATTGCTATTATAATTTAATTATTAGTATTACTGTCATTGTTGTTATTATTTTGTTAATTTTTATTATTATTATTATTATTATTATTATTATTATTATTATTATTGCTATTATGGCTGCACGTAATTTATGGGGAAAAAAGATTAACTCTGAAAATCAAGATAATTCACGTTCATCTACGCCAAACCAACTCTCGAATTTTTCCTTTTAATTGTTGTATTTGTATTTTTATTTTTAAATGAATTAATTAATATCAAGAAAATAGTAGTAGTTTATGGAGTTTTTATACAATTAAATAAGAAATACTAATTAAATGATTTTTAATTAAATAATGAATACTAATTAAATTATTTTTCAATAAAAAAAATAAAAATATACAAAAGTTATTATTATTAAAAATTAATATGACTTCAAAAATATTAATTTAACAAATATCAAATTAAAATTGCATAAATAAAATAATAAATAAAAATAAAGATATTAAATTAATAGAGATAAAGATGGTGGGTTATATAAAAATATTAGAGTTTGTTCAACCATTAAAAAGATTTTTTTGATTGAATAACTAATTGATAATTTTAAAGATATTTTTATAATAAAATTAGTTGAAAACGGAGGAAAGCTCCTTAAGCTCCCCACCCATCGTACATGGTCTTACTCTCAGTTAAAGGAATCTTTTAAACAACTGACCTCCTTTTGGTTTTATCAATCATTAATTCATAATCATTACTAACTCCTTGGAAACGAAAACAATGTCATCTTTTTTGAAAATTAAGTTAGTCAAAATAAATTTAAAACTTGATTATAATATTATATACCTCCCATTGTCTCAGTTTCTTCCAATTTGATTTAACCTTTCCCCAATCCTTTTAAATTTAGTAACTTATACTCCCTTCATGCTAAAAATAATAATAATAATAATACTTAATGTTAATGCTTTACGTTTTTTATTTTGTTTATACGAAAAATAATCTCATTTTAAAAATTAGTGTTACAAATCCTCATCTTGTAATTTTATTTGAAAAATATAATGTTTACCTAACATATATAGCATATATACAAAAAGTTAAATAACTTGATTACAACATAAAGAAAAATAGAAGAGTAAAAGCACTATATATGTTGTAAAGTTTTTATGATACTTATATAAATCCATTTCATTTGCCTCAATATTTAACGCAAGTGATTAATAATTAATTATTAGTTATTGTCGTCAATCAAATCAAATGAATTAACAAATGTTTGTTTCTGTTTGGAACTTGTATGTACAAAACGTACCCTTTCCTTTGGGGATGTCAAGCATTTCGTTTATTCACAACACAAGTTAACACGAAGATATATAGACGACGACATATGATGTCAAAAAGAATATGATAACAACCTTGGACTATGGGAATTTATGTTTTCACACATGAAATTATTCAATCAATGTGAAAAGGATGATTGATTGAGCATTTTAATTTATTTATTGGTGATGTGACTTGTTGAGATTAAATAGCTAGCTAGCTGTACATGTGTGTGTGTGTGTGTTAGTTACAAAAAAGGAGAAATTCTTCCTCCGAGAGCCCCCACATTTCAATCTCATGAAAATGTAAAAGAAAAAATTACAGTGATTCAGCGATTAAGTAGCTAGGAGGACCCGTGCCTAGTACTTATAAGGAGCCATCCTTACAAGAGGATGAAACCCCCACACTGCAGTTGCTAGGATTCGATCCTTGGTCCTGTTCCAAATCTACTAGCTCTTAATCAACTGAACTATATCCGTGAGGGCTATATGTGTGTTAGTATTAGTATTAGAGAGAGATTTATGGGATCTTCTTACTTACGTACCAGTCATGAAAAGGAAGCTTCACACTTTCACTTTCAACCTAATAATTATTCATCTTTTTAGTGGTTGCTTAGGGGATTCTGAAAATTTGAGCAGATTTCAATTACTTGTGGTTGTCAATCACATTAACTCTGTTTTCATTTAACAAGTTCAACTCAAGTGATCCATTCAGAATTCTCTTCAATGACTATTGTCTTTCTTTTTCTTTTTTTCTTCCCTATTCTTAGTTTGGACAACCTTTTTTGAAAGGTTGGACACCGTCTTACGGAGCTTATTTTCCACTCAATCCACCCACCATCAAAAAGTAGATAAGATCAGGAAAATTCGTCTTACAGAAAATATTAATAAGACGGTCTTTTTTAATTTAATATTAAACTAAACACAGTATATAATTCTTCTAGTCCTATAATATTAACAACCTAGTCAATTTGTTTCCTATTTCGCTCTTGTTATTGCTCTTCGTAAATAAGATTTGCTTAGCAAGGGAGTAACAATGTTTTAGATTGTTCTTGGCTAAATATGTGGTAAATTTAAGAATGATTTATCTATGTGCGGAACTGATTTTTAGATGCTAGCTCTCCCGAATTTGAGCAAGACAACTCACATTGATAAGAGTGTCAATAGCTTCATAATCACAGTGTGGTCATGGCAATGTTTTTTTGCAAGAGAAATGATATGATGTCGACTTGCATGTTTAGGTCATAATAATAATAATTGGGCAAGACATAACTTTGTACCACATTTTTCACATAAAAAGTGTGAACAATTTTATGACTTCTTGTTAATTAGTTGAGAATAGTGTCATTAGCACATAAAAGAAAGAAACGCGAAGCACCATACAATTGTGATTAAGAGTGATTAATGTCGATAACCCTACCTTATGTAGACTTAACGCATGTTTACAAGCTAATAAGAATGATTAATGTCGGCAATACCTTTGAGACTGTTACTAGTTAGTTAAAGGTTTCATTATGCTTATATTTTTTATTTGTATTGTAATTATTTTGGCTATATTTATATATTTTTATAATTATAATTAAATTTAATAATTTTAATATATTTTTTAATAATTAAAATTTTTAAATATAAACTTTTTGGATAGTAATAGACCGACAAACTTAACGAAGGAATGATACATCATCACCAATACCATAAATCCAAAAGATACTTTTACAATAAACTATTAAGATAGGAGGGGGTAGTACAAAGTACCCTAGAGAGAAGAGGCCCAAAATGGTTTGCTTTTTTTTTTTTTTAAAAAAAATTTTGTCAAATAAGAGCTTGGCCTAAAATGGATAGCAATTTATCAGTTATTTTTGTGCCACGTTGTGGCTTTATTATAGTAATGATATTAAGATTGACAAAGGAAATATAAAAAATAAAAAAAGCAAGAAGTTGAGATCTTTATGTTCTTATAGACTGGCTGGCCCCCACATCTTGATGCTTGCTTGGTCAAAAATATCAATAATGATAATGATAATGATAATGATAAATAATACTGTACTCCCTCCGGCGGGCCTATTACAAAATTTCACTACTTTTTTCTTTTTTTATTACTAATCTACTTGTCAATTCTAAGTCCCCATTATTATTACTATTAGATATTATTAAAAAGTCAATTGTTAGGACTCTCTATGAAGACTGAAAACTGACTAATAATTAATGTTCGAAAGTGAAATTTATTGGAAAAATTTAAATAGGAAAACTAATAAAATTTATATTATTAATTAATAATTATTGCTTATCTATCATGTTAGCAGTTACTCCCTATATTCTATGCAACCAGTTTATTATATTATTTTAAAATATTTTATTTAAAAAATTTATTTTAAAAAAATTATGTTTATAATCTTTTATTTTTACTCTCTACTTGTGTTGTAGTAATTAGTTTGGTTGTAATTAAATATTTTTATAATTATAATCAGTTTTGATAATACTAATATATCACTTAATAATTAAAATTTTAAAATGTTAACTCTTTGAATGAAACAAAGGGAGACTAAGTAGGGGTGATCGAAAATTGGTCCGAATAAAAAATACTCATTCCTGAGCTTATAAGTTACAACTGTTGCCGATATTATTTAAAGATTTACAAATAACAACAAAAAATTTATTGACATTTTCATTGGTTCAAAAATAAAACAGAAACTAGTTGCTCAATTCAAAATAGAGTAATGTAGTGTTACATAAAAAATAAAATGTACTAACCGTATAATGTGATTGGTAATGTGTATTCTAATATTAAAGAAGAGTGTTAGAAATCTTTATCAAAAAAAAAAAAAAAAAGTGTTAGAAATCATGAACTTGCCTAATACTCCCTCTGATGTTGCACAAAATAATTGCGTGCACCGGGGAGCCGAGCCAATCGTTGTGTGTCGCGGATATCGAATATCTGACTTATAAATCTGTAAAAAGAAACAAATATGAGAAGGGCGGCGAGGGTTCCCCGCCAAAACCTTCCGGCGTGTTCGTCAGTCTCTTGGATTTGAGAGAAAGAGCACGATATATTTGCTGAGCCAAAGTGAGGCATGCATACCTTAGACTGAAAGATGAGGTAGCTATATATACTCGTACGGGTCGAGTCATTATTTATTGTGAGCTCACTTACTCGAGTGAGACCCGCACACTTTAGCCCGAGCCGAAATATGCACATCACCTTAATTACAGAGACAGGGAGAAAAGGTCTAATACGTTCATACCACGAATCACTACCTCCTGCTGGGTAAGTTTACCCTCTAGTGTATTTTGTCCTGGTATTTTGTTAATGGTTATTTTGTTTAACACACTCAGAAATAGGTCAAAGTTATAACTTTTATAATGTATATATTAAGAGTTTACATTTTGTGTATAGTAAAAAATAAAATGTTTTTTTTTTGTGTTTTTTTTTTTTTAACCATTTCCCCCCCTTTTTTATCCCTTATTTTCAGTTTTATCTTAACCCCTTCATGTTTATTTTTCCTCCTTCAGGTTTGTTTTTAGCCCATTTAAAGCCATTTATTTTTTAATTTTTGACTTCAATGACCTTTCTTTTCTAATGTAATTTCCTGTGCTCGTTTCCTTTATAGGTGTATTTTTTTAATTAGTATATAATTTTTATAAAATTTCTAACTTTACCTTCCACATATGGTGCAAACATATTAACTATGCTAAAAAAAAATTTGTAATTATAAACAACTCTAATACTACTTATATATTTCTTACTTATTAAAATTTTTAAATGTATACTATTTAGGTGAGTAATAAAATAATTTACAAGAATAGAGAACTCCCAACACTAGCAGAACAACCGCAACTAATAATAACAATATATCACTGTGTCAAAGGAGGAGTATTAATCTCATGATCAATTATCAACTTACAATAACCAAATGGTGGACAACTGGAAGGCAATAGCCCTTTTATCCTCCTCTCACACTCGAACAATCTCATTATACTATACCACTAAAATATACTCCTTCCGTCCCTAAATTATTGTTTGGGTTGACTCGGCATATGGATTAAGAAAACTTAATTGATTTGATTATTAATATTGGAATAGTATTGAAAAAGTGTGTTGTTTCCTTTAATGCCCATGTATATGTGGCTCATAATTAAAGTAGGAAGAAAAAGTAAAGGTAAAATAGTAAAAGTGTGGTTCTAAAAAGGAAAGTTTCAAACAAGACAATTATTTTGGGACGGACAAAAAAAGAAAGGAAGACAATAATTTAGGGACGGAGGGAGTAAAAAATTATAAATAAAACAGGCTTGATTTAATATCCTAACATAAAGGGTGTGGGTGTGTGGGTGTGTGTGTGACGGGAACCAAATGAAATTAATTAGAGTTTACAACCACAATGGGTAATAAGAGACTTCAAATTTACTTTATAGTACTTCCTCTTCTGTCCCTAAATTATTTTTTTGTTTTCTTTTTTTATTTGTTTTAAAATAATTATTTTGTTTAAAAGTTTTTTTTAGGACAATATTTTTATTATTTTATTCTTATTATTTTTTTATTTTAATTATGGGTCATATGCACATAGACATTAATAGAAACTACAAACTATACTAATATTAATAATTAAGTCAATTAATTTTTCTTAATTTATATGCCGAATCAAACAAAACAATAATTTGAGGACGGAGGGAGTATGAGATTAAATACTATTATATTTTTCCTCTTTTATTTATATTTTTTCACCACAATTAAAATAAAATATTTTAAATTTTAAATTTTATATACTATAAAAAATATATTGTACTCTCTCCGTTCCTAAATTATTGTTTTGTTTGACCCGGCACACAGATTAAAAAAAATAATTGACTTGATTATTAATATTGGTATAATGTGTCTATGACCCATAATTAATGTAGAGAGAAAAATAAGGGTAAAATAGTAAAAATGATCTCCTAAACTATGAAAATTTCAAACAAGACAATTATTTAGGGACGGATAAAAAAAGAAAATAAGACAATAATTTAAGGATGGAGAGAGTATATTTTAATAATTTTCATTCCAAAATATTAAACAAATGTATATTATGCTCAAATAAAGTGAGAAGAATGTGGAGGATTTGAGTCACTATTTATGTTAAAACTCACTCTATATTTGAAGGGTGATTTAATTGGTTTTAGAGGAAGAGGGTGGACTAGAGGGACCACTGTGGGATCAAGGGAGGGTAAAATACTCTAAAATAGCTTTTAGAGAGTGGTGGGAGGCGCCCACTGTGGACACCCTTAGAGCATCCACAGCAGTGGCTCTCTAAATCACACTCTAAACACCTCGTTTTTTGTTCCAGTTTCACTTTTTCAACACTCTAAAAAAAAATTTACTCCAACAAGCACCTTCTATACGACTCTCTAAAAATTTAATTTCTCTCATCTCAACTAACAAACCTAAACTACCATTATATCTTTCCTCTTTTATTTATATTTTTTCACCACAATTAAAATAAAATATTTTAAATATTAAATTTTATATAATATGAAAAATATATTGTACTCTCTCCGTCCCTAAATTATTGTCTTGTTTGATTCGGCACATAGATTAAGAAAAAAAAATTGACTTGATTATTAATATTGGTATAATATGTAGTTTCTTTTAATGCCCATGTGTATATGGTTCATAATCAAAGTAGGGAGAAAAATAAGGGTAAAATAGTAAAAATGATCTCCTAAACTATGAAATTTTCAAACAAGACAATTATTTAAGGACGGATAAAAAAAAAAGACAATTATTTTGGAAGAGATAAAAAAAATAAGACAATAATTTAATGACAGAGAGAGTATATTTTAATAATTTTCATTCCAAAATATTAAACAAAAATATATTGTGCTCAAATAAAGTGAGGAAAATGTAGAGGATTTGAGTCACTATTCATGTTAAAACTCACCCTATATTTAGAGGGTGATTTAATTGGTTTTAGAGATAGAGGGTGGATTAGAGGAACCACTGTAGGATCAATAAAGGGTAAAATTCTCTAAAGTTATTTTTAGGGGGCGGTGGGAGGCTCCCCACTGTGAACGCCTTTAGGTTTGTTGGTTGAGATGAGAGAGATTAAATTTTTAGAGGGTCGTATAGAGAGTGTTTGTTTGAGTAAATTATTTTTTAGAGTGTTAAAAAAGTAAAACTTAAACAAAAAACAAAATGTTTAGAGTATGATATAGAGAGTCACCACTATGGATGCTCTTACCGAATAACTCACGATGGCACCCTACTTTGACTCTCTATTTCCTAAATCAACTAAACCCACAATGGCACCCTACTTTGACTCTCGCTCTCCTAAATCAACTAAATAACTCTTGTAATATGAAAAAAGATTTAGTGTGACCAGTTACTTTTTTTCTCTCCTAAAGGCAGCAAAAGCAATTTGATTTATTTTTTTATATTTTATTTCTTTCCTTTATATTTATAAAAGTTTGCTTTATTAGTTGAGATGAGATACATTTAATTTTTAAAGAGTTGTATAGAGGGTTCTTGTTTAAATAATTTTTTTTTAAGTGTTAAAAAAGTAAAACTAAAATGAAAGTATTTAATTTTGTCTTGTTTATAGATATTTTATTAGGTTGTAAATTTATGATATTTTTTGGAAATCGATGGTTTGAGTACGTTATCGAATCTGAACCATCTGAACAGTCGACGTTGCTTAATTCTGGAATTATACCTCATATACCTTATCGAATATGAACCTTCTTAATCATCGACGCTACCTAGTTCCAAAACTAAACCTCAAATACCTTGAAAAATGGAATACCGGTGGACATACCCGTGTACTACGACAACATCGACGAGTCACAAGAGTACTACATATAAACTTAGTCAACAAGACCATTGGAAGTTACCAATTTCGAAAGTTTTGATTAGTGGTATGGGACGGTGGTATGGGTGAGTAGTTGTCTAGCTCTAAAGAAAGTTTTGATTTCGAAAATGTTGTACAAAGTATTATTTAGATAACTGAATTTTTTTTGGAAGAACAACTGATTATATTATTTATAGCCCGTTTGGTCTTGGCCAAAACGCAGGGATAAAACGCTGTTTATTTGCAAAAAAAGTGTTTCAATACTGCGGCAGAAAACGCAGCGTTTTTAAAACGCAGCTGCGTTTTAAAACACTGGAATTCCCAGCTTTTTCCCAAAACGCAACTTTTAAAACGCTACTAGGAAAAAAAAGCTGCGTATTGAAGTGATATCTCAAACGTATTTATAAGGAAAGACCTCCGTTTTTAAAACACTGCGTATTTTAAAATGCTGCATTTTTAAAACACTGCGTTTTATAAACACTGCACCAAACGAGCTCTTAGTATGAGATGATTACGTAATTAACTCGTTTCAAGATAAATATTTACTCTTAAATGACTCTCGAGATATAATAGCCCTTTTAAAAAGTTAAAGTAGTCGAACAAATAAAATTTTTAATATAAATTTATAGAATAGGTGGGGGCGTGGGGCAATGTAATTTGGCCAAAAAGGTACCATGTGATAGTGCGTTTCATCCGTTTGTGTTTGACAACCTATGATGAAATGTTTATTTCGCAATAAAAATTTCAATTGGTCTATTAGATTGAAAACAAAAGGACAATATTCAATTTAAAATCTGTAAATACTTCACTATCATCATCATCATCATTATTATTATTATTATTATTATTATTATTATTATTATTATTATTATTATTATTATTATTATTATTATTATTATTATTAATTTTACAGTCTCTCAATCTTTTAATATTACTTGCGAGAGTTGTAGTGAAAAAATGTGAGTTTACCTTGAGGAGGTGTATACATTAACCAGACTTTAGGGATACTTCTTAAAGAGTAAAATTTTGATATATTGTTAGCGTAATATTTTTTTTTTTTCACAAACATCCTAATTTTAGTCCGATTTGATACAAAATAACTGGAGAATTCTTTTTTTTTTTAATTTTTTTTTATCATATATTACATGTATCCTCAAGTTTCTAAACAAAAATTTATAGTTTGGATGCTTAAATGCTTTTGTTTTTAGTTCGAGCAATATGATTGGTCGAAAGCTAAAATAAAAAAAGACATCAATTCACTCTTTTAACATCCAAAATGTACATAAACTATTAATTAATATGATGCTTAATTAATACATATTGGTTGATTTTTTATTTGTTTTTCATTCAACAATAAAGTTTTTGAAGGCGTTTGTGTAAAAATAAAATAAAATTACAGAGTGTATCAAAAATAAACTTCTTCTTAAAACAAAAAAAACAAAAATAAATTTTAATATATTGTTAGTATAATTTATTTTTTTTCCTACACAAGCAGACTAAATTCTTATTCGATGAATAACACCCAATTGGAGCACCGATGTTATGCACAGTTTCAAGGATATCTAACATGATTTTAAGATTATAATATATATATATATATATATATATATATATAAATCGATCTATACTAATCATAGTTAATTAGCTTTCGCTAATGCTATAATATCAGTCTTTAATCATTTTGTCTTCTTGCAAATAATCTTCAATACAAATATCTGTTCATTTGCTTACTACTGTAATTGTTTATAAATCCAAAATCGACACCCTAGTCAAGTACTCATGCCAAAAGGAAAGGTGTAGACTTTTGAAAACCAGATTGACAATTACTTGAATTTCAGAGACCTTGAAAGTACATTCATCTTTTCAGATATGGAAGCTTCTTCAACCCCTCAACACCACAGTCTTGAATTCGTCTTCCCCATGCCTCCACCTTCATGGGATGAGGTTCATTTTTAGTGGGTGATACAGAGAGACCACGGTATACGCTTGCTGCTTCTTTTGCTAGTAGATATAATTGTTTGATATGGATGATGTCATGTACCTGCAATGCATTCATCAATTTAGGCAGTAAATTGATAGAGGTTTGTCGCCCTAAAAGTCAAAATGTCAATGATGTTACTAGTTCCAATATATATTAATTTCTGTAATACGTATTTTAATTTTTTATATTAATTATAGAGCTCGTGTTCTGCATGAGTTTAATTTAATTTTAATATTAATTAATGTAAATAATTTTCAAAAAAATTATTGTTATTGAATATATGAGTTTGTTGACTTAATATTTGACCAAAGTTAAGTATTGTCAATATATACAAATTGGTGATCATTTAATATAATATTTTTATTTAAAAATAATTTTTTTTGATTAGTGGTCAGTATATATATTTTCATTTCTATACATTTTTTTAAATATCCTTTAATGATATCAAATTGTTAGGTTTATTTTTTTTTCCGTCTTGCACTTAATAAAGATTTTTAGACATATATTTGAAGAATTTTTACAAAATTAAAAATAAAATATCGACTTTAGGACATATTGATGAAAGATAACATTTTTCTGAAAAAAGAAGAATTATATAAGGATTGAATATAATTATATATTTAAAATAATTTTTGAAGATCAATCAATGATTAGAAAATGTTTAGTTGAATACTATATTTACATATTTTTGATACACTATCAGTGTGAAAAAGAAATTCACAAAAATATTTTAAAAAATTTATGAAATGATTAAGATTTTTGTTGATATGTATTACATATTATAGACATTATTTTAGGACGTCTAAAATAAGAATATGAGACTCATAATTTGACATGGAGAGAATAACATTTATAAAAATAAAAATTGGTTGATTTATATTATAGAATAATTTAATATTTTTTTAAAAATCCTTACATATAATATAATTGGTTGGGTTGGTTTAAGATATATATTCATATTTAATAGGGTGTGTGTTCAATCTTAATGACAACATTATTTTGTTCAAAGTTTTTCTCATATTATAATTAGAAGAAGAGTGATACCTATTGTAAAATCTATTATTAGTAGGTATAGTTATAAGCTAATTATTTAGAAATGAAAAGTCATCTCAATTCATTACTTGGAGGCTTGAGAGTTGAGAGAAATAGAAAGAAATGTGAGGTGACACAATCATATGCGTTGTCACCAACTATATATATATATATATATATATATATATATATATATATACACAATAGATTAAAAAGAACATTTTATATTATAAAGCTTCACGAGGAGAACTGGATCAATATTCAAAAACTGAGTGGTATATATCAAATATGACCTTAAAATCTGACAAATTATGTTATATGACATTTGACTAAAAATTAATGCAAACTTTCTAAAAAACACTTTAAGACCTTAAAACCTAACTAAACCCTCATTCCTCAAACATTCCGCCTCCATCACGGGTTCATCTCTCTCCACATCGTAGCTCCATCATCGCACGCAGCTCCTTGATCTTCATCGCATCAACGTCCTCTCCTCCGCCCTCCGCCACCATCGCAGATACATCTCTCTCTCAAACCCTACTCATTTCATCTCTTTCTAAAATCCTAGTTGAGTGTTTCAGTGATTGACTCAGTGAGTTGATTAAGTCGTTTTGAACGACTCGGTGAGTCATTTTGAGCGACTCAGTGAGTTGTTTATTGAATCATTTTGAGCGACTCTTGAGTCGTTGAACGAATCAAGTGTCGTTTAGATCGACCCTTGAGTTGTTGTGCGGTCGTTATCAGTCGAATGACAATGCAAGTCGTTCAAACAACTTCGAATCGTTAAAAAAAGAGAGGGTATTTTGGGATTTTTAAATACAAGAGGCTATATAAGTTGTTTTAGAATAACTTAGGCTATCTAAGATGTTTTGGGGTAGGCCTGTTAATAGATTGGATTTTTGACTCGAATCCGATTCGATGAAAATTTTCGAATATAGATTTATATAATGGTCCAATAACCCGAATTCAATTAGAATCCGATAATATGTTTACTTAGTGGATCTGATATGGGTTTACCTATATTCGGTCCGTTAAGAACTCGATCCGATCAGAAAATAACGTATTTATTATTCAACTTTGTAGGTTTATAACTATTTCTACAACTATTGTTACAATTAAGCTTTAATGAAAGGCAAAATTATCTTTCTTCAAAATACATTTACCTTTTATTAAGGCTTAGTTGTAGCAATAGTTATAAAAATAGTTGTAAATCTAGCATTTTTCTTTATTATTATACACATATATATATATATATACGCTAATCATAAATATATATTGGTAGATGTATAATTTTTATTTTATTTTAGTTATAAAATTTCATTAACGAAAACTTCAAATCGGATATGATATTTTCTCGAATATATTAACTAGTAACAGATTTAGATATAAATTAACATACATATAATCTGTCAAATTATCAGATCAAATCAAATTGACAAAATAAAATTTTAAATCGAATTTAAATATACATATATCCTATGCATTTATATTTGACGTGCCTATTTAGGGATTTGAGAAGGATATATGCGAAGATACCCAAAAACTGATGGATATGGGCTTATATGATTAGCCCACAAAAGATAAAAAATAGAAAAGGACATTTTGTTTGACAGCCGAAGTTGTGGTTAATAAAGGACTGAAAGGCCGACACGGCCGACATGTAATGTACCAGCCTACCAGGCTAGGGCCTCCTACACCAGATAGTTAGGTCAAATCCGTTCTTCTTTTTCCTTTTTCATTTTTTTACCATATTGTATCCATCATTATAAACATGGTCCTTGTATCGAGTGTTTTTGACATTATAATTCAGTAATTAAATTATGAGATTTTTATATTTTTTTTAACGATTAAAAGAAATTAGAAAAAAACTGTGAGAAAGTTAGTGAAACCAAGAAGAATGTACACATATGTTGTACCACAATAAGTGTTTTTATTTTAAAATTTTATCTGAACATAAGTGTTTTTTTTCCTAATTACTTTACTAAATTCACCATTTCAACTATTATATCACACTTTTATTTTTATGAGATGAGCATTAAGTGCTTTTGAATTTGAATGCAAGACTTGTCATTTTATTTCATATCATTTAAAATATCACAGAATGAAATTTATACTAAAATGACATGGAATTGAATTAACAAATATGTATACGAAACAAATCCTAAGGCTATAAATATGTGTTACTAAAATTCGTTAGAATTTTGGCAACATGTTTCCTAAGTACACATTACAAGAACCTAAATATAGTAAGCTTTTTTTGAATAACTACTCATTGACAGATCAATTTAAAGAGTATTAAGAATAATTGTTAACATGTGCTATGAGGACACATGTTGGGAGGTCTCGATTTTATATAAAGGGTGCAAAATTGATCTAGAGATAGAAAATGGCACGGTAGTATCTGAGTTTGGCTTAAATAATGGTCAAAATGATTACATATTACAATCATTTTCTAAATGAATCAAAATTAATAAAATTATTACTTTTAATAGTAAAAAGTTACTTTATAAAATTTATAGGGTGTAAAATGTCAAAATTTGAAACCTAAAGGGGGTCAAAGCCTAAAGGGACCCTTTAGGCTTCGTGTTTGGCCACTATATATGTGAGTTGGGACTACCATTTTAAATGAAAACTAGTAATGTGGCACATAGACGTGCATGTGTTCATAATGTTTTTTATTTTACATTATTTTACTATATTTCGTTTTATAGTTATTAATTTGTAATTGATATTAGAGGAATAAAATTAAGGGTGGTTGTTTATAATTTAGGTGAAATTTTAAAGGTATTTTGCTGGTGGTAATAAATTATTGAGTTTAAAGATAAGTTGGGCAATTTGTAAAAGTTTGAAGAGCTTCAATGTCACATTCATTTTCAGGCTCCCCCTTTGTTTTTTTTGTTTTTTTAAAACTCATTTTTAGTAGAAGAGATATTTGTAGTATAACTTAAAAGTACAAACAAGTAATATGAGATTAAATTTAAGAAATTTAAATTGTTATGTAGATTTTATTTATTTATTTATTTAAATTTTTTTATTTTTTTTGAGGAGGAGGATGAGGAGGAAGGGAAATGGAGTATCATGGTTAGTGGTTTAGAAAGGATGAAAGGTGAGCAAAGTAAACAAATAAATAGTTCACCTTGCATTTGAGCCATACTTTTGTATTCAGAAAACTCCTCCTCAAAGAATTAAGCTAACATGCAGCATTGTGTATGGGTTTTCAAATATTTCTATAGTATAACTCTAAATTCAAAATACAATAACTAATGTAGTACGTCCTTACATTTAGATGTATAAAAATACTACTCCAGTTCTCCCTCCGTCTTGAATAAATGTTCTTACTTTCTATTTTGGGACGTCCCAACTAATATTTTTAAAAATTTTTGATCTACCTATTCTCTATCATTCTTCCTAATATAACCTTAAGGCTTTATTTAATATAACACGTCTCAATGAAACTCAATTATTTAAAATAATTAAACTTAATTAATGTTCTTGTGTATTATTGTTAGAATATATTTTATAATATATTATTAATTATATTTTTTAATTCTTATATTTTATCTATTAAAAATATTTATTCAGAACGGATGGAACGGAGTAAATATATATTTGGAAAACAGTAGCTAGTGTGAATGCGTGTTAGAAACAGTGACAAGAAAAAAAGGTGCTAGGTGGGAATTAAGGAAGGAATAGGGTCGGTCATACATACGCATTCGCATACGCATACGCATGCATGCATCCCAAGAAAGTTGGATGTGTGCCCTGTCCACATTCTATGAGGCTGCTGTTCTTTTTACTTTTTCTTTTACTCCTCCGTATCTTTAATTTTAGTAGTGTTACGTATATTTAAAGTGTTCATTAAATATATATTATAATTTTTTAATTAATTAAATAATTTATAGGTTTAATTACTTAAAAAAAATTTTAATCAAATAAAAATATTAATAAAAATTTTGATGCATGTACAAACTTTAGGTGTAAATAACAGTACTCCTTTAATTTACTCATCTGCCAGCTCAATTATTAGTATGAACGACTAACTTACCATCCAGGGCGAACCCATTCCAAGCTGGGTGGGGATTGGTTGAATGTTGTCTGGCTAGCTAGTTACTTTATCAGCTTTAATAGTTAGTCTAAAGCCTATTTCCAACAATATCCCATTACTATAGTTGAATATATGGTGCACATTTCGGTTTGGATCATCCAAACCCTGCCCTATTTTTTTGTTTTGTTTTTGTTTTTATTTTTGTTTTGTTTAATACTCTTCCACTACTTTTGTTTGTTTGTTAATTTAGTGGGGTGGTGTAGTTTTTACACCATTTTATTGGGTTGGTGTAATTTTTGCATAAAAAGTAAGAGCTATTTTTCTTTCTTTTCGGTATGCAATTCAGATCGAATAATTTACTTAAACTACATATTATTACGCCTACAAATTAAAGACTCAATTAGTAACAGAATGGTAAAATTTTAGGTTTACTTTGGTTGAATATCAATGACTACGTACAGTTAGTGAGTGGGCTTGAATTGGATATTAAAAAGTTATACCTTCAAATTAATTAGTTAGTTATACATCACAATCATCCTAATTAATTCATACTCTTTAAGTCTTTTACTTAATTGATTGTTGTTAATTTGGTCAACATTCTTTAGGGTTGGGTTGGGTGCAAGTCCAATTAACCCAAAAAAAAAAGAAAAAAAAAGAGAGGATCATATGATAAAGTCAATTAAAAGCTGCCTACATTACTTATTGTGGCATGAATCAGATAACTCCAATAATTATCTTTTATGTGTTACAGTCATCCAATATCTATCTTTCCGCCCATTTTGGGCTAAAAATAAAAATTAGGATAACAACTCAGTCTCATCTTCCAACCAAAAAAGTTGATTTGTCACTATTCCAAAACTATATAAGGCTTTTTACTGTCTAATCCAATCAAACTCCAATCTTGTTGCTCATCATGGTTCCACATTCTCTTCTTCTTCTTCACAATTGACCAATTATGGCCTTTTCTTTTTTTAATCATCGAAATGATCATGAAAGAAGAGAGTTTTTTGGTATGGGATATTATTTTTCTAATTTAGTGCTCATGGGGTCATCATGAAGAAAGACTTCGAATAGAATAATACCTGAATATTGAGAAAAAAATATTTACTGACTAAAAAACCAAATGATCAAATCTAATTGTCAGACGGAAAAATATCATTAGATAAATGTTACACGAGTTTGATTAGTTTTTAATTAGTCGGTGAATGTTGGCGTTATTTTTTTGTTGTTCATTTTGGACCCTAAAAAGAATTGTGCTTCGTCAAGCTCATGTCAAGTCGAGGATTGATGAATAGCACAACCTCCTCATTTCCATTTTTTTAAGACATGCCACCATCCATTGTTTCGTACAAAGAAGACTATTTAAATGTTAAAACAAATAGAAATTGTCGATTCGAAGTCACTAGCTTTTTTGAGTATAACGATGAGTAGAACTGGTTTCAAGTGAGACATGACTTGATAAATGAGATGATTTGCTACATGAACTTACATATTCTACAACGTACTAAATCTTATTGTTCTAGGCTTCCAATCAACCGTCACCTCACCAGGACTAATGCTTGACGAATCCTCATTGACCCTTGAGGCCCGAAACACTAGTCTTAGAGATGATGAGATTCCCTTCCAAAGGAATCCATAATATTTACCACACCTCATGGAATGGAGTGTGATAGTCATCCCGACGAATGGCAAACGAAAAATGCTAGTTACGAATATCATCTCTCCATAAAAGCATAGTATGGGCATGTTCACGTGCGAATACATGTTATCCCTCAAATGAGCCAACCGTGAGCGTGCAATGAAGTCTGTTGCCTCATGTGACAATGTATACCATAAAGATAACCGTTCAGCATTATTTTGGCTAGTCAATGTATCCCATTCCAGTTGAACAAAACAAAATAATCATTAGCATAAATAAAAATAAATTTCCAAGAAAATATACTTCCTCTGTCCGAAAATTATTGTCTTGCTTTCCTTTTTTGGTCTGTCCCGAAATAATTGTCTTGTTTGAAAGTTTTATTTTTAGGACAACACTTTTACCATTTTTTCCTTATTTTTTCTTCATACTTTAATTATGGGTTACATGTATATGGACATTAAAGAAAACTAAACATTATTTTAATATTAATAATCAATTCAATTTTTTTTTAATCCATATACCGGACCAAACAACACAATAATTTTATAACGTTGGGAGTTATAATTTAGTATGACAAGTAATTCATACCTCACCATTTTACACACATGTGCAGTATGGCAAAAAAAACCAATAAGTGGCTCCAGAATAGTGGGCCCTCTATTGATTTCTTGCCTTGACTTCCAATAGAGTTGGCAAAATGGGCTAAACCCGCCGGGTCAGCCCGTCCCACTATCTAAAAGAGACTAGTTGGGTTGATGAAATTCAATCCCGTTTAGGAGCGGGTCAAATGGGTGGGGATTGCGCGAGTCACGGACTCAAGCAGATTGGGCGCGAGCTAACCCGCCAATTTAATTTTGTTCATTTTTACGATTTTTTTTGATACCTTTGTTTATATTGTATGATTTTAGTTTGAATGTTAAAAAACGTAGTTATATTTCACCATATTATGTTTAACTTTAATTTGTTAAATTCTTCTTTGGTTTTTGTACTAATTAAATGAAGAATAGTTGTGAGTCTTATGACAAATTTTTTTTTTTTTTTTTGGCTTTAATTGGTTAGATATTAATATTTTTTAAAACCACGCTGTTTTGGAGGGTTGGGCCGCCCCAACCCGTAACCTTAGGTGGGTTTGGTTGGGTTGAGTTTTTGCAGTCCCGCTATTTTGGCAGGTCAGTCCAGCTCGTGTCGCCTGGTGGCGAGTTATGGCGGGTTGCAGGTCAACCCATCCCGCCAACCCGTTTTGACAGCTCTAACCTCCAACACGCATCACCACCTAGTCCTCTACCTTGACCATGAGCTTGCCTTGGTCGTGAGAACTCCGACACATACCTTCCCCTTCCCCAGGTCTGGAACTAGCCCCAACCTAATGATCACTAGATGAGTCACTAGGGGTGTGCACAGGCCCAAAGCCCGGTATGAGCCCATTTAGTTGCGGGCTTCAATTTCAAAAGCCCAACATTGCGGGCTTAAATCAGCGAGCTTTTGCAGGCTTTAAACGGGCATTGGGCGGGCTCGGGTTTAGCGGGCTTACAAATTAAATGTTTTATTTTAAAAATTTTATACATATTATATTTTGGGCTTTAAATTATTTTCAGCCCATCAATCCATCTCTGAAAAAAAAAAAAAAAAACAGGAGAAAACACAAATAAATCATTTAAGACAAAAACAAAAAACAAGACAGTTTGCTCAACAATTTATTACTCTCTTTTTCAACTCAAATATTTTATTACGTAATATGAACTATGAAGAACAAAAGAAAAATAAAATAACATGTCAAATTTCAAGTGCTTCTTCATCCCAATCTGATTGATGGACACAAGTAAAGGTCAAACATACACAATTTATAAATATTTACTCCAAAAATCAAAATCAACTATTGCATCTAACTTATACTTTTTCAAAACTATGCCGATTAACATTGAAGTGGATCAAAATAATTACAATAAATTAATAAACAACACCCAAAAAAAAATCCAACTATTGACACTTTATTAATATAATAACAACCAAAAAGAATTACACTTTTCTCAAAAAGTCTTCTATAGCTACATTCCAGTTTCCCAGAAACCAAACAAAAATCATATGCACAGGCACACACACTTATTACCAACAGAAGTGTTAACAAACCAAAGCAAAAGAGAAAGATACCACGAGTTGGTCCAAATAGAGCTGGCTCAGATGGGTTTTGCCTTTGGGCGAACTCATTGAAGATGATGATGAGGGTGGGATTCGGATTGGGGGAGTCTTGGAATGAGAGATCAAGAGGAGCTGGAAGGCAGGAAACGGCGACGCCGAAGACCAAAAGCGGCGATGGCGAAGACGAAGTGGACTGGGTGAGCTGGTGCCGCCGTGCCAGTGAGGTGAGTCAGGTACTCGTGTAGCGACTCGCCGTGTACTCGGTGTGACAGTGTCGTGACTCGCCGTGTACTCATGTAGAGGTCGGTGTGCTGTAGTCTCTCTCAGCCTCTCTTTATTGTGTCTGAGCAGTGAGAGTGAGAAATGAGATCTGATTTTTGAGGAGAGTGAGAGATAGGATTTTAGTTTGTTACTTAATATATATAAAACGACGTAGTTTAAGTAAGAGATGGGCCGGGCTGGGCTTAACGGGCAGGAAGGATTGGAGAGCCCAGTCCATGCCCAAGACCGCAGGCTTTCACTTATCTAAGGCCCAGCACTATGTACTAGCCCACGGGCACGGGCTTTGGGGGCTGGGCATTAGCGGGCTCTGCGGGCTTACGGGCCGATGGGCCAGTCTGCTCACCCCTATGAGTCACCACATGAGTCAAAAATATGACCCATATGTTGAAAAAGTGTCTCTGCTTCTGGTAGTGCATCATCGGGAAGTAGCGCAACCCAAGCAACGTTGCATGTAAGTAGTGAAAATGGAGATGGAGATGGAGACAACTAATGAGGCGCAAAGTCAAGTGGAGACATAAAAAGGCCAAAGCCCACTAGAGGCAACCCAGGATTCTATTGTTGTTACTTAATGTCTGCGTCACGAGGGTGTCTGGTAGTGACCTTGGCTCGTGCACACGTATGAATGCGTCAACCTTTAATTTTACCACTCTATAATTCTAAATCTTCGTCAAGAACAATCCTCTTTCCAAAATATCTATCATCATCGCCTCAACTATAGTACAAAAATTTAACAATAAATGTCACGAGAAAATATATTTAATTTACAATATACACACTAAATCAAATTCAGCACTTATTTCTAAGTTAATTTCTAATTTTATTTCTAAAATAGTCATTTTAGATAAATAATACTAATGCATAATTACTTCTATAAATATACTAATTTCTAAAAACTATTTTATGAGTTTTACATACCATATACACACTAAATCAAATCCAACACTTCTTTCTAAGTTGATTTCTACTTCTTTTACAAAAATATTTATTTTAAATAAATAATAATAAATTAATTTAAAAAAAAATACTAATTTCTAAAAATTATTTTATGAGTTTTATATACAATATACACACAAATTTCTGAAATAAAATTGGCTGAAAATCATGAGTGCCACGGGTAAGGAGTGACACTCATTACAATTGCTTACCACCGGCGGATGTAGTGGTAGTGATTGCAAGCCCTAACTGGCGTCACTCATGATTTTAACCAAAAAAAAAAAATGTCAAAATCAGAAGGGCGGCCAATAGGGGGTGACACTCACTACAATTATTGTCGCCCCACTAACGGCACTCATGATTTTGACAAAGAAGATTCCTTTTTTTCAACTAATCAAAATCATACAATAATAATTAAGCACTAAAAAAACAATTTTATATAAAAATAAAATAGAAAAATAAATCATTTTTGGCAAAAAAAAAAAATCAAGGAGAGTTTGAGAGAAATTCAAAGAGCAATATTTATTAAAAAGGGGAATATAGTGTATCAGTACCATTATGAAATACTTCCTCCGTTCTAGGCAAATAGTTCACTATACTATTTTGAGATATTTCACTCAAAGAGTCCACTTTAAAAAATTATATTTACAATTTTCATAACATTTCACCATTACCCTTCACATTTGATATTATCATATCGATTATGCTCAAGCACTTTTATAATTATGACCAACTCTAATACTAGTTATATACCAACGAGCTCCATCTCACCTGGTACTGCTCACTTCTCTTAATGGAGAGGTTGAGTGTTCAAGTCTCACCAGAAACGACACCTTGATACTTAAACAGGTTGGGTGTTCAAGCCTTATTAGAAGCATCATTATTGTTCAAGCCTCACCAAAAGGCCCATTTAGTACTGCTCACTTCTCTTAACGGAGAGGTTGAGCGTTCAAGCTCTACACCAGAGCCACCCTGGTACGTTATTACTCTCAGCGGAGAAGTCGGGTGTTCAAACAATTTATTCTAGCAACACCAAAGACATCATATAGTTTTAATTGTAGTCTTTCAAGACATTCAATAATAATAATTAAGGTTGAAGTAAGGTCTATGTCCCCTTCAACCTTTTTAGAAGAAAAAAAAAATACAGGTTATATATCCTTTATTTATTAAACTTTTTCAAATACGAACTTTTTGGGTGGAACGAAGGGAGTAAATAAGTAAAAATTTAAGGTTTTTTTTTTAGGGAGGTGCAAAATACAACACCCTAAAAGCGCTAAATACAACACCCCCTTCCTCAGCAAATTTACTATTTTGCCCATGTTATAAATGCAAAAAAAAAATTTTAAAACTGAAAAATTTGACAAGGCCGCCACCCATAGGCGGCCATATGCCAAACATCCACCTAGACTAGGCATCATCCATTATTCCATCAAGCTCTTTTTTTACACTTTCAATCCCTAAAGTTAACAAATTCGTTAAAATTTTAATGGAAGATGGAAGTGCCGCCACCCCTAAGCGGCCATCACTGAAAGAGCCGCCACCCTTGAGGGATCCATTTGCACTAAATACAAAATTGAGGAGGTTTTGGTTTAAATACTCATTAAATCAAATAAGGGGCAAAACAGTACTTTCCTAAGGGGGTGTGTGTGTTGTATTTAGTATTTTTGGGTATCTATATATTTATAAAACCTAATAAGTCTAAATAAGGAAATATCTCACAAAAATTGCCATACCAAAAATAGAAAGTCTTCTTAATATGCCTAAAACTGATTAAACATTTTAAAATTTTCTCGAAAATATAAAATCATAAATATAGTATAATAACACAATCTTTAAATATAAAATAAATCAATTTTCTCAAATTGCACCTAGCTGCACACCTATGAAGTGTGCCCGTTCTTTGAACCAAATTACAGAAAGCCCCCTATTTATATCATGTTAACATATCACCCCTTAATCTAAAATATTACACCACCAGATAGTAAACCCTCTCAAACAACACACTTCACTCATTCCGTCCAATTTTCCATCCAAACACAAACAGAAAAGAGACCACGTAATTGGCACATGACTCACATGAGTACATGATTGAAAAAGTAGGGACAACAATGACATTGAATTCAGCAGCAAACTACAAAGCCATCAACTAAGCAAAATTTAAATCAAAAATATAATACTTCTCCGTTCCACCAAAAAGTCAACGTTTGAAAAGTTTAATTATTAAGAGATATATTAGTATTATTAAAATTTGTCATAATTACAAAAATACTTAGAGCACAACCAAAATGATTACAACACAAGTAGTGGGTAATGATGAAAGATTATGATTACATCCAAACTATGAGTTGAAAAAAGTGACAGACCCACTCACTATGAGGTGAAAAAAGTGACATTAAAAAAAGTGCATTGAAAAAAGTAGCAGACTCCCTCACACACACTCTCGCTCTCTCTCGCTCTCTCTCTCTCTCTCTATATATATATATATATATATATATATATGTATATGTATATATATATATATATAGACAAGCAAGTCTTAAAATAGTAAAATTCGCAAAAAAATACTTGCCAAAAATAAAACATTTTTATAGAGCATTTAATATGAATATACATCCAAACTATGAGTTGGACAAAGTGACATTGAAAAAAGTGGCAGACAAAGTCCGCCACTCACTCTCTCTCTCTCTCTCTCTCCCCGGCCTCCTTCCCTTCCATTCCATATTATTTTTCATTTGACAATATTTTCAATTGAACCGTTATCAATGAAAACAATATCTTATAATTTTTTTTCTTTTTTTTTTCAAATTTATGTAATTTTAAATTGAAATATTAATTATTAATTACGTAAATTTCAAATATACGAAATATTAATCATTAATTTTTTAAACAAAGAGGAAAAACAAAATACAAAGAATAAACTAAAGAAAATTAAATTATACTCTATTAAGATGTTATAGAGTATTACATTAATAAAAACAAAGAGGAAAATTAAAATAGAACATTTTTTCTTTTTTTTCAATTTATGTAATTACCTGAAATTATACAATGACAACCAAGTCTTATAATTATTTTATAAATTTCACTATAATTATTTTTCTTTTTTTTTTTCAATTTATGTAACATAATTTAAGGAAAAGTAAATTATACTATTCATAAATAATTTAATTAAAAAATATGTGATAAAGAGGGAAAACCAAGAAATAAAACAACAAATTTTGTGTATAAAAAATTTTTTCAGAAACTATAATATTACCGATATATTATTGTATTTCTATTTAATTAGTTGCCTCCAAAATTACTTTACCTCCATTTATTCTTTTTATTTTGATTTTCCTCTTTATTTTGCTCGAGTGTTATTTAATTGAAAAATATATATGTTCGTGCGGTGTAAAACTAGTTGTATTTAAGACCTATGTAATAAGGGAAAGTTGGAGCAGGAAAACGTTATATCTAACCAATCAACAATGTCTCGTCCCTGACATCCAACCTTAGCATCTTTGGTCGCAGTTACAGATGTTAGGGGTTGACAGAAAATGCTAACTAATGAGAAAAGACAAGCATTGAGTCAAGACTCAAGTCTAGAAGAAAATAGAAATCAATATCCCTGTTCCTGGTTCCCTGTCCCCTCCACACTCTCAAGCTACTTTGTCTTCTCTGTTTTAAGACACAAATGGGAGAGCAAGACCAAGTATAGAGCGATATCTCTCAGAACTGGAAAGATAAGAGGTTCCAAAGCCAAGTTCTGGGAAGGAGAAAGAGGACGGCAACTGCTGCCATCTCACCTGGCAGCCTCCGAATTTCCAGCGAGCCTTTCTATATTACTCAGTGCTAATGTCAATCTGAAACTCGGGAGGTCTGAGGGTTTTGTTGGGGTTTGTTGAGGGTTTCATTGTTGGCATGCCTCTCTGGGTTATGATGAGCTTCAAAGGAGAGAGGGGGGAGGGTGCAGTGGTATATTTACAGGCAGCACCTTGCTGCTTTTTTGACCTTTGGAGCTGTTAGGTTGGAGAGTGCGGGCAACGGTAACAATGGTTTCAAGTGGAAGCCATCTTCTTATGCATGGCACAATTAGTAGTCATAAATAATAGCCATATTTTACAGTTTGATCAGTACCCTGTCTGTGTTACAGCAGTAGCAAAGGAAGAACATGCTTGGGCTTGTCGTATGAATGGACATTTCATGATTGGAAAGTTTTTTCTGAATAAAAAAGAACTAGTAGGTTTATCGTTGATGATCAAAAAACATACAATAAACATCGTTCCAGTTAATGTAGAAGCCCGTGATTAACCTTTTCTTTTGACTCTTCAAGTATTGATTCTGGCACTTCCTGGTGTGCCAAATCATAAGTTGCGTGAACACCGACTAAGAGGTAGTAAACTAGCATTACAGCGCTACATATGAAGAACCGCAAGAACGCAACTCTACCCATAGATCCTATCAGAAACACATTCATCGCAATTGACAATGACGGCAACCAAGGAACAAGTGGAACACCCCAGACCTTTGGAACCCTTTGCTTTGGAAGCAACACCATTCCCAGAGTACCCAAAAACCAGAAGGCAGCACCCACCGTATACCCTATCCACCCTCTCTTATTCGAACTCCAAAGTGCCGTTATTCCAATAGATGAACCCATAATAACAAATAAGCACACAAGAAACTTTTCCAAACCACGCGAAGTTGTAACATCCTTTACATAATACCGCCTAACGAGCAGAGCAACGGCCATTAGCATGAAAATGAAGAGTGTAGTCAGTGACAACACACTTGACAAAACATCCAAGCTCGAGAAGAAAGCAACAATGCAGCTAATTATTGTAACCAATAAAGTAGCATTGACCGGGGTTCCTGTTTTTGGGTGAACCAAAGCAAACCAAGGTGGAATCATATGCGCTCTTGCAATTTGAGTAGTATATCGAGCTTGTCCCATTGACCCAATCAGCATGCTAGTAGTCATTCCCTTGAGAGCACATATACTTACAATAAACTTTGCCCATTTCCACCCAATCATCTCAAACGCAACTGAATAGGCTGCATTTACATCTATCTCAGTGTACTTCACCATCATAGTAAGTGCCAACGCCATTAAGCAATACACCACACTGATCACAGACATTGAACCAACCAATCCCAAAGGTATATCCCTCGATGGTTTCTCAGTTTCTTCAGCCATATTAGCAACCATATCAAAACCAGTATACGACCAATACACAATAGCAGCAGCTCGAAACACCCCCTCAGCCCCGTAGAAAAAGGGATCCAAATTCGAACTCTTGGCATGTATAAAACCGACAATTATAATAAACACTATAACCAAGGAACTAAATATAGAACTAATTAAGTTCAAGCACGATGTCCTTTTAGTTCCAGTCATTGCTATAGTGTTGGCAATAGCTAAGACAAAAACAGCAATAGGGTCTAAGAGATTGAAACCTTCTGCAAATGAGTTGACGCGAATTCGAAGAAAGTCCGAGTCAGATTTGATCATGCTAGCAAAGTATGATGACCATGACCGAGCCAAACCAGCAGAACCCACAATTCCCTCCAGCAAAATGTTACCTAATTCACCAGAAATAAATAGCCCACACAGAATTTCAAGAAAACGTAAGATAAAAGAGAAACAAGGTGAAATTCTGAAAATTACCGGCGGCAATGAAGGCTATGAAATCGCCCAATTCGACGCGAAGGTAGGAAAAAGAGCCGCCAGCGACGGGAATTTCGACGGCGAACTCGGTGTAGCAGAAGACGGATAGGAGAGCGGACAAGCCGGAGGCGGCGTAGGAGAGGACAATGGCTGGGCCAGCGTCGTTGTGTGCTTCTTGGCCAGTGATGCTGAAGATACCAGAGCCGACGACGGAGCCGAAGCCGAGCCAGATGAGATCAAACCAGGTAAGGCATCGGCGCATTTCGTTTTCACTCTGTTTCTTGAGCTCGATGAGTTCGGTGGCGTCGGTGGAGCGGCCGAGGACGCGGTCCCTGAGGCGGAGGTGTGTTTGGGAGAGGGCAGACCTGTAGGCGGCGATGTTTTGGAAAGAGGGTTCGGGGAAGAAGTCTTGTTTGCTGAAACGCCAATAGGATTTTGGGGGTGCCGCCGGTGGTGGTGGTGGTTCCATGGTCGTGGTGGGATGGGGATTGAGGGGAGTGATCAAATCTTGGAGAGGGTGTTGACTAGTCTTGGGTTTAAATATGGAGTCTGTTTGGAATGGGATTTTCATCTCTCCCTCCCCCAATCCAAGAGAGAGAGAGAGAATCGGAGATTGGTGGAGTAGGGCGCCGGAATTGGGTGTAATCCCGGGAATCAAGTTGACAAGTGTAATTGAATTGAGTAGCGTTTACAATCCAATTACATTAATATTGCAATGTGTTTGATTCTAAAAACAATAATAATAATAAAATTTGTGTACAAGATTGTATCTACCTACTAGTGTCATGATCTTTCAAATTTGGATCTGATTCCAGTTCTACCCCAAATGGTTTGGTTTCTTTACGCTGCCACCCTTCAAGTTCCGTTAAAATTCATACTTTCCGTTAAAAAAAAAAAAACACTAAAATAAACTTATAACTGTCATATAATTTGGATGTTCATCCTCGTACACGAAATTAATCAAGCGAATGCTTATTATTTTTTATTACGCCAAAATGAATATTAGTGATCACGTCAAATTCACGTAAGCAGCTAACTGATAGTCAGGATGCCTCATCTCTCTAAAGACTCTTTTTGTTGGGACTAAACTGTCATAGGGTAACTGGACCTACAACTGTTTGACAAAGAAAACAACCGTTAAGGGTGTCGGGGGTTTGACCCGATTATTACCCTCCGGTGTGAGAGTCAGTTTAAGTGTATTGAGTGTATAGAAAGTAGTTGGCAAACTGTCTTCTCTTAATCTTAAGAAGGGCAATAAATGTGTGTTGTAGGCAAGTGAGTAAATGTAAATTTTACAGCACTTGTGTTCTTCAGAGTAAATGTAACCTATCATTAATAAAGGTGATACCTTGTATTTATAGTTGAAGGTGGCGTGCAGAATGGTATAAATTTAGCCACTTGATCTTTGAGGAGTGAATGCTCATTAATGAGGGTCATGCCTGTTGTCAGGATAAAGTAAATAATAGAAACTTCCTTCTTGGGAAGATGAGAAACTCATAAATACCGTCATAGCTTTATGTTGAAGGAATGTCTTCCTCCAGTGAGAATGTCTTGATTCTCCCAGCACTACTAGAAACACGCTAATTACTGTCGGAATATTTACTGTCGGAATTGTCCGACGGTAATTTCTGTCGGAAATTGGGAAATTACTGTCGGGATTTCCGACAGTAATGTTAAATTTTTGGCGGGATAAAAATTACTGTCGGAAATAATCCGACAGTAAATATCCGACAGTAATACAGGTATATTCTCAGAATATACCTTTTCGTCCGACAGTAATTACTGTCGGACTACTCCGACAGTAATATTCCGACAATAATTTCATCGTCAGAATTTTCGAGATTAACAGTACTGTCGGATTCCGACAGTAAATGTCCGACAGTATTTCTGACGGAGTATTTCTGTCGGAGTTATCCGACAGTAAATTGAAATTAAACCCCTGAATCGAACTGCCCTCCCCAAATCGACATACTCACTCCTCGATTTCTCTCTCTTACACTCTCTCTCTCTCTCTCTCAGTTTACACTCCCTCTCTCTTCCTTCAACGCCTCGCCGTCACCCGCCCCTTCCGTAGTTGCCACCCCTCCAGCGTGCTCTCTCTCGGTTCACTAGTCTCGCCACCCCTCCACCCCGCGCGCCACCGTCGCCCCTCTCTCTCAAACCCTAGGTATTTTTTTTAATTTTTAATTTTTGTGTTTAATTTCCTAAATTTTTAGTTTTACTTTTGGTTCCTTGTGGAAGATATTTTTGTCAAGAAGTTAAATTAGAACCAATTTCATTTTTCCATTTTTTAATTATTTGTTATGGGTAATTTAAGAATTTTGTTGTGTGGTGTCTTTTACTTTGTTTTCAATTCTCTGCACTTTCGTTCTTGAGAGACTATACTTGCTTTGTTCACTTGTTTTCCTATGAGTGAGGTAAGGGGAAGGGTTTGGTATTATTTGTTTGAAATTTGGAAATTGAATGATGATGGCGTATGTGTTCTTTGCTTTGGAGCATTTGTTGTTTGAATTTGATTTGGGCATGTTACTTGTTTACGGTTCTACTTGACTCGACTTTGATTGGCTTTAAAACGTTTGTAAGCTTAGCGGGGTCATGTTCCTCTGTCACTATGTATGTTGGCACTCGTGACGTGCATCGTGTCTAATTAGTTTTGTAGATTGTTAGGGTGTAACGTCGTGTGTCTAATCGGTTCGTAGATGTTTGGCATTTGATTTCACTTATAGCCTAATTGATATTCTATGCATAATCCGTTCTTGTGCCTTAATTCCGGCCCTTGTGTGATATGAAAGAAAACAAAAAGCTCGGCTAGCTAGGCAATGTCATCATCCATCCTCCATAATTGCGCGTAGACCTTGGCCCTATAGTGAAGCTCTCTCTCTCTCGGATGTTGTCCGAATTTGGTTGGGTAACTAATTAAGAACCCACCCCACCCGTCAACTCGGTAAATTAATAGATAAGATTACCTTTCATTTACCAATCATGCATCTTATCATTTTCATTGGATTATATTCTCCGTTTGATTTTGATTCACATTTTGTCAAATGAGCTAGCTTTGTATGATTGTATCCAAGTTTAAACATCAACCAAGTTACTTTCCTTTTTTTTTTTTAAATAATAAAATAATATATAATAATAAGATCTGTAAGTAAGTCTATGTAAACTTTTGCAATAAACAAGAAATGATTAACGAAATGACCAAAACAAATTAACTCCTGTCATGTTTCAATATAGGTTATAAGGGTTAGCATCAGAAATTCTAACTCCAACATAGTGTATATGTAAGAAATGTGACGTCACCATTACCATAGACAATGATAAGCAATTTCTCAACCACTATATATAATAAAATCATAAAGAATTAATGTAGGATGGAGCTAGCTGTTAATTGCAAGTTTACCATAGACAATGACAAGTAATTTCTCAACCACTATAATAATCATAAAAAATGTAGGATGGAAGTCCAAAGATGTAGTCAGCTGGATATTATTTATCCTTGCACTAGCTTGTTTAAATTTCCTAAATTTGACTTGTTTAAATTTCCTAAATTCTGACTTGGTTTATGTCTAGGAAGATTATTACGGCTTGTTTAAATTTCCTAAATTCTGACTTGTTATTTGTTTTGAATTTTGTATTTTCGTTTTTGATTTACATTCCGTGTAGAATTTCATTTGAGTTACAATTTTCACATCAAATATTACGTACCATAAAGTTAAGAATGTGTGATTGTTGTACTAGGTAATATTACGTACCATAAAGTTAAGAATGTGGATTAAGTAGTCTCTCCTTTAATTGCGGAGTCTTAAGTACAAAATCATTATTAATTGTTGGGTGTGTGTGGGGCCTCCTAATCATTGTGTTTGTGTTTCATACTTGGCGTAGTAGTAGTAGTTTGTTTTTTTTTGGCTTAAGCTAGTAGACTTTTAACTAATTTAAACTCATTTAAATTAGTAGTCTTTTAACTAATTCCTTCTTAGACTTCTTAGGTTGTTCAAGTTTAATATGTTGATATTACATATTCTCCATTGAGAGTATTATGTTGATATCCATGCATTAGTTGAACCACTTAATGTGTTTCACTTCCCTTTAGAGATTTAATGTCTCTATTGTATGCTGTAGCGAGGATGGCACGAACTAGGAAGGCGCCGGGATGTCGGTTATGCATCCGATCTTATTTCAACTCGGACACGCATTACGAGGCGAGAGAACTTGAGGACCAACTGAATGTGGCCCTAGGTGAGACACCAGTGGAGCAAGTGACCCCCGAACCCTCTGCACCTACCCAAGACTCCATAGGGAATGTAATCATTGAGAGTGTGTTACACTCTATGTTTCGACTAGCATGTGTAGTATGTGGTATTGGTATCCAATGATACCGATCCGTTCCGTTGAATGTATTTAGAGTTGAAACTCTTATTATTATTTATGTTGACCTTGTGACTTATTGGCGTGAATAGTGCATCACGAGCATGTTAACTTGGGATTCCGTTAGCTTTTTATATTGTCGGCTTGTGATGGGATGTAAGCTAAGAAATCAACTTTGACTTAAATCAATTAAACATATATTTCATCGATGATCATTCATTAATAATTTATAATATCTGGACACCGGTCGCACCGGTGGTTCTTAGAGTTATCAAACTTTAAGAATGGACGGGTAGAACAAAAGGATATTATTTTTCATTAATGAATTTAAACTTTTTCTTTATCCTATAAAGTTTGAAATTACCCTTAATCACAACCTTAAATTCTAAACCCCAACCTAAACCCTAAATTGGACCCTTAAACAACCCTAAACCATATCTAAACCGTATCCGTTAAAATTAATCAAATATATTTATCTTTAAAAAAAAATCAAGTTTTTAGAAAATTAGGATGTAAGCTAAGAAATCAACTTTGACTTAAATCAATTAAACATATATTTCATCGATGATCATTCATTAATAAATTATAATATCTGGACACCGATCGCTTCGGTGGTTCTTAGAGTTATCAAACTTTAAGAATGGACGGGTAGAAAAAAGGATATTATTTTTCATTAATGAATTTCGCTTGTTTCTTTACCCTATAAAGTTTCATTGTTTACCCTTAATCACAACCTTAAATTCTAAACCCCAACCTAAACCCTAAATTGGACCCTTAAACAACCCTAAACCATATCTAAACCGTATCCAGTTAAAATTAATCAAATATATTTATCTTTTAAAAAAAAATCAAGTTTTTAGAAAATTAGGATGTAAGCTAAGAAATCAAAATTGACTTAAATCAATTAAACATATATTTTGTGATAATTCATTAATAAATTATAATATCTGGATACGATCGCGCGGTGGTTCTTAGAGTTATCAAACTTTAAGAATGGACGGGTAGAACAAAAGGATATTATTTTTCATTAATGAATTTCGCTTGTTTCTTTACCCTATAAACACTAAACCCTATCTAAACCCCTAAACCCGATCTAAACCCTAAATTCTAAATCATATCTAAACCCTAAACACTCAACTCTATCTAAACCCCGAAACTCTATATAAACCTAAACCATGCCTAAACCTAAATATTATCTAAATCGGTATCTATCATTATATTCTCGTCATTCCCGGATCTAAAGCGATCGTCCCAAATTTCCCACATCAATGTAGGTTTATTGGATTCAAGATGGGAGATCCTTCAATTGAAGTACCTCTTTCATTCGCCGTGGAGCAATTACTTGATAAAATTTGTGTACGTCGTCGTTAATTATCTCTGCGCCGAATTAAGCTTATTTAAGAAGAGGAATTCTTGAAAGCATCCAAGGACAACGGAGATGCTATTCTTTATGTCGTTGATAGTGTCCGTCCTTTCATAGATCCCTACAAATATTGCTCGTGAAGAAGAGTTCTCGGCACTTGGGACTGACCTCAAAGGGTTGAAAACTATTCTTATGGTGGAGATGCTACTAAGTTTTGTTAAAGCTTAGTCTTAACTCCGTGTAAGGATACTTTGCAATCCTTGTGAGCTCACTCAGTTGAGAACTCTTTTCCGGCAATATTTTTAGGCTTCGATGAACGATGGAGAGCATCCGACATAGGAATTACAAAACTCCTTTGTCCTTGGATGCTTTCAAGAATTCCTCTTCTTAAATAATCTTAATTCGGCGAAAGATAATTAACGACGACGTACACAAATTTTATCTAGTAATTGCTCCACGGCGAATGAAGAGGTACTTCAATTGAATGATCTCCCATCTTGAATCAATAAACCTACATTGATGTGGGAAATTTGGGACGATCTTTAGATTTGTGAAGTATGATGATAGATACCGATTTAGATAATATTTAGGGTTTATCTGATGTAACAGTGATGTCGACCGATGAATTGTGATTACCGTAATAAGTGTATTTTTCTCATACTAATCATTTGTTGTTTAATAGGAGTTATGTCGTGACGATCGCGATTGGATGTATAATCGGAGGTTGCCGAATCGTAGTGGTATTACGAGATGAGTTCATTAGAGGTTTGAAGAGTTTTATCGAATTTGCTCTAGCGAACCCCAAATACATGAGTGGTAACAACATAAGGTGTCCATGTGATGGCTGCAAAAATCGAAAGTACTTCCCTTCGATGATTGTTGAGAAGCACCTTCTCGGCCACGGGTTTCAAGTTGGGTACAAGCGGTGGGTAGCTCACGGTGAGCAAATCGAGTAGTGTCTAGGCCGGAAAGTAACCCGGAGGATTCTGTACGTGAACTGAACAGGTAAATACGAGTGTGAACGATGAACCATTTCGTGGTATGGAAGATATGGTTAGGGATGTTCTTGGTCCTCATTTTGGTGGTCGGAGAACGCACGTCAAGAGGAGCCAAATCCGCGGCTAGTAAGTTCATTGAAGCTATGGAGTCGCAACGGAGAAGTTGTATCTGGCTCGAGCGGGCCGTTTTGGAAGCGTGGTTGAGTTCTAAACATCAAGTCGATTGCAATATTAGTCAATCTGGTTTCAATCGTCTTATGAAAGCGAAAAAGCTTTGCCGAAAGGGAATAAGATGCCGGAGAACTTCTATCGAGACAAGGAAGATGGTTGGGCATATTGGGTTGAAATATGAGAAGATTGATGCGTGCAAGAATGATTGCATGCTTTTCTACAAGGAAGATTCAAACTTGAAAGAATGTTAGGTGTGTGGCCATGATCGATATAAGCCGAAACGGAGGGCGATTCGAAACGCAAGAAGAATGAACCTTATAGCGGTTGCGTTACTTGCCGTTGACTCGAGATTGCAACGCCTCTACGCGTCTAAAGCTAATTCGAAGCTATGCGTTGGCACAAAGAAAGCCGCGAGGATGGCGTGTTGACTCATCCGTCGGACGGCTTGGCTTGGAAACAATTTGATGCAACCCATCCCGACTTTGCTGCCGAAGCTAGCTAGAAATATCAGGTTGTGCATATGCGCGGATGGTTTTACTCCTTTCGGGCACTGGGCGAAGTCCTACTCTTGTTGGCCGGTTATAGCTACCGTGTACAATCTTCCACCGTGGTTGTGTATGAGTGATCCTTATATGTTCTTGTCACTTTGTTCATACTGGACCGATAGCCTGCAAGAACATTGATGTTTATCTCCGCCCTTTGATTGACGAGTTGAAAATGCTCGGGAAGACGGAGTGGAAACATGGGATGCATTCAAAAAGAAAATTTTAAAATGAACCAGCGTTGATGTGGACGGTGAATGACTTCCCTGCCTACGGGATGTTATCGGGTTGGAGCACACATGGGAAGCTTGCATGTCCTATACGTATGGATGACACTAAGTCGTTCACACTCGAGCACTCGTAAACCTTGTTGGTTTGATTGTCATCGTCAATTTCTAGGATGACCACCCTTTTAGATCACGAAGCGGAATTCACCAAGAATAGGGTTGAGCGTGATGAGCGCCTAGGCGTTTGAGCGGGTGCTGTTTATGAAAGGGTGTCTAAACTACGAAGATCGGGTGGGGAAGATGTATGCAAAGGATAGGCTGCTGAGATTTTGGTGTAAAGCATAATTGGACCAAAAAGAGTATATTCAGGAGTTGCCTTATTGGAAAGATAATTTGATACGCCATAATCTTGACGTCATGCACATTGAGAAGAATGTGTTTGACAATATTTTTAACACCATTATGGATTGGAGGGCAACTACCAAGGACACACCCAAAGCCCGAATGGACATGAAAGACATATGTAAGCGGCTGCCTTGGAGCTAAAAGAGGTCAATGGTAAAGCAGTGAAACACATTCCATACGTGCTAACCAAGGAACAAAGACTTCTAGTGTTGAAGTGGTTGAAGGGATTGAGGCTTCCGGACGGTTACGCTTCTAACATCGGAAATTGTGTAAATGTAGACGAAGGAAAGGTTCATGGTTTGAAGAGTCATGATTGTCACGTGTTCTTGAGCAGCACTTCTATTGCGCTTAGAGACTTGTTGCCGACAATATATGGATTGCGTTAACAGAGTGAGTGAGTCATTCGGAGCGTTATCATCTAGCACTCGCGGGTTGATGACATGAGAAGACTCGAAGCGAGCATTGTCGTGACGATTTGCAAACTTGAGAAGATCTTTCCTCGTCTTTTTGATTCTATGGAGCATTTACCGGTCCACTTGGCATATGAAGCTAGGGTTGGGGGTCAGTTCAATACGGATGGATGTATCCATTTGAGAGGTAATAACTCGTCTCATAATAATCGTTTTCATGATCTATAACATACTTAAAAGTCGGTTATAGATTGAGTAACATTTTTAATCTGTCATGCATTTGAATTAGGTATCTCGGTCATTTGAAAAGGAAGATGAAAACAGGGCAAAGGTTGAGGCCTCAATATGCGAGGCTATTATTATAGAGAAATTGTTGCCTTTGCCGCGCAATATTTTCATCCCGATATTGAATCGAGATTGACTCGGGTTAGGCGCAATTACGATGGTGGAGAGCCCGATGTCAATGAGGACATCTCGGTATTTAATGCTCGGTCGGCCACTCGGTAAACCGGTTAAGACTCGAATGCTAAGCAATAAGGAGTATGAAGGCTGCGAGACTCTATATACTCCTTAATTGTCACGAGGTTGAGGAATATCTCAAGTAAGTTAATTATCAATTTCATTTAATTTTAGATAGTCGTCCGATTCAAATTAAAGTTGCAAGATGCACAAATAACTCGTATAAACTCTAAACCTAATGCAGTATGTTCGAAGATCAAGCCGGAGATGATATATCTGACGAATTGCGAGATATCAGGACAGAGAAAGAGTTTCATTTAATTCTAGACATGCGGGTGATGATGTGTTTATCTTAGCATCACAAGCCTGATAAATCTCACACACCATACCATATCGGCGAGGGCGTGAGGAAGGGGATGGTGGGGGTACATTTGGAAGCCAAGGCCGGAAGCCTTATTGATATAGCATATCGATGACGACAACTACAGAATCGTCATTAGAAGGATGTTATCAAGAGATGAAATGCCAGGTACCTCCGTTGTATCTTCGATAGTCATCCAATGGATGAAATGCCCGTGCCTCCCTTGGGCTGGAGATAGTATTGCCCGTTGATTTGCCACCTCCTTCCCGTCTGACGAAATCCCGATTATTGAAGGTGATGCAGAAGAAGGCAGCGAGGAATGCTGAAGGTGAAGAGGATTGGATGTCGAGGATGAGGCGAAGAAGAACTTGAGTTTTGTAGTAGCGACTCAAGCCGAGGCTAGAATACGAGAATGAAGAAAATGCAAACAACGAGAATGAAGACTACGAGTAGTCTTGCAATATGTCCGTTTAGGCTCTTTTATTTTTGTTAGAAAGTAAATGTCATGTGTAGAACGCTATTTGTATGTTACTTGTTATCATGAAGATGAGAGATTTTAATTTATGTTATGTATTTTAACTTAATTGTCATCTAAACTTAGCGTTAATTGTCAACATTAATATACTAATTTATATATAGACATGTCGGGACGAGCCGGTAGAGGTAGGAGTCGGACACCTAAGGTCCGACTTCTACCTACTTGCGTACTACGGTACACGGCTACTGTACTGCGGGAGCGATCACGACTTGGATCGGCGAGATGCACCCGACTCTCCCCACGAGCCGATGAGCGGGGCTGGGTCCTCATCGACTCCGGATCATGGACACGCGAAGATGGTAGGATTATCGTTACCATCTCCGGCCTTAAGCGATAAGTAATAATATTTCGGTTTTAAAATTTTAATGCTTGTACGACATTGGTTACATGTTAATTGCATATTTGTATAATATATTTGTTTAATATATATTTGTCGGGTTTGCGGGCGGGTATCCCGATCCGAGCCAATTCTTGGACGTACACGACGAGATGAGGCACGAGAAGTCTTGGCCACATTACTTTAGCGTGCCTACGGAGACCGAACCCGGTGGTGGGATGATTTTAGGGTAAGGATTCTAAGGATATATAAAATATGTTAATGTTTAATAATTTAATAATTTCTATCAAAGTTTATAATTAATATGTTTAAATTGGTTAAACTTGCGGCTTCATTATTGTTGGCTGCGCACTCGGCGCCGGGCGCACGAGGCGTTTAGGTTCTTGCGCGAAGAAGTTCCGCGACCGGTTTACGGCATGAAGAGGCGTGGACTGAGAGGAGGTGAGGGCTCCAAATTTCATCGATGATGTCTGGCGCCGTAAGTACATTATAATAATATACTTGATTTAATTTCATTCCTTAAATAGATGAGAGATTTTGTATATATTGTATCTCTATAACAATTTTAACATTTTCACAGGTATACCGAGGGTTTGGATTCCGATGACG